>VZRH01000841.1:619791-782611 GCA_013397555.1 Urocynchramus pylzowi
CCCTTCCAAATGTGGGTAGCAGATGTCTTAGATCACTTCTTCAGTGGGGCCAGCTGTTGATGTGCCTCAAAGGAAAATACACAGTTGTTCATTGCCTGGATTTGGCAAATGATACTGCGCTGCCCACATTTGAAAACCTGGCTCAGCATCCGCCTCCATGGTTGGTTTGCAAGGTGTTGATGGTACCTGAGGCAGTGCTGCTCCACCCCCTTGCAGGGTGTGAGCTGGTACAGAGTCAGGCCCGTAGCAAGTACAGTTGTCAGCAAGCAGTGAGGGTGCACTGTGAATTTGGAATAGTTCTGTCCTTGCAGTATTTCAGTGATGTGCCCGTAATTGCTTCTTTAGTTGTTGGAGATGTTGGGTTTGTGTTCTGTAACAAAAGACAAGGGAAGCAGGAAAGAATGAGTAATGTTCCTGTGACAAAAGCACTGGCTGAATTCCTGTGTGTGGAGTGAGTTCTGGAGGCTCCTTCCAGTCCTTTCCTTCTGTCACCCTGTACCCGCTGAACTCCATGGGACTTATTTTCCCTCTCTGTCTTTTCCTCAAGTAGTGGCTGCATCTTGAGTCAGATAATCCCATGTTTCCTGACAGGATGGTGCTGGGCTGGCTACAAGTCTCTGCAATTGCAGTTACAGCAGGTGATAGGATATTAGGTGCTGCCCCCTGCCACGTTCACCCCTCCCTTTCCTCGTCCGTAAATCAGGGCTAGGTTGAATCTGAGATTGAAACACAGGATGGGGGGATAAAACCTTTCCACCCATATGTAATGTAATGTATCTGGGGAGCAGTGTAGTCAAATTCCACAGTGTATCTGCTGCATGGCTCTCCTCCCACTCCTTCAAGGGTGCCTGGAGGGAAGGATCAGCTTTGCATGGTGCCTGGGAAGGTTGCAGTAGATCCATTCAGTGTTTGAGAGCTTCAACTGTTTTCAAGGCCGATTGCTTATTTTTACCCATGTATGTGCTGCAAGAAAGCAAAAGGGTTGGCTTCTGGAGGGCGGACATTTATTTCTACAGGCCAATTGCCTTCCCAGCAGCTCTCTCTTGCTTCAAAGTGTAAACAGTGGAGACAGGAGCAGTGTCAGAAAGCTTTCAGTGGGCGCAGAAGACATGTCAGAGTGCTTCCTGCTGAGCTCAGCAGTAACGGGAGCTGCCGCGCGTTTGAGTGGAAGCGAAAGCGGCACCTGCCTCTCCCGGGGCTCTCGTGGCCACGTCCCTTCTGCAGTCATTCCTGCAAGGCCCTCTGTGACACGGCCTTTTGCCTGCATCTCTGCTGTGCACCTTCCTAGTGAAGTCCAAGGCAGCACTCCCAGGCTCTCCCAGGGAGAGGCCTCTTCACAAGGCTTCTGCTTCACTTCTGAATTTTGGATTGTGTGGTTTCATTTAAAATCCACAGGCCATGGAAAGTAGTGGGGCTGATTTGGGATTTTTGCCTGAGGCATAACATCCAGCTTGGATGTTCCTTGACTCTCACTGTGATGCATCCTTCAAATAAATTTCTTAAACTGAAACTTTTTGTTGCCTTGGGAAGCCTAATCTTGTGCCTGTTTCACCAAACAGGAGGTTGCTAGAGTGACAATGTCACTCACGTACCATGCATGGTACAGCGTGTTACTAATTATTGTACATTTCATGCATTCTGACTTGCATTTGTTGCTAATTAGGAATTGCTGTGCTGCTGGTGGTCTCTGGTGTTCCCTGTGTATCATCCACAGGATAAACATCTGCCAGAAGGTGATGTTTTTCTCAAAGAAGATCTAAGCAGCTATCTCCCCCAACCTCCCTGCGATTCCCCCAAAGTTTCAGACTTTCCTGGCTTCAGTGTGAAATGCCGACAGGCACAGCTGTGAAGAGTTACAGGCAGCCAGTGTTGCTGTGGATCATGACCTGTTGCAAAGGAAAGTTGGGAATACTGGCAATGAAGTCCAATCTTATCAAGAATTAAAAGGGATTTTGAAAATAGAAAGCAAGTGTGTGTTTCAATGGTGAATTCTTCAATGTGACCTGTAAAGTGCTGTAGAAATGGAGTTGTCCCTTTAACAATGTGCAAACAGCAATAGGAAAGGGAGCATTTAAGCCATGTACTTCATTCCTTTCTTTAAACATCTGAAGCTATCGGAAGCAGCAGCAGTGGGCTGTCCCCACTGTGCTGCAGTGTCCCAGGATGCCCTGATGTCCCTGGTACCATGCTGGGGGATTGATCTACCCCATGCAGGTCCTGTGTGGTGGTGATAGTGTATTATGAGGTGGCACAGCTTAACATGGGCTATGATAATGCTATTTCTTATCCTTTTGAGATAATATATATAGAAATGTTTTTAGAAATTGTGAACAAGTGTTGCTCTTTCTAAGCAGTATTTTTCCATCCTTTTCCAAATCCATAATTTTTCCAGTGTGTGGAGAGGTGAGCTGAGTGGAGATAGTTGCTGCAGCCGTACGGGCCTGCAAAGCAAGCCGATGCATTCCATGGTCTGGTTTTCCAATTTTTTAATTTGTATTAGTGCTGCTGAAAATAGTTTTTTTCTTTACACACTCTTGCTTCTGTTCCTTTGGGATGACACAAAATGTGTCCATAGCATTTAGTAACTTTTAACTTCTGCGGTTTGGCTTCTGATGGTTGAGTTGCCTTAATTTTCTCTTGATATCTTTTCTATCTCATCCTTCAGGTAGGATGAAACTTGAGGTGTGCAGGGATGGGAGTGAGCTGCAAAAGTTCATTCCTAACTGTGGCCACAAAACTTCTGATTACTTAGATCTGCTGAGTATGGTCTTAGGGATTACACATAAACTTTAAACATGTCTAACATGACTAGGCTTGGGATGGAAAGGGAAAAAGCAGATCACCACTACAGCACCAGTGGAGGGAGTGAAAATAGGGTAAATGGGTTTTGGCTCTGCTTTTACTTATTTCTGTGCTTCATAAACAGTTGCTGAATATGTGTTGTGCATGATGCTACCTCAGAACCTCATGACACCGTGCAGCTGGTTAAAAAGGCACAGTGACCATCCTGAGAGTCCGTGTGCTGTCACTGGAAGATACATGCTGATGCAGGCTCAAAGTTATTAAAACCATATTTCCAAACACTTTGCCTTCCTCTTAGTGCTCTGCTTTCCCAGCCCTGCAAGAGCCCCTGGTGTTAACCAGAGCCATGGAAATTTGCAAAGGTATGGGACCATAGGATGTAGGTCAAGACTGATGGGGTTGGGTACCCTCCTCCTGCAGCTCCTTTGGCGCTGTGACTGATAGGACAGCCAGTGCTGAGGCTGTATGTCACCAAAGGACCTATATTTTGGCATCACAGTGCAGGGATTTTTTCCTAGCATGTGGCCAGTGTCTTGTGCATCACCTGGCATTGTTTCTAGGCCTGCATCATCTGGTGACCTAGCAAAAACCCTTGATAGTTGCTCTTGGAGAAGCAGGAGTTCCAGGGACTTCACTGAGAGTGGAGAAAGGCGGCTCAAAAGAGATGTGGGGAACAGCCCTTCTTTTGATAATCCCTGATTAAGCCACTTGGCACCAGGCTGATCCCTGGAGCTGCTGATACAGCAGTTGGGAGTAGCCTCTCAGGAAGGCCTGGGACTTCCTGAGGAGTCACATTAAGGGTAGACATGCTGCAAATCCCCCCCCAGCTGTCACAGTGGTCATGCTGTCACCTCCGAGCACAGGGCTGAGGGATGGAGGTATTTTCACGAGGGCCATGAACTCCATAAAGAGTGGGTGAGCCTGAATGAACTTGTTTTCCTGATCCTGCCTCGACAAGGCAAGCTACCTTTGAAAAACACAAAGTACACGACAGGCACTTGGAGTTACTTCTCCGAGGAGCAGAAATGACTGTGTTGTGGGCCCTTTGATCAGACCTGCTGTGGCAGCCCTGGCCAGGCTTTGAAATCCCCTGAAACTTGCCAGAGCTATTGAGCAGGTCCCGTGTTAGCTCTGGGAAATGCCAGGCGATGGTCTTGCTGTCAGTGTGTCCCTTCAAAGCCAAGGGCGGGGTGGTGTGCAGGACCAATCCCCTCCTGTGTGTGTTAAGTCCCACCTGTGAGGCAGAGGGATGTACTGAGGAGTTTTCTGAAGTGAACAGTTCTTAATTATAGAATTATAGGATGGTATGGGTTAGAAGGGACCTTAAAGAACATCTATTTTGACTGCCCTGCCATGGGCAGGGATAATAATGATGTTGCAGGGAGCTCTTGCTTGCTGGTATGTTATTAGGGATGGTTTATTTACAGAGTACCTCTGTAGGCAGTGCAGGCAATGTCAAATAAAAAGCAATTTTAAGGTAGGGTGCCAGCAGCGGAGCTGTTTGGGTAAGTACCCGGAAGTCTGCACCCTGGCAGCTTAGTCTGATACTATTTTACCATAACCTATAGAAATCTTTATTTGAAGCTGCTTAGGACTTTTCATCTATTGTGTTTTATCCCCCCTCCCTGCCTTGTTGCTAAATATTGCTGGTTTTCAATTATGCATGAATTGTCTTCACTTCTTCTTCTCTCCTTGAACTATGAACAGATTTCCCCCTAGCCCCTGTGCTTCCTGAACTTGCTGATCCTCTTGGTGGCATCTCCCCAGTTGTGCCTGTCTTTCTGTGTCTGTCTCCCACCTCCCCTATCCCCAGCCTTTGACACAAAATTTTGCTTTTGGGAGGTGTACAGGTCAGCCTTGGCTTCCAGCTCCATTGAACTAAATTCCTGGCAGCAGGGGAGTGTTATCCAGGTTTACTCTGGCATAGTTGAGCAGAGACTCTCCATTCCCTCTGGTTTTGTGGGGTTAATGTTGAAATCTATCTGTTCTTCCATATATGTTTCTAATCCCATAAGAATAAGTGGTAAAGATTGCTTAGTTAATTTAGGATTCATTCCTCCAATACATCTTGGTATTTGGAAGACGTTCAGGTTTTTCTGGGCAGAATCTTTCTTTATTGCACTTTGCTTTTACTCATTGTGCTGGTTTATGTTGTGAATTTTATTTCTTCTAATAAAGCAGTTGATTGGAATTTCCTAACTGTGTCTTAGCCCATCCCTTTGTTGTACCTCTTTTCTACAAACTATTTATCTCCAGACTGCTTGTATCTTTCTGGTTCCATATGAGCTCCAAGACTGCTCAACAGCAGTTTTATGGCCTTGGTGTATATTTGCTTTCTTTAGATCCCTTCTGTGCATGTGATTTGGTCTTACTGAGTTGTAAAGTGGTAGGCTAAATTTATCCCTGAAGTCCATTGACTTCAGTAGATGTTTGCTATAGAAGAAATTTGGCACATTAATTAAATGGATATACTTTCAAATTTCTTCTTTTTTTTTTATTTTTAGGCTTCTCTAAATCATAAATTTTATCACTTGTTAAATACATTTGTGTCCTTCATACAGAACACATAGGGAAATAACTACTGAGTGCTTCATCCATCTGGATTCTTGTTATGTGATCCCCCTGCCTTGTTGAACAATAGACCCATTCTCTCCCCTATATTTTCTTTGGTTATATTTATAAACAACATATACCTGTTTCCCATTACTCTTTCAAGCTAAAAGCAAAACAAAAACCCTACTGTTTATTCCCTTAACATTATACCATATAATGTTTTACCTCCAGCATGTATTCAGATTTTAACTTCTTTCCTTTCCTCTCTCATTTCTTTTCTCATTTGAGAAATGAGCTTGCTTCATGCCAAGAGCCAGGGAAGCCATTTATTTTGACCCACTTGTTTCTCTCTAGCAATGGAATTGCTTTCACATGTATTTCTTCAGGTTAGGCTTCAGGATATCCCATCCTCTCCATTTTGAAATGCAGGTCACTGTTTTCTCAGTTTTTTTAGTTGAAGATAAATCTGTTTTCCTGAAGAGAGATTGCAATTCCTTTCCTTAGTACTCAGTTCACATAGAAGGGTCACCAAGATTTTTCTTCTAGATTTTTAGTAAACACTTTCCTTCTAGAACCAAATTTAGCATTACCTCATGTCTCATTGCATTTCCCATTGAAATGTGTTATCTTTACCTTCACAGTTCACAAAGTCCTCTGACCTATATATTACAGAATGGCAGGTCTTTCCCAAGAGCTAGCTCAGCAATTAAAATTTCCCACTGGCACAGATGGTTTAAGATAATAGGACGTCATATATTTATATATAGAGAAAGTGAGAGAGGAGAGAGAGTACTCCTGCATTTTTCAAAGCAGTGTACAAACATTAGCTAATTAACCCTAATAACAGCTCTGGAAGGAAATTAAAAGTGCTTATTTCCACTTTATAGATGTATAAACTCAAGAAAGTAAACTAAGTGACATGCCAGAGGCCAGCACAAAATATAATTAGTGGTGGGTGGGATGAGATTTGAGGACCAAGAACTATCCTGGGAAGGCTGGTGTTCAGTACAGCAGGTTGCTGAATGCCAGGTGAGATCTTTCCTGAAATCCAGCTGTTTGATACCTTTTGTATGGTTTCAGATAGTCCCTGGTGTGCTCATTGATTTATGAGTTAAAATTATTATTTTCAAAGCTTGTTCTTTTCATGGCTTGCATTCATCATCACACTGAAGCCAGAAGAGGTGCTTGGCGCTAGAAGTTTATTTTCTATCCACGTTTTTTGATGATGAAAACAAGCACATTTGTGTTGTGGCTGCACTGAGGATGTCCATCTGGTTTCAGTGCAGGGAGCTCCAGCACCGTTTTCTACACGTGGCTGCTGTTGGAGTTGAAATGCAATGTTGGTGGAGGCTTCAACCTCCTTGAAAAAAAAAAAGAGTAGAGTACTCACTTTTTTTTTTGTAATCGTGTCCACCCCTGTGGAGGGGTGTGTGTCCCAGTCTCATGGATTTGGTCTATATAATGAAATAAAATGTGTAATTCAGTATCACTTTTTAAATATTTTCTTAACTTGCCTGTGAGTTTTGCTTTGTGAGAATTGGACAGAAATGTTGCATTGTGTTGTCAGCTGCTCTTTTTAACCTCTGCAAGCAGCCCTGTAGATAACCTGTCACTTGCAACCATTCCTGGAATGTCTGTCTTTGAAATAACCTTCATCTCAAGAAGCATATGCAAAATCAGATGCAGAGATCACAAGCATTTTGGAAAAAGATGGTGGAGTTTTAAATGTTGGTTGCTTTTTAATTTTAGGTAAGCATCTGGCTGAACACCTGAAAGTGGGATAATACAGTGTTTACCCTCTTGTTATCAATCTCCAGCAACAGCGATAGTGAAACTTCTCCTTGTGGAGTTGTCCTGGTGAGGGCACAGCAGGATCATTTGCATTAGAAATGGTTGTGCTAGCTGAATTTTTCTGTGCATAATGGAAGCTACAGCCGGGAGCTGGAGGAAGAAAAAACCCACCTTTCTTTCTCTGCAATGCCACTGTCATAACTTATAATGTCATGCAGCCCAGTTTATCCCTTTTTGGCCTTCCACCCAGAAAACAGGGAAGTAGTGCAAAGCTGTGCTGGGTGATGAAGGGCTCTTACTCACCATCCCACCCTCTGCACAACAGAAATGTGTTCTCAGCAGCGGGAATCTGCAAAACCCCAAATCCCTCCTAAAATGAGCGCTGCTCCCATGCCTGGGAGCTGGACGTGTGTGTGGCCACCTCTGCCTGGGACATGTCCAAGGGCTTCCCCTTGGCCCCTGCTGCTGGGGAAAACCTGTCTTGCCTTCCTGCCATTGCTCTGCGAGTGGATGAAGCTTTGCTATTCCTGTGCTTTAGGAGGAGAGTGTTTCTGAGAGACTGTGCTCGCTGTGAGCTTGGGAGAGGGCGAGGGGCTGAAACTGCTGCCTGGGAGAACTGCCTGGAGCCCTGCCCAGGCCCTGGGTGGCTGCAGCCAGCAAGGGAGGAGGCAGAAAGCAGGCAGCTGGTGAACTTCAGGATTTTGTGCCACAGACCCAAGCAAGTAGATGTAAGGATGCACTGCTGTCTCCCCTGAGCAACCATAGCCTCATCACCCTGTAGGTTCTGGCAGGGAGGAGGACCCTGCTGGGGGTGCTGCCATCCCACAGCAGTGGACTCTGCCTCCATCCACCCTGGGCTTACTGCCTTTGAGAGGAAACTCCATGTTGTGTTAATTATCCTTGGTTTGTGCTCAGCTCTATTGTTTGAATGGGGTATTTGGCATAGGTATAGAGTTGGACTTGATAAGGCTGAATGTGGATTTGATTCATGAAGGAGCATAAATCCAACAGTGCTGCTTTAGGAGGAGCCTCTTCTTGGAAAGAGATTTCATTACATCTGACTGGTTTAGTTTGTTTGGTTTATTATTTCCCAAGACTCAGGTCTGTGAAGTTACTTGCATGCATTAGGGACTATATGTTTGCTGGTTGGTGTCATGGTCCTAGGGTGACGTTACCCCTCTAGGTGGGCTGGACCTGTGAGATGGGTACATCACCTGAGCCAAGGTTTTCCATTGTTTCCTAAGACCAGTGTCATGGGCTGCTGCCCCAAATCCCTGCTTTACCCGTGGTTTTGGTACATGCCCCAAAGCTTCCTATGTGCCTGGCCCTTGGGGAGCTGAACATCTGGCTGGGATTGTTGCAGCGTGCTGCAGCAAATGGATGAGCAAAGGCTGTGAAAAAGCAACGTCACATGAAGCAGCATCACAAGAATACGTGGGATTTGAAATGGTCTCTGGAGTTGCTGCTTATATGCAGAGTTAAATTAAGGTTTCTGAAATTTGGAGTCAGGAGAGAAAGAAAGGGGTTTACTGGAAGGTGTAGCTCACAAGAGCTCATTACAGAAGCCTAGGTAGAAAGGCTCTTAGGAATCTGGCAGAGTGGTTATATGAAATATTGAGGAAAACCAGACTCTATTCCAAATTTTGCCCTTAAATATGCTCCTGTCTTCATTAAAGCCAGCAGTAACCTTGCATATACATCTGAGGTCAGGGTTTTGCATATTAAAAGAAGCAGGCTTAGGGTGTTTATTGTTGGTGTGCAGAATTGACTCTGCAGGGGATAAATGCAGTTTACTTTCCTCTGGTCTAACGTAAGAATACTTCAAGTAATTGCATGTAGTAGCAGAGGCTTAAAGCAAAATCTGAAAAAATACTCACATACTTAAAAAATTAAAGTACAAATAATAATTTTATTTCAAGGTTAGCATTATATTTTTCATTCTGTAGAAAATTAAGATTAAAAAATTGCTTTTTGTATGGGACTAATGAATTGGTTACATAATTTGAGCAGATCTATGCTCAAGCTGTGAAAAATCTTGAGACGTGGCTGTACTGTGTGAAAGAATATTGACAGTGTCTCTTTGGAGTTTTCTGTGCATTAACAAGCAGCCTGGGTGAAGCAAGAGTAAGGTGTATAATACCCAGTTATCTGAAGATGGCAAACTGAGCATCCTTTTCACATGGCAGCAGCAACTGTGAGATGGAAAGTGTAGGAAGACCAGGACAGCGAAGAAGAATGGGCAGCTCCTTGCAGTGCTGAAATTAGCATAGGTGTGTGGAGATACTAATACACTTGGGGTGAAAATAACTATCAGACAGAAATTAAAAAGAGATTATTAAAATGCAGAGGAGCAGAGAAAGCCTGAGGATACCTCTCATAACTAGCTAATCAAATGTGAGTATTCAGTTTGATGTGCTGCAGAAAGCAAATGTTATTTGCCTTCCAGGACTACAAGAGAATATGACCAAGAGCAAATAATGCATTCTTAAGTGGACCTGCTTAGCATTCCTGTGTGCTGAGGTAAAATAAGATGGTTTGTACTTGAGGCAGCATGAGAAAGGACCTGGATTTCTTTCTTGATGTTGGTTACGCCAGTGGGAGCAAGCTTTGGCTGGAAGTCACACTTAAACTTATTGTAGGTTCTTCTGTCATGGAAGAAGCTTAAAACTAAAATCACTTTTTCAGTGGTATTTTTCTTAATTATCTGCCATGTTTCGAAGTACCTGGGGAGGTGGAAGAGGAAGTGATGTTCAATATCTACCTATAACACTTTTGCTTTGTTGGTTTGCAGTTAATCCGATTATTCCAGCAAACCCACTGACTATAAGGAGGTTTTTGACTCAAAGAGCAGTTTGATGAATGTGTAAACAAGGGAGTGAGATGTCATCAGCCAGCTGACTTGTTTCCTTCTCTGCTATCAGCCTGTTTTGCCAGAATTGCCCTCTGTGGGCACAAGTCGGCCTGTTGGCAGTGACACCAGGAAGTTTGCTGGTGCACAGGACAAGAGGGACCGTTGCTTTCTCCCTGGTATTACCACAAGGTAACTGTGTGAGGCAGCCAGCTACTGTGAAACTGTCTTTTTGGTTAGTTTCTTTCAGCACTCCCAGCCCCCCAGAAAACAAATAAGCAAAACCCCTCAACAGCACCCAAAGATCTTCAAATCAGCTGTGGGTTTTTCTTCTGCTGCAAGATGGATTTCATTGCTGGGCTTTCTTCCTGCACCTTGAGACACTTTTAGGTTGACCTGGTGCTTGGGACTCGCTCCTTCAGCCAGTCTCCACTCTATATTACTTTCCAACATTTTCTGCAATTGCTATGAATATTTCTGTTACCGTCTTTCTAAGGTCCTTGATCTTATCTTTGAGCAAAGCCTAGGACTGCCATCCCAGTTAGACTGAAGGTTTTTGTAGGACAACTTGAAGATTCTTCTGGGATACAGAGGCCTGATGCAGTCACAGACCACTCTTAGTGTTTTGTGCCATAGAGAGCAGGCTTGGGGACTACATCTCGCAGGACATTGTGGTTATGGAGCACCCACCTTGAGTTCCTCAGGGCTCAAACAGCGTCCACTGGAAATTACATTTTATTTTCCTTGGTGGTGGGGTGCTCCCCTCCTTCGTCCTGAGTTCAAACCCTGCCCTTGGATCCCACTGCAGTGGCAACAACTGAAACATAATGAAAGAATATTTATTAATTCAGAGAGCCTTTCAGGGACATAGAAAAACATTTGAGGTGACTCCCTTCCTTTTCAATAATTACGTGTGAGTGTTTTCACGTATATTGAGGAATGCTCTCTGCAAGAGGCTGAAACCACTGCTGACAGCTCTATCCTCTGCATTCTGATGCAGTGTTCAGATAACTCCCTCTACTTCGAACCAGATTGCATCCCGAGAGAAAATCTCTCTGGGAATGAAATTGGGCAGCTTGACTGTATCATTTTATATTGTCATTTGAAAGAATCATTTCTCTGCAGCTGGGACTGTTCCTCTGAAAGTAGTGAAGGTTATAATTTACTTAGCTCCAGCAGGGCAGGGGATGCTGCTCAGCAACATGCAGAGTCTTATTGTTTTCACAGCACTGAGCAGCACCATCTTCTCAGACTTGGAGCCTAGGGTTTAATACAGCTTATGAAAAATGGCAGCTTTGGCAAGAAAATAGAATAAAAGTGTTAATATGCAATGCCTTTTTAATTCCCACATGAAGTGAAAATTAGCCTTCTTCCACTTCACAGGAAAAAATTTACCAAGAGCGGATCTGAAGAAAAGATTGTTTCATTTTTACTTAATATGCTGTATTGCATTTACCTCCTTGTTATCAGTAACTGAAACTGAACCTCAGTTGTCAAAACAGACAAAGCATGTTTTGGATACATATGGAAGGGGATCACTGTGATCCTGGCTGGTCATCACTGACCTACCAAATGTCCACCTACTCTTCCAGCCTCTAGGGACGACATATGTGGTCACCTGTGGTCCGAGCCAGCTCCCAGGTATGTCAGAGGAAAAGCTCTTTTTGGGTTATTTTGGAGCTGGCTGGGGCCCTGCACTTCAGGACGCTGCAGGGTTCCTTGTGGGGAAGGAATGGAGCTAATACTCCATTATTAGGAGGGATGGGAGCTAATACTCCACCCTGAAATGAGCTGTTTCAGCCTGACATCCAGCGCCGTGCTGCACGCTTCGTTCTTGAGGGTGATGGGAAGTATTCTCTCACCGGCAGTGTGCTGGGGCCAGGGAGACATTCCTGCCCTTCCTGCAGCAACTGGCAGGGGAAAGCACCTGCTGGGGGATCCCGTTGCCTGGTGTGCTTTACTTGTGCTTTAGCCTGTCAGCTGTTGTGACACAAGTTACAATTACTGGCTGTTGATGCTGTGGGATAGGATCAGATTGCTCCTTATGGGTTGGAAGACTTGAATGCATTAGTAGATGGTCCCATATATAGTGTGTTCTCTGCTTGATACGTAAGTGTCCCAGCAAGCTTACCAAAATAGTGCAGGAGTGGAAGGTACACAGCCAACTGCTCTCTCTGTCCCAGTGTGGAATGTGGTGGTTCTGGAGATGTACGCAGCCACGCCCAGCTGGGAAAGTCAATTAGAGGTCACGAGAGAAGGACCCAGGTATGGAGAGCTGAGAATGTATGCCAGGCTGCAGCTCTGCAGGAAAGGCCTCTGGGCCAGTGAAGTGGTATTTGATGGACACATGGAGAGGATGTGGCTTGGCAGAAGTCAGGCAATGGATCAGATGAACCCCAGAGGTCTCATCTCTGAGGAGCGTTCTGTGTCCATTGGCAAACTCCTCCTCCTTGCAGAACCAAGGACAACCAAGGATCAAGAACTACTGCAGAAGCCAGATAATACTTTGAGTTCCAAAAAATGGATTTTATACAGACTTGCATTCAACAGGCTGATACGCTTGGAATGTGATTGCAAACAAATTTTTTTTTCACTGAAAGATGAAATTGTTGTGATTTGATTTTCTTTTCTTTTTTTTTTTTCTATTTGGCAGAACTTGTGTTTTGTAGGAAATGACTGGGGGCATTGCAAGGGTTCTGAAGATATAGGTATGGGTGGTCATAAGCATCCCTAATGTTCTTGTGATAAAAATACAGTAAACACACGTGCATGCATTAAAATGTGTATAGCAACACATGTATTTCTGCCAATTTAGCAAATTGTGACAGTAAATTCTTTGCATTATTTAATAGAGAAAAAAAGCACATGTTGTTTCCACTTCCAGCTGGCTAAATGTGGGTTTATTTTTTTCTGGCTTGTCTGCTCTGGAAACTTAAGTCCAATATTTATACACACTGCTCGTGCTAGAAGTGATATAATCCTATTTCAGAGCAGTTTAGTCATTTATACCAATGTAGGTTCACAGGGGTTAGATGATGTGAACATAAATCAGCAGAAGCTGGGTTCCAGTGAGAGTTTAAGTTTCCAGAGCCCTGGAAGGCACTGGCAGTCATCTTAATGTGGAAAACTAACACACAGACCATAAATATGCTGAGTGCAGTGCTTTTTGTGGCCATGAGCAAAGCATGTATTTCTTTCATTTTAGAAAAGAGCTATTTGTATATGTTTGTGCAGCATTTTATGTTGTCACTGCCAGTCTAACTTCCCTCTGTCCCCTTTTTAAGCTGTTATAAATGCATCCACCTCTCTGCTCCCCCATCCCCCCCACTTACTCTTTTTGGGGGATGCAAATATCATTGTATTGTGCTTAGTGGAGGTAAATACCTGTTTCAAAATGAAGCAGCAGCTCAGGAGACATGTCATGTCATTCTGCTGCAGCTTCTATGCTGCACTCACATGTTCTTGGGCATGGTTTTGTCCCACCTCTCCAGCTTGCTTTCTGTGCAGCCTTCCTGCCCTCCAGCAGATCAACACTCCTGCACAACTCAGGGTGTCTGTAAACTTAACCTTTGTGGTAGTTCTGTGCTGCATGAGCCATTGTCTTTGTTTGGTTCCACCTGCAGAGCCTCACATCTCTTGTGTCAGGGCACCTTGGAAAGTAGGATAGTCACAGAGGAGATGTGCCTGTTGTGCTGGGCAGATATTTGCACCCTGTCCTTTAAGCCCCTGTATCCACGTGTTCATCCTTGCCTTCTAGTGTTTTCTTTTTCCTATTCCAAAGACTTTTGAATGGATCCTGACTGCTGCTCCTGTATGGGACCATGAGGGTCTGTCTGTCTTGGTGCTCACCATGGTACTTTGTCCTATCTGTCTGGTATCTTTAATTCAGGACTAAAATCATTGCATTCATCAGGCTTAGCCTTTGGCTACTGAAGCAGCAGATCCCTCTATTGAAAAACTGAAAGGAGAAGTATGGCTATGAAACTGTAATGCTGTGATGTACTTACACCCCATGGCACTCCAAGGAAATCACTGTAAGCACAGAAACTGTGTCATAAATGGGTGATTTGGAGACAAGGTGATAAGGTGGGCAATATGATCCTTCTCTCTCCCCTGGTTTGTTTTGTGGTTTGTTTGTTTTTTTCCTGAAAAGTTGTTAAAGTAGCAGTATGTTTGTAGGGCTTTTAAAATGCCAGTACTTATGAGCCAAGAGAAAACATGATGTGGTGTGCTTCAGTAATAAGTAGCTCCAACAGAAGGATGTAATTGTGCTGCTGCTTCTGGTGACCTCTTGAACCACATGAGTGGGCTTGGGCTGGCTTCTCACTACATGCCTCAGATGGGAGGTGCTTCAATTGCACAGTTGTATTTGAAAATTACACCAAGAGTACTTGGATCACTTCAGCTCAGTTTCTGTGCTTCTTACTTGCAGCTGTCCCAAACCCTCCCCTTCTTCCATCCAAGGGTGATTTGAAAGTGTGCTGTATTTCAGTATCAGTATGCTGTGGGTCTTCAGCTATGTCTTTTCTGTCACGATGGCTCCTCTTGGCTTCGCCACCCAGCCCCCTGTCTGGTGTCCCTAAGCTCCAGTTAAACGCCTTTCCACTGCCCACCCCCTCTGGCAGCTCCTGCCTGTGCTTCGGCCTTCAGCCTTCCTTAAGTGAAAATGCTGATTTTTGGTTTGTGAACATACTTGTGCAAAATATGGCACTACCTAGTGGTGCAAATTGCCCAATCTGTGTTCAGTGATGACTTCGCAAAATCCAGCCTCTGGTGCAGCAGTACTTGTGCGTTCCTGACCTTGTGTCACAGCACACAGACACTGGGGACGTGCCGCTCTTGGTGCTGCGCGTGGAGGGGAGGCCGTGAGCAGCGGCTGCCCGTAGGGACACAGGGCTGTCACTGGGTCGCAGGGACATCCGTTTGTTTCAGTTGAGGTGCCACTGCAGTTCAAAACAGGGTGACATCTCAGATGCAGGAAACAGCTGGGGAAACACTGCAGCTGAAAGTGAAATGGGAGGTCTTCATCTGTACAAGTTCCAGGACAACAATGGGGACACTTGGTGGGTGACACCCTGCAGTGTTTGTGGCTTTCTGTCCCTTCTTTCAGTAGCTTTTCTTCCCACCCACCCATCCTCCTCCTCCAAACCCAAGGCCTCGTTTCCATCCCAAATTGCTGCAGAGAGGGCCAGAAGGGAAAGAGCCCTCTCTTCCTGTGCTCAGGGCACTTGGCTCTCAGGCTGCTGCTGCTGGGAGTGTTTCCACCACTCTACACCCTCTGCCAGCATCCTTTGACACTTTGATCTTGTGAGTGACAAATAAGATTGGTTTTCTTCTTTGACTCTTGGGGGAGAGCCAGTGAATGGCTGCAGTGAGAGAAAAAGAGATCATGGCACGAGCCTGCACGACAGCTCTAATCAATAGGATCCCCTTGGCTACTAGGTGCCAGAAATGTGGGTTTATGCTCTTCTTGCATAGCAAGCCTCTGCTGTTACCTGCAGATGAGATGGGTTGGGGTAGCAGTCGCTTGGCTGGGAGTGGTCCCGTACATAGGACTTACCCAGGGCCAGGGTTGGGCTGGTGGGCTTCTGTGTGAGATTTCCACCAAGGTCAGTGGGATTGTTTGGGTGCTCAGGTGGGAGCTGGTTCCTACCCCAGGTTATGTCTGGTTGACCAAAAGCGTGAATTCAAACCCGTTACATTTTCATGTGAGTATTGCTGGGCTGCCTGGGCCAGGAGATTTGATTCAGCTGAGCTAGGGTGGTTCCTTTTGCTGGTTTCCTTGACTTGGGACACAAATTATGTATAAATCTAGTGATGGGAATGCACATGGGGGATTATGGTCCAGGGTGCCAATTTCCACAGGACTTCCACCAAGTTCAGTTCACTGAACAGTAGGTTGGGCACAGCTTTTGTGTGGTATTTAACAGAGCTGATAGCACTGATTGCCTTCACTTTTTGGGAACGAATGCCTATTTAGAGGGAGCTGGTACCTATTGCTTGGTGAATAGCAAATACTACTCTGCATGCAATCTGTGCTTTGTTCCTTGGTTCAAAATTTCCATTTTTTTCTTGGGGGTTCACTGATTTGTAATGTGAGGTGTGACCCTTACTGTAAGCTGCCTCCCTGTCAGGAAAAAGCCCTGATAAGCAGATGCCTGCCTCTCTCAGCTCCACCAGCTGTTGTGCAGACTGACAGCTAAGGCTGTGTTTTGCATCTTCCATGGGGAGCACTGCATGTTAGGGAGTAATTAGCATTGATAATAATTAAAGTTGGATAAAGCTAGTTTATACGTCTACATTGCATTTACGTTGAGAGTCTCAAAATTCATGTAGTTGTGAGCTAGCAACCTGGAATAAATCTTGATTCAGCTGGAGTTGATGGCTTTAACCCCACTACTGCCTAATAAAAGGTGTGTGAAAGCTGGAAATGAGAGCTTGGCAATTTTGCTTCTCAGCAACAGCAAGTTGTGGGTAGCACCCCTTCTACCCACACAAGGCTGCTTGTTGTGGATCTTGTTTGATATCTATTGTAGTAGCTCTTGCACGGGTCAGCAGAGATCCATTGCTATTCCCACGGAGCACAGCTCGGGTGGGCCGTGCTTGCTGCCCCAGGCAGCCCCAGTCCCCAGCAGCAGCAGCAGCAGCAGCATGAGGCTGCCCTGGTGTGCCCCCCTGGCAGCGCCAGTGCTGGCACCCTGCCTGGGAACGCCTGCACAGCTTGGGTGCTCTTTGGTGGGGTGGCAGTGGGAGGGGTGCAGGCAAGTAGGGGCCGTGGTGGGGCTGCTCAGCAAGGGGACAGGGACAGTGGAGGTGGTGCCAAAGCAGGGACAAAGCTGGTGTGCTCGGCCTCATCCTGCCACAGGCTGTGGGTTGTGAGCTTGTGGAGAGTACCCAGAGCAGAGCTCTCAACAGCCTCATTTTATTTAATGAGCAAAGCCTTGGGAAGGCAAAGATTCTTTTATTGGATCTGTTCCCTGTGTTTTTTCCCTAGCGCTTAGCTGTGCTTTACGTGTTACTTGGAAGGCTGAAAAGCAGGATCATGTCTATTTATTAATCTTTGCCTAATAAAGATGACTACCAGATATGTTCTTTGGCCTTAACAAAGAGGTATAATTAGTGATGAGATTAGACATGACCCGAGAGGAGGTGCTTTGCTTAGGAAAATGTTCAGCGATGGCATATAATACAGTCTGTCTGAGGCACCACATCCTCCCTGGGGGCCTTGTCTCGAGCTGAGCAGTGACCCTTCCCAGCACTTTGGTGCCGTAGGAAACACAGGAAGAATATTAATGATAAGGGGATACACAAAGCAAGCTTTGCCTCAGTCAAACAATGCACTGCCAACCTAAAATTATTCAGCAGAAGTTTAGTTGGCAAAGTTAATAATTTATGGCTCTGGCTGATAGCACCCCATGCAATGGCAGTGTGTTCAGCAGCCCCAGACCTGATTAAATATGCATGGACACATTGGATGCAATTTCAGTGCAATTAGTGTATGAAGGAAGAAGGAGCTCTATCATTTCTGGAATTGTACTAAAGGGCCCTGGTAGTTCTTCCATTATAGCATTTTACAGGTTAGTAGTTGTTCCACATCAGCTGTATTTAAGTACAGTGGTTTAAGGAGCAGCTGCCTGCCGTGTTATTTGCCATATGAGAAGACAAGTACTCAGCGTGTCAGTAGGCACCGAGTCTGGGAATCCTAAACGAGTTCAGGACTAGAGAAAGCTGGTTGCAGTAGAGGTTGGAGCTTTGGGTGCAGCTATTTGTGTGTGCTGGCAGTGAGGAGCACAGCCTGAGGAAAGGTTGGATCAGAAAAGATCATCCATATAATTTCTTTTTCCTTTCTTTGCTGTAAAAACTTATGTATTGTGCTCATCAGAGGCTTTTGAATGCAGGCACTTAAATACTTGCAGAAACTGTTAAATAAGAAAGGGGAGAAAATGGCACTGAATGTTCCACAGTCAGCATTGTCAGCATCTGGGTGTGTGTGCTGGCAAAGCAGCAGGGGCCCCAACAGCTTTCCTTCCTAGAGCCACATCACCAATAGTTGAATTTCACCCATCCCCAGCACGGCCAGCTCTGCAGATGGAGACACGTCTGACCAGTTTGCACTAGTTGCCAATCTGGCTTATTCTGTTGAGTGACCGGGGAAAATCCTCATTCTTCTCCACTGCTTCCTTAATTCCTTTCCCTTCTCTCTCCTTCTGCCTTGTTGTTGTTCCCCCTTCTCAGCACTGGCTCTGTGTGCCTTCCTTCTAGCTGAATGCTCTTCAGTTTGCTGCCTGCTTGTGAGCCTGAAGCTATTCCAGCTGCCTGTGTTTGTGGCCCGTGTCCTATTGTTCTCCAAAATACATCATTTTACTAGCTTTTCACCTGGTGGTGGTTTAAGACAAACCTCACAAGGGCTGGCTTGCCTTCAGATGTGGTTCCCCATGATGCAGAGTCACCTGCATGAGTAGTTCCCTATAGTGAGTTAAAGGGGGTCAAGACCAGAAAGGAGCCAGAAGGGAGGTGTGGGCTATGGACATGGTTTGTAGCACTGCACTCTGAGCCTTGCAAATCACCAGGCCAAAAGTGCTCCAGTGCCACAGTGGAGAGAGCCAGAGAAGGATTTGGGCTTGAACAGGCTGCTGGAGAGCATCTAGTCCAACACCTGGCTCGAGGCAATACCAACTTCAAATTTAGGTCACTTTGCTCAAGGGCAGTCCAGTCAAGTGTGTTAAATTGAAAGAGCAAGAAAAAGAACCTGTGTTCCTGCTCTGCAAATAAATACGTAATTCAGCTGTTTTGGCCAGCGTAGGTGAATTGTTCAGGCCATGGGAAGAGCTTTCATTTTTTTGCTTTGGTTAAAATTCTGAAGATGTGCAACCTGTATTTACTGGTATGAGTTCAGACAGGTGTCTGCTCACCTGGTTGTTTGATCTTGGTGCCTTTTTGTGTCTGTCCAGGAGAGGCCTGGGTTTGTGTTATTTTTTGCAGCTTGATGGTGTGGAGAGGGGACACTGTTTGGTCCTAAGCACAAGGCTGAGGCGGGGAGCTCATTCAAAAATGTGGTCCTTGAATCCCTGTGTCTACATACACACATACCTGGGAATTTGGGGTAGCTGAATGCTGCCCTCAGTGCCTTTCATTCCCCTTGAATATTCCAGCCTCCAGCTCCATCTCTTGGCGTCCCAGTCAGTAATTTGGGGATAACAGAGGTGTCTGCTTCTCAGAAATACTGGCAGGATTAATGGGTGTGTGTTTGGGCAGTGCTTTGAAGAGGAATGAATGTGTGTGCTGGTGGTGTTGCAGGGTGACAGCTGGTATTTGCTCTGCATGTGCAGAGGAGAGGATGACTTGAGCCAGCTATAGCAAAACTGCAGTTCCACTAATGTTTGTAGCATGTACAAAATAATTTATGTCACCTCAAAATAAGCACGTGCCCTATTTTCCACACCTGTTCCTGGCCTTGCAGATGCAAACACAGCTCTGCTCACACAAGTTGCTTCTCTGCCTGTGACGGCCTTCTAATGGGTTGCAGGCACCAAGAAGAGGTTCAGGAATGGTATGTGTGCCAAACTGGGGCTCAGTCTAGTTTTTGGAGCCTAGGAAAAGTAGTGCCTGTGTGGTAGTGCTGGAGGTTAACATACAGTGTCTAAGTTGGCTGTAACACCTGCAAGACCCCAAGAAGTCACTGTGTTTCTGGTGCTTTGGAGAAAGGTCATGCAAATAGCTTGCTCACCATGGGCCCGGTGACTTTGACCTTCATCAAGGATTTAGTACTTTTCATCATAGAAGGTTTTATTCTCAGCTGCAAAACAACCCTTTGAAGGAGGGAGGTGTTGTT
This sequence comes from Urocynchramus pylzowi, assembly GCA_013397555.1. Lineage (NCBI taxonomy): Eukaryota > Metazoa > Chordata > Aves > Passeriformes > Fringillidae > Urocynchramus > Urocynchramus pylzowi. Next base: position 639,618 of record VZRH01000841.1, read on the forward strand.
AGGAAGATGCAAAGCTGGAAGAGGCACCAGCCAGTCCATCAGGAATTGCATGGAAAAACCTGCAGGTGGGCAGTGCTTAAAGCTAAGCCTGCTGGGCTCATCTTCGTTTCTCCCTTTGTCCCTGGACTCTGATCAGAGACAGAAAACTGAGTGATAACTTGAGTCTGTCCCATCTGGGTGTTGACTTTCGAGGTACAATGATGGATTTATAGTTGGCTGGTGGTACAGAGGACTTACCAAAGGAGAATGCTGAAGCACAGAAAAGGGGGAATAGGAGGCAGGCAAGGGAAGGCAAAAAGGACCAGGCCTGAATGGCTTTTTGCTCATTTATTTTGGAGCCACCCTTATAAATCCATGCAGCAGGATGTTGGCTGCCACTTGCACATTAGCTCTGTGAGGGGAGTCTTAAGCAAGAAGGTAGAAGGAAAAGCATGGCCTGATGAGGAGAAAGAGTAAGAGAATTTGTCAATGCAAAAAATGTAAAAAAAGCTTGTCTTAAAAGTTTGGGCTCAAACACTTGTAGCTCACAGAAATTTTCATTTATGCATCTAAGTTTTTAAAAAAATTCTAATAATTGGCTTATGCTATCTTTAAAAATGTAATTTTCGTTCAGTCTACATTTTTTATTATGTGTGTATTTTGTTTACAATCTGAAAAACAATTTAAAACAGTACATTATGAAAAAGCAACTAGATTCAGCTTTGCATCTGTCTGTCAATTAATTATTTTTTCTCTTCTCCTAGGAAAGGATTTCCCATACTTAATTTTTTCATGCTGCTACTTCTAGAGGATCTGATCTTTTCAGAGAATTAGCTTTTTGCACATCTGGCTGTCAGTAGTACTTGTGTGGTTATTGGGTTCTTCCCCAACACAGGAATTTCCTTACATTGCAATTGAATGAAAACAGTCTGAGTTTTGTGATCCTGAGTAGTCTTTTGGTTGTTTTCCCTCTAAAACAGTACTTTAGATATTATTTCCAGAGACATCCTTCCTTGAGGGAAAATCATAAATAATAAGGTTTTCACAATGTTGAATGGACAGAGACTCTTGAAGTCCAGAATCCGTGGGGAAGCCCTTAAAGAATTCTCTCCTTTTCCTCCTGTAGGAATAGGGTGCTTTCTTCTGCATGAAGGGTGTGGAGGGTACAGAAACAGATTGCCCGAAAGGGTGGGCAGGGAGTTAGCTGTTCCATTGCTTTACAGGGCATTTAATAGCAATTTGTAAAGCTGAACAGTTCTCTTTGCAGCATTTTTATGTGGTAAAATTGTCTGGTTTAGAAATAGCCTGAGAGTTTTCCTGAACATTTTTATAAAAATTAATTATTGCGATTATTCATTAGGCAAGGCATTCAATAACAGAATGAAGTGTGTATGCAAGGAACAGATTATTGCCTTTAAGGTAAAGATACATTCACATTAAATTTTGCATAAACATAAATTGATATATAATCAAATAGACCAGTTCTATTGAGGTTCTGCATATTCAACAGCTCTGAAAGAGATGCTGGTTCATATCTTCCATCAGTTTTCAACAATGGAAGCATGTAAATCATTTTCCCATGAAAATTAAAATTAGAGTTGCAACATTATTAATCTGGTTACTTAAAACAACTTTTCTCAAAAGCAAGGATAAACCAAGGAGCTATTAGTTAAATACTAGCCTGAAAATCAAACCAAACCAAAAGCAGAATTTTTCAGTGGAAAGCATTGATTAGTTGGGACCATGGGAGTTGTTTATTTAATGATGTAACTTTTAATACAGTGGTGGTTTAAAAACATAATGTAGGAAGGATTTAAATACTTTTTTTATTTCTAGACTATCAGCTGGTAATGTGAATATAAACAAGAAAATCCAAGTTCTTCAGCCACCCAAAGCAGGGTGATACCATCATGTAACTAAAGTTGGGGTTAGTGTGGATTGCAAGCAGAAATGCTAGACTAAAAAAAAAAAATCAGTTGTGTTTTTTTTATCCCAAACCACAGGGTGTTTTTGATTAACCAGTTATTCCTGGCCTCTCAAGGGAGAGCTTGGAAATTCAGAGTAAGAAGAAATAGCTAAACAGATGGAAGAGATTGACATTGCTCTGTTTGACATCAGCTTGAATGGTGTTGGGGACAGAACTGGTGTGGTTGAAAATGTGACCACAAAGTCTGTCTTTGACTGTGGCCTTTGACTGTGGCTTTTAAACCTGCTTCCTTTCCTGGCAGAAGAAGAAGCACTGAAAACATGCTGCTGTTGGTGTATAACCTGCTGGGTTTTTTCTTTTTCAGTGGTGTTTGGTGATGGTGATTCTAGGCCACCAGTTCACTGAGGTGGTGCTTGTGACCATCTTGAATAGTGACACTGTTGCCAGCTTTGGTGATTTTATTGCTAGTGTTTGAGGGGCTGTTTCCTTACTCCCTCTAAAGTCCCAGCTACTGCCCAGATATTTCAGAAGAATTCCTGTGCTCATTTCATTTTCTTCCTTTTCTAAAAATCCACCCCCACCACACACATCAGTTTTTAACATGCTGTGGCTGTGCAAAAGATCTCAAAAATATGAAGCATGTGTGCTCCAGAGGCTCAGAAAGCTGACAGCAAATAAAAAGCATTATGGTTTGAAAGTATATACACTGGGCTTTTTCAGCCAGTTGCACATTAGGGGGGAAGAGGGTGGCTGGCAGATGACATAAAAAAGTTTGTGGTTGGCTGATCTGAGCCCCTGACCCCATGTACTGGTTATGCATGTCAAAGAAGCTTTAGCCAGGGAGGCACAGCACATTGGGAAAAGTGTTGGAGAACATGTTAAACGTGAATGCATTTCTCATTTTGTTATAAATGAAGTTTAAACAGCCTTTTATTTAAATAATTAACCTTAGCATCCTCATGCTGTTGCCACAGTTTCCTCTAAAACATAAGCTTTGCCTAAAGAGTAACTGATCCAAGATGTACTGGAGTGTCACCTAATTTATTCGAGTGAGTCCTCCAGGTCATAGAGAAAATACGTGGGGGATATGACAGGGCTTTTCTGCCCATGCTGTAAATGCTGAGTGGATTTTACATTGGTCTCAGCTTGGAGAGGCTGTCGAGACCTGGCTGTCTTGGACCAGACCTGTGCAGAAGCTTTCTTTTACCACATCACCCAAAGATGTGGGTATCCATGGACCCATTTTTCCCCCATAGGTCAGTGCTAAATTCATGCAGGTGGAAACAGCTGACAGAAGGATTCATGTGCTGTTTAAACTCTTTATTTGAAATACCAAAACATAGCTTGATTTTCTTGATGTATATAGCTACATTTGTTACTCCCTTTTTCTCCCAAATTCTTATTAAGTGAGAAGCAGCAGTAGCTGGTAATCAAAGACATGAAACATATTTATTATTTTAAGACTAGCAACCTGCTGTACAAACCCATGTCTTGGTCCTCAGAGAGGGGACTGAGGCTTGAACCTCCATTTCCAGCTGTGAGAAGTCTGCTTAAAATAACCAGATGGTTTTTTTTGTTTTATTTTTTATTTCAGAATTTTTTTTTTTTTGCTTTTATTTCAGAAGTGATCCTTGATACTGGGTACTTTTTTTGGGTAAAAAACACCCTGTGCTTCTGGGAGATGACAAATTGTGCTTTTTGAAAGCCAGACCTCTCCCAGTTCCCTTGGAATTGGCATCCAAAGTCACTGGTCTCTAGTGAGTAGCAGGCATGTCTGATGCAAAGCAGGGTAATTTCTTATGCTTTGCTTCCAGTGCTGCTTCCTGTGCTGTATTAACTTTTGGGTACCATTGTTAATCTAAATGGATATTCTAGAAAATAGTCAGAGGGGATCAACAAAAGAAACCATAAAAATATTTGGAAGCAGAAAACTTGTAATAAAAAAGGCTGAGGATGAGCTCTGTGAAAAGATTCGGCTGAGAAGACACAATATCTACAAGTACATAAAGAACAGTTTGAGAGCAGGCAGGGATCAATTATTTCCAGTCAGTTGGGATATAAATAGTGATGAATGAAGCAGCAGGGGTAAAAAATAGGTGGAATGAATGGGAAAAAGATGAAGATTGCTTCAGGAGGGGCCACTGAGCCTCCACTGTAGATGCTGCAGGCTTCTGTAGCCTGGGATTGCCTGTTGTGGGGCACAGCCAGTGAGTACCACCATGGGTGGCCAGGGGGCTAGAAATTATTTTAAACTCAGATCCTGGTATTTAGGAAACACTTGAGCACGTGCTGGATTTGAGGTGCATGCTGAAGTTCTGCCAGTGGCAGCAGGAGCTCAGTACCTGCTTTCCTGAGTCATGGCCCAGGTGACATTTGTCCAGTTTTCATAAGTTGAGATAATTTCAAAATGAGTTTTTGAATGATAAATTGAACCCAGAGCACTGAAGGAGATGTTTCCAGTGACAGCTGGGGCTTGCAGCATTAGTTCCAGGTCAGGCAGGAGCTGTGTATTTAAAGCCCCTCAAGCTGGAATGACCTGGTAGTCAGCAGAAGAGTGTGAGTGGTTTGCAAGAGGTAGAAGTTATTTCTGATGTGTCTGGAATGAATCCTTGGGTGCCATGGATATAACTAGACACTGAGATGTCAACTTGGTCTATGGTGAGGAAAATGCTAGTGACAGAGAGAAATTAAGGGTTCCATTTAAGCTTTCTTGAGCATTTCTTTTTTTTTTTTCTGTAAGTGTAGCTCCACACGCATCTGAAAGAGCTAAAGAGGTCTCATATGGGCCTGGGACCAGATTGTGACTTCACTTGAAGCTAGGTGTACTAAGCTCTGGTAAGACCAGGCCTGTGGTAAGGATACTTTTTGAGTGGACATCTGAGTTGAAAAAGTGTTCACTATTATCCTAAATGTGCCTTTGCTTGTTGGGGTAGACTTTATTTTGTTGGTACCATGCTAAAAGCCCACTTTGGTTGTGGAAGAGTTGTGAACTTGTCCAGTGCTGTGGGGTCAGTTTGGGTTTTCCTGAGGAACGTGTCTTTAGGGGTGTGTAGTTATGTATGTTTGAACAAATCAGCCCTGTTTAGACAAAGGTTGCACGCTGCTCCTTCTGGGAAGAGACCAATGGGTAAGAGATGCAGTAATTCAGCTTCAGCAAACATAGGAGGAGAGCTCCTTGAGTCAGAAACCATATAGATGGGTGTGTTTATCACTATTGACCCAGCGTGCTCACAGCTGCACCCAGACTTCATACCTGTGGCAATTACCATCCATCTTCCTTTCTCTTCAGTTCCATTGTAAGCTGCAAAGAACCAAGACTCAATTACCTGATCACTGCTGTAGAAGGCAAGCTCTTAATCCTTAGCATTTCTCATCCAAATGCAGTTATTCTGATTGCTACATTTCAAGCCTTGCTACAGATGTTAACCCTCTCCTACCATCTTTTTTATTCCTCCTCTGCAGAGCCTTTAAACCCCCATCCACTGCTGTGGCTTCATCAAAAGGAAGCCCTGGGCTGAGTGAAGATCTTTCAGAGGCTGTTCAAACTTATGTGCCTTTGTCTCATTGACTTCAGTATAGCATAAAAATCATGTTTTGACACCCAGGAAGACCCAGTCCTTCCTTTTGTGAAGCACAGTCTGGAGATGATAGAGCTCAGGAAAATGGAAATTACAGCACCCATGCTGCTTTCATTCCTTTTCTTCTGTATCTATTTTCCTTGGCACTTAAAATATACAATACTTCATTGTCTTGGAAACAAAAACAAAACAACCTTTCTTTATTCATGAACTGATGTCTGTTTTGAAATCTCATCAGGATGGGAGGAGAAGGGAAAAAACCAGACCCATCAGTTTCTTTATTTTCTTACTGTTTTTTTTTTCACCACTGGGTGCTGCTGGTAGAAATCGTGCAATAGGCATTGTAAGGGAAAACACATTTCAGGAGACTTCCCAATTTAGCCCTGTGATTCAGCAGGATCCTAGAGAAGCAGCCTTGGTGCGTGGTGGAATTATGAGCTAAAATCAGGCAGAGGGGGAAAAAAACCCAGCAGAGCCTCAAATGGAAAATGAGTAATTTTTGATTAGTTCTTAAAAGCAGCTTTCTCAATGAATTTGTGCATGCCTGTGTTACCCAAGCACAGAAATCCTAAATCTTTCCTTGACAAGCCCCCCATGTCCCCTATTTGTCCCTGTGTCCCCAGGCTCCATCCAGCCCTCCCCATCCCCTGTGCTGCAAGCAGACAAGAGGCAGCGAGCCCGCTGGCTGCTTCTGACCCTGTGTCTCATTGTCAATTTTCATTCATTTTGGAGAGCCTCGACATTTTGGAAACCTTGTTCTCTCCCTCAGACAGGAGTGAGGGTGGTCATGGGTTCAGAAGGGACCCCAGGGGAGCCAGGAGGCATGAGACTCCCTGCCCTGCTCTTGAGGGGCACGGTGGGGAAGAACATTGGGGGAAATTTCTGTGTGGATGGAGAGGCAATGATCGAGCTAATGCACAGCTAACTATATTATATTTATGAGAAAACAGTGGAAAATTAAAAGCATGAGCTTTTCTGGAGGAAATAATGTACGTTGAAATGTGGTGCTGATTTATAAACAATAATGTTTCACGTTAGGTGGGAGATTTGGCTTATCACTGCTGTTAATGTTTTCATTTTCTATTCTCCTGAAACTATGTCTAATAACATTTTAATTACCTTTTCAGTATTGTTCTTTATCATAATGATTTTACTTTTTGAGACCATTCTGTGTTTTCCAGTTAAAAATTAATCTTTTCCTTAAGTTTCCTCTCTCCTTTCATGTTTACTAGGTGCTGTCGAGCCAAGCATCAAAACTACTTATTTATTTATTTATGAATGTATTTATAGAGCTTATGTAATTTTATGTCAGAAACTCTGTTATTCATATGAAAATAGAACTAAACAAGTTTTATCCTTCGGGACACAGCTGCTTGTCTGGGATGAGGAGAAATGGTTTGCATTGCACAGTGGCCCGGGTGCCTCGGTCCTGCAAATGGCCAAGGAAGCTTGAACATCCTTGGGTGCCCTGTGAAGGCTGGCAGCACTTTTACAGGATTGCTCAGGACCTGGCAGCACAGCAGCCTGAGACTGTCCCCTTTTGCTGTAAGCATCAAGTATTGCTCACTGCTGGAGGCAGAAATACCAACCCAGTGACCTGCTGTGTAAAGTGAAGCACAAACCTTTCTTTATCCACTAGACATTTCTTACATATTCCATAGTGGGGATACTGTCTCTGCCTCTGTAATTTTAAAATGGAGTATGCAATGCAGGTAGCAAACTCTGCAAAGTCCTTTGACTGACTTCTTGTACTTTGGGAATTAATAATCTGTTTGTGAGTTGCCAAATTGTAAATATCTGCACTGAAATTCCCCAAGAAGGTCAGCCAAAGCAGTGCTTTTGTGTATTTTATTCATTTTGGAATGGGAGGGAATTGCATCCAAACTAGCCTAGATATTTCCAAGAGTGAGATTAAGAGAAATAAGTTGCCTGGCCCGGGTGAGATATTTCTGAGAGTAAGGATTTGGAGTCTGGCAGAGAAGCTGCCTGGTGGCTGGCACACCTCCTCCCCATCCTCCCTGTCCTCCCAAGGATCTGTACAAAGGAGGTGAAATTGCAAATCCTTGGAAAAATGTCATGCTGGGATTAGACCAGGTTTGGCTGCTAGCTTCTCCCTTTCCTCCATCCAGCTGGGCAGTGGCCATCCCTGCTGGGGCAGCCCTTGCTGCTGGACTCCTGGGGCAGGCAGGTGCCCTTGCCTTGCTTCCTCAGCTCCCGATGTCCCTGTCACAGCATTGCCTGAGTGGTGTCAGCTGTGGTGGAGCTGCCCCTGATGGCATCACCTGGCTGCTACATGGTGTTCCTATTCTCCCTGAACTCTCCTGGGTTTAACAGATGTATGAAGTGTCACACAGATGTTGCATGCCTGTTTGAGACAAATGAGTCCTTGCTTGGATAATCTGGGAGAGCTATAATTTATATCCACAACCCCTTCATGCATTTCCTGGCCTCAGTGTATTTCTCAGTTCAGAGCTTTTATTGGGCTCAGGTGCCTGGGGTTCCCTGCTGACTGTTGCAGTCATGGCCAGCGGGTCTGGGAGCTTCTCATCCCATTCCTGAGCCGCTTGCTTTGCCTGTGGCTGGGCTCATAATCAAACAGCAGTTCTGCCTGCTAAGAAGGGATGTTTTCTATTTGCAGCCTCCTTGTGCAGCCTGCTCTCATAGCTGCCCTGTAGTCTCCGAGCAGAGTGTGATCAGCAAATTGCTCAGCCCCTTGCCAGGGCTGTGCTGTTCCCAGTTACCAGAGATCCCAACACAGCAGTGGTTCTGCTGGATTAGTTTTCTTCCTTCACAAGAGATTTTTGATAGGTGTCTGCTGCTATTTCATGGTCCTGTTCTCTTGTGCTTCAGTTCAGAAGTGCAGTTATTTTGCTTCTGTACTTTTCCAATAACTGAGCTATAGTTTACGTTTGCTCTGCAATAAATTTAATTTTCAGTGTATTGGCCTAGTTACATAAGTGGTCCGAATCCCTCTGGATCTCTCTTGTACTTGCTTTGTATTTACTACTCCCTTCAGTTTCATGTCATCAGCTATTTAGCAATTTTACAGTTGGTTTCTCCAAGTAATTTATAGACACTATCCAGGGTAGAATAGATAGTGAAAATTTGCTGCATAGGTCCCACTCTAAGTGTACTACTTTTGCAGGAGCAAGAGTTGTTGACTGGGAGGTGATGGCAAATACTCCCATCTCAGGCAACATGTACGTGCTGATAATCAGGAGGTAGTCCAGCCACAAATTTTAGTGCCAGCATTGGGGAGTTTGGTATTGATGCCTCTTGGCTGTTTCCAGCTGGGTACCTATGCTGATAGATATAAGCTCCTGCAGCTGTGTTAACTGCAGACACCATTGTCAGCATCACCTTGCAGGGTGCTTGCAGTGAGATGCTCGGTGAAGTCCTTCCCTTGGGAGATAGAGGCATTTTTTCTGCTTCTCCTTTGAAAGGAGTGCTTAAGGCAAGGATGCTGTATCTCCGTGTTCTCCACAAAATAAGAAAAGGAGCAGAGATCCTAAGAACCACCACATAGCTGAAAGTCTTCAGTTTGGAGGCATGAGGAGTTAAAAAAGAAGTAGGGGGACATTTGAAACAAACTGCTTGGACACGTCTCATGTAACCACAGATGTGGGGAGCAGAAACTGCTGAGACTGGGCTGTTCTTCCCTTACAGAGGGTGCCATAGCTGCTGCCCCCTTAGTGTGTGTGACAGGAACAGGCTCAGTCCCCCAGGAAACTCCAACCCTGAGGTGTTTTGCATTATTGTGTGTAAAACCCACGACACTGCTGACCTCAGGGCCGTGATGGCGGATGTGAAACTGGGAAGATGACTCACTCCAGCTGGTAAGTCAGGCTGAAAGATGGGGTTTCCCAACCTTGCTTTGGTATTTAAGAGGTTCCCCCCTTCCTCTCTGAAGAAAAGTTAAACCCAGAATGCCCCAGCCAGTCTCACTATTGCTGTGTTGTGTCAAGGACATTCTTTATAACCGCAGGCACTGAGGGATGAATTAAAACAGTAAAATTAAAAGTGATGGTTGAAAACAGTGGGGAGGGCAGGTCCCTGCCCAGCTGGCTCACTCTTCCTCTTCGGGGGGGGGAACCTGTGCTTAGGGAGATTTTACTGCAAACATTTATTCTGAAGGGCAGCAAAACAGATCCATTCTTGTGCAGAATATTAAACGTTGACATTAAGCAATAATTTAACGGATGTTTAAAGTTTTTAGTGAATAATACATGAGCTTCCCCAGTGAGCCTCAGATTATCTAGGGAAAAAAACCTCTCTCACCTCCTCTCTAGGTGAGAGCAGGATGCATTGTGGGTGCTACATATGTCCGTAGAAACCCATTTGGGTGCAGGGCAATCTGGTGGAGGGCAATCTGCCAACTGTTTGCAGTGGGAAAGCGTTACAAGCATCACAAAAAGTTGTTTTGAGCATTGGCAAAATTTGCCCCCATTTCAAAAGAAGAAAAGAATCAAACAAACTAGCCCTTTGAAAGTAATGGGGATATTAGATAGTTCTAATTGCTTTTCTCTGCAGCTTGAGAACAGCGTCCTCCCTGCCAAAGACACCTGTTATCACTGGTATTTTCTTTTTGCTTATCTGTGCATAACTGTGCCATGTTTTCCTGGTGACATTTCATACCTGGTTTTGAGACTCTTTGTTTTGCTGCTTATGCTTTGCTTCTTAGAAGGGATGAGAAAATTCAACCTTTCAAGGTACAAATAAGCCTCTTAGCATCACAGTATCAAAAGAGTGATTAAAGGAGAATTCCAGGTCCTTTCTGTGGTTGATTTTCAGGTCATATTCCAGTTTTCCATTTGCCAAAGTAATTCCTCGATCCCAGAGTTAACTTTGTTGATTTCTCAATTGATTGGAGCATTGCTGAAACAAAGAGCAAGACTGGCAAAATGGGTCTGTGAAAAAGCACCTCGGTAATTTAATAGACAGCACAAACTGGGTGTTATTTAAAACCCAGTACATATTCAGTTCCTCATAGGCTTCCAACAGCCGTATCAGTGGTGGTTTCTGCCATTTAATCAGGGAAATTCAGGTGCACGTACAGCTAATGGTAGCAGTGAGGAAAATGTCTATAAATATATAAAAAGACATTTATATACTGGTCCCAGTACTATTAAGCCAGCAATTGTCTAATTTCTGAGGTTTCCCTTCGAAGTGCAGGCACAATAGCCTGCCCTGTCAGGCGAGTGCAGTTTTCTTTGTCCTATATTCATTACTGCATCCTGCCAGTCGTTAATGGGTCACCTTGGAGGTGCTGGAATGTCCTGCCTGAAGACCATTAGTGAGGAGCACAGATGTCTCTCAGCCCCACACACCTGCTTCTGCCCAAAGCCTGCCCTGCAGCAGTGCTGCCCACCCCCATCAGACATGAAGCTTTAATGTGGGACTTGGTATAGAAACTCTGCACCTCTTGTAGGGTTCCCCCCCACCTCGCTGCTCCCCCCTTAGTTTTACATGACCTGGGGGAGGCTGAATACAGACAGGACCAGACCTGCCAAGGGTCAAAGAAACGAGGCAATCAAGAAGGCAGACTTTTCCCAAGGGGGGTTGGACTTGCTGGCTGACAGCTGGATAATGAAACTGCTGGGGAGAAATGTCAGCTTAAATGAGAATGTGTAAAAAGCCAGTTACTGCAGCAGGACTAGTGGGCCGTGGCCCTTTGCAGGACAACACGCTGGTTTGGTCTCGCCAGTGGTTAGTTTGTAATGGTTACAAGGATGATTGCTTGCCAGTGTAAATAGTTGGATCAACAAACATACAGGAGTGTGACTGTGGGTGTGAAAATCCACTCTTTATTTAGAGGATGTGAGAAAATGTGTAGCTTTAATCACATTTGTTGGGGAAGTGACTGCGGGGGAGATTGGGGTGTGATGAGGAAATGGAAGTGTTTGCCTGGAGGAGAAGAGCAGCTGAGCACCGTGGCATGGGAGCCCGAGACCCTGCCAGAGGGTAACGCCTTGATCCGTGGGGCCGAAGGGCTTTGGGGCACTTGTAACCGTGTCACTTCCAGGGCTCAGGCTCTGGGGGCAGAGCAGTGATTTTCGTGGCTGCAGGCAGCCCTGGGGACCCAGCTGGCGAATGAGGGGAGGGAGTGGTTTTTTTTCCTTTCCTTCCCCCAGCAGCCTGGCCAGCCTGAGCCATGGGGGTTGTGTGGAGCCTCCTCCTATTGCCTTTCCCTCCACTTGACCACGAGGGTGGTGTGGGGTGAAGCATCCTTTCCCCTTCGGGTTGGGATGTTTCTCTGCAAGACTGGTTGAAAATCAAGGACAGGCTGAAGCTCAGCCAAAAACTTAGCAGTTGTGTGCTAAATTTGTAACCACCAGGAGTAAGGGTGCTTTAATTCAATGAGTCATTGCTTGTTCTTATTAAGGAGTCTGTGGGGACAGCTTTTCTGGCACACGTGGCAGGGTTGAGGTGCAAGGGGGAGCTGCTGTGGTATGTAGCCAAAGAACTGGGCCCAAAGGCATAAAACTGGCTGGAGGAGCTTGTAAAGGCATTTTCTCTCAATAGGACATGGATAGCCCAGGATTGAACAGGGAAGAACTGGTCAGGAATGATGCTGTCATCTCAGGAAGGTCCTATCTGCAGGCTGGAACAGAGCCATCCTGCCTGGGCACCTTGTGAGGCAGGAGTTGGGATGCCCCAGCTATGGAATGTGGGAATGGGCAGGATGGATGTGCTGATTGCTGTGTGGTTTTCTCCTTCAATTTCCTGTGTTAAGACAGGAAAATGCAGGTTTTTAAATCAGAACATGCTTTCAGTCATCTTCTTTTGCCCCCTGCTGTGGCAAGCAGAAGCTGGTAATTTACTTTCTAGAGTTGATCCCCAAGTGTGTATAAATAGATGATGTCTGAAGCAAAGAGCTTTAGAGAATGGTGATGTTAGGCTGTGCTTTTTGAGAATTTAGCTACTTTTGAACTACCTGGCATTACCTTACTACAGCTAAAGTTTTTGAGGATAGGTAATATTCTCCAGACTGCAGAATTAGCAGTAAGATATGCCATGGGTCGTGTGGCCAGTATCTTGCTGGTAGTGGTTTAGTGTGTGACATTGCAGAGAAATCCTGTTAAAATTGAGGCACAATTTCATAACGTCCAGTGCAGTTGCGATACTCGACAAACCTTCTCCAAGTAGTTTATGCTGTTGATTTAATAAATTGATGGTTCTCTTTTGGCCTGGTTTTAGCTTTGCAGCTTCTTAATGTAAGACCCATTGCATTGTTAGGTTTTGTTAGGGTCTGAGATATTTTTGTCTATGTTGGTGGTATTTTCTGTTTCAAGAGGGTAGCCAAGAAAATCACTGAGAAAAGCCCATGAAAAATTGGTGTCGTCTGGTTCTAGCCTGTACATTGATTGACCTGGTTCAGGTCTATCGGTTTGGTAGGAAACATCTTCAAATGAGCATTTAACACAAATAGTTGTGTTCAAATTAAGCAAAAGCTTGCCTGAGCACTCAGTAAATCTATGTTAGATGAGTGAAAAGCAAGGTGCAGCGCCTTGAAAGACAATAAAAAGGAGGCATTCATAAAGACTATCTCTTTATCCAGTAACATTTTGCATGAAAATTAATTATATGTAAATACATAAAAAGCTAAACTGATACTCACCTAATCTTCATTGCTAATTGGTACTCCAAATAGCTGTATTATGTTTGATAACAGATTGATTGATCTGAGCAAAGCTTGTGTATCTCTAGGATAGACACAATTGAATTGTCATTCAGGAAAATGCCATGATGATTATATCATACCCTGTAGTTCAGAGATGCTTTCTTCAGTATATTGCCTTTGGTTTTCAATAGGTAGCAGCAGGCTTAGTATTAATGTTGCCATAATTAAAATACAGCCTTTATGTGACTGTAGGAATAGGTTTGGGAGTCACCACATTCTGTACTGCAGGTCATACTTGAAGACCTGATCCACTCCATCAGAGTAGATGATGAAAACTTAAATGAAATTAGCTGTCAGCATATTTTCTCTTTTTCTTGTTTGGTGGATATCTAAAACCGGTACATGTAACAGCAGCATCCTTAAGAAGATGAGCAAGCAAGATGGAAAACACAAACTTGTACATAAATTTCTTGGATTCAGTATGTGCGTGCGACTGAGAGGAAGCGAAAAGCCACAGGGCACAAAGTGCCACATCTTTGTAGGTGGTCCAGAGCTTCAGTATTCAGACAGGCACTTAGGTGTTTTTTTGTTACTCATTTTCCTGTAGAAAAGTTTTAAGATTTCAGGTACATGGAGTACAGAGCTCTGGAAAATCCTCAGCAAAGGCAGCAGCAAGAGGATAATAGAACTGAGTATAATTGGAATATTTTTGGCACTTCTCTAAATAATTAATGATGCTTAAGCTGAGCCATTTTGCTGAGAAGTTTTTGTCTCAGGAGCATGATAATAAATTCTGAGATTCAGGATACCTCCCTCATCATCTACCACCCCATTACTTCCAAGGAGATTGTAAGAGGTGTATTGGGGTGAGGAAAGAAGGGAAAGGGGAGAGAAATAGAAAATCTCTTGTGTCCCAAGTTGTTTCCCTGCTGCTAGTTGTGCCTGTAAAGCTTCCAGCTTACCAGGCACTGAGAGATCCCAAAGAGATAAACTAAATCTAATTCTCAGCTTGAGAAAGTATTTTTCCTGGGAAAAAAAAAATTCTAATGAGCAGCTGCTCCTTCTTAGGCAGCTTGGAAACTTTGGGACCTGCCCTGAGGATAGCATTGGCGTATCCATATTCAGTGGTTTGACAGGAAAATGTCTTTTACCATGTGGGTAGGAGTGATTCCTTGAGTGAGAAGAAGAAATCGAAGAGAAATCCTTATTTTGTGGCTGTATCATACTAAATGCAGCACATAGTAAAATCTTACTAGATCAGAGAAGGTTTTAGATAAATATGTTGTCAAATAACTCCAGCAGCTAAAACAGATAAGAAAATAACAGCTCTGTGAGCCATCTAGCAATTGAAATGTATTGGAGATGTCCTCAGATGGCTAATCTGAAGATCTAATGGGCATGCTTATAAAGTCATCAGAGGCTAACTAAGCCTTCAGGGATTAAAAACAGGGCAGGAATCTGTCCTCATTTGAGAGCCCACTGCTGAAAGGTGGTGCCAAGGAGTGGAATGCCAGCCTGAAAGCTGTTTGCCTAGAAGGATTGTGGTCAGGTTGCATGCAGGGACTTGGATGGATTGACTGAATGAGAGTTTTTGGTGGGTGGCAGGACCCGGAGAACCGGGATCCTGCCAAAACCTGTGTTCAGCACCATGTAGGAAAGTGGTACCCAGTGTTAAGTGATGTCTCCCAGAAAAAGCCCTGAGCTGAGCACCATTGCATGCTGCCAAGCCCTTCTCCCTTTGACAAACCTAATGCACTGGTTCTGTTTCTTCAGCACAGTCTACATAAAGCTTCTCCTGACAGGGCTCCAACCTTGGATCGTCTGAAAAGTGTCCTCATAAGCAGGAAGCCACATATGGCAGTGAGTGTCCTTGGCTGCTTATGATGGTGAGCTTTTTTTAGGTGTTGCTAGTATGCAAGGAGTGTTTTTTGCTTTTTTTAATCCAACATATTTCATAAACTTGGAAATGAGACTTCAAGAAAAAAATTCTTTTTGACCGCTGTCAAGGAGTTTCAATAGTTCGTTTATCACATCTGTACCAGCTCTTCAGAGAGACTGAGAAATGATGGTTTGGGACATTATCTCCTTTCCCAAGCCTCCCTTTGCACTGAAGCAGTATTGTCTTGTTCCCTGGGGATAGCAAACAATGCAAGCAAGTGCTTGGAGCAGATGCTACTGCAAAGGTAACTCTGCTGTCATTTCTTTCACCTGGAAGTGTACTTGTGATTTTAGGATTACATTTGGGTGAAATGTTACTTGATGTTTATAAATACACTTACATGCCAAATTCTTTCTCATTTTTTTTTAAATGTCCTCTAGTATAAAACAGAGGGCAGACAGAGATAGCTGAAAATTGCTCATATTATCTCGTGGTCAAAAAGAAATATCCTCAGATTCCATGTTCATCAATGATGGCTTTCTAGTCTTCTAAACAACAATTTTTAGTGGAAAAAGCGGAGAGACAGACATATGGATCTGGAAGCTAATGCAGTTCCAGGGCCTGCTGAGCTCCTGGCAGCCACCTCTGTCAGATAATTTCAGACCCACACTTTCCCCCAATGAGTTACTTCTCAATCATCTGGAGTCCCTGCCATTCTTCAGTTTAGGTGAGATGCTCTGTGACCTCGGGTAGTCATTAAGAAGTCAGTGGGTTTATATCAACTGGAAATCTCACGGCAATTAAAATAGTGCTGGGAGGATGGGAAAATCGTGAGCACTTTGTCTGGGGTGCTCTGTACCTCCCATCATCATGACCTGACTGGAGATGGAAAACCAAGCTCTGTCTGCCTCACCTCTCTGTGTAAAGTGGGGATGTCACTGCCCTGAGTGGGAGCCTGGTTGATGTGCTTTGAGTCCTGAGACATGAGGATCTTTGAGTTGTTTGTGTGTTTCATAAAAACTTGTTTGTATTCTTTCACCAATGATGTGTCTGTGTTTAGCCCTAAACAAGCAGTACATATGTATTATGGGTTAACCATTTATGTGATAACAGAGCCATTAGTTGGCCATTTTGAGCTTAAGCAGTACCAGCCAACCAGAGTTTTGAAGGCGAATCATGTTTCTTCCAACCTTCTGTCAGCATTGTCCTTCTTCCTGTCCTTGCCCACAAACAGGAGGAACAAGTGGCATTTACCATTTCCCAGCCCAAGAATCTGTCATACACTCATAAGAATAGCTTGAGGAATTATTTCAGGAGTCTACCTCCTTACACCCGCTAGACTATCTTTGCCATGTTTGGCAGAATTTGTGTGTTCAGTTTGTTCAAGTCTAACATGGGAAATTCCCCAGGCTCTCTCAGCAAACCTGCCCAGGGTTATCTTTACCATTGGAAAAAAGCCTTCCCTAAAGCCTAAATTAGATCTTCCTTGCTGCAGTTTGAGTCCATAAGTTCCTGTTCTGCACACTGTCATTGTGAAGAACAGATTGGTTTTTTTCTGTTTGTGCCAACCTTTGATGTCTTTGCTGACCTCAGAGCAAATCTGATCACTTCACCCATCTCTCACAGGTCTAGACCTTCGATTATTCTTCTCCTCATCAAAGTGTTTCCTTTAGTTAGCTGATCTTTTGTTCCAAGTGCAGGTGGCACAGATTTGGGGTTTTTTTTTGGTAACACTAGTTTTTTAGATATGTATGAGTTCTGTTTGGTTGACTGAAGTAGCTCTTGAGTCTTGAAAACTGTCTTTTATAGACTTGGTGCTGTCAGTCAAGTTGCCATTCTATTAATTTCTCATGTCCTTAGTTCTCACAGTCTTGCTGCCCTAAGAAATCAAGCTCTTACTTTTGAAGGTCAAGGCTTCTAGGAATATTCTGATCACTTGTTTCCTTTTGAGATAAATGCTGTGTTTTCTTTCCAGTTACAGATGACAGCAGTTTATTAGCAAGTGCATCACGGTATTCGTGCATAAAAATCATGGGCAGGTGTGGGGGAAGCGGTCTAAACAATAAAACATCACATGGTCCAGCAAACTCTGGATCCTCCTTCAAAGTCAGTGGTAGTCAGATGTTACCTGACCTGTTCTCTTTAGTATTTACTTGAATGGTTGCTTTGCTTCCCAGCCCATTTGCACAGTAATTTCTGACCTCTCTTTGGCACTTCGTAGTGTATTACCTGTGAGGTCTCTGCAAATTCTCGTTGTCATCAAATGAACCGTGAATCTGTGGTGCAGCTAGGAAGTTTTTAGGAAGTGAAGAGTTTAAAACCACCCTTCTTGATGCTCCAAAAATCCTTCCCTTTTCTAAAGTAAATAAATGCTGTTCATATTCTGTAGCTCTAAACCCCTTTCCTGGAGAAGCATTTCTCTTCATCCTCAGAGTTTCATTAGAAAAAAAACAGTTTCAGATATTTTGATTGTGATATGCCAGTTGGGGTGACTACTATTATTTATATTCTTTGGTGTTCAAAACAGACAACATCTGCTAACTTTGTTGTTAGCTATTCATAAAATGGGGTAGTAAAGCCCTGAGTATTTTGTGGGATAAGAATTTTTTTTCTAAAGTGAATATAGCCATAATTATAATTTTTTTTCCCTATATTTTTTCTCTTTTGAGTGGAGAATGTTTTCACAATAAGCATACATTCAAGAATAATACCATGTGAAGAACACAGATATGTGTGTTGAGTTGCACTTAAATCATTTATCAGACTATGCAGGTTATAAACGACTCCCTGCCACTCTGAAAAGCTACTTTTTTACATTCTACAATAAAATTATTCACAAGGTCACAGAACACTTGCAAATACTCACAGGGTACCATTCATACAGAATGGCAGGAGAAGAAGGAGTAATAAATAATTGCAGGGTCTTTTCTGTGCCTTGGTGAGTTTGGGATTGGGACACAGCAGCTAACTGGCAAATAGAAACTGAGCTAAAAATATTTGCATAAACAATTTGTTCTGTGGCCATGAATGCTGAACACACTGGGAACCTGTACAGCCTTTTTGAAGATCATCTGAAGCATATAAGGGTAAATATTTAGGTAAATAATGTACAGCCAGCAACTGGACAAGATTTAGGTTTGCTGCTCTAAGAGGCAAGTGCTTAAGTGTCCTTGTAATGTGCAGATGAAAAATCTTGACTTATTTATTGTACAAATTTTAAAAGAAGTGAGAAGGTTTGCTGAGCCTTTAGGAAGTCTTGTAAATCTCCTGTAATAGGGGGCTTGCCTCAGCACTTACAAAAGACAGCAGCATGTCCAGGTGCATTTACAGAGTGCTTTTATAAGGAATGAATTCTCCCTTGGCAGAAATGAGGGGAAATTCACCTGGGCAGAGGAAGCACAGTGCTCTTCTTGTCTCCCTGTCAAGACAGAGCTGATGTCAGAAGTGACAACACAGTAAGCTTGGAGGTGTTCAAAACCCATTTGCATTCTCTGAATTTGCTTGCCTAATTTGGCTACAGGTAGTGGTATTTTGGTGATAACACAGGAGAGATGGGGCCTCCCAGACAAGTGCAGGTTCCCACCCCATCCTTGGGGGTAGAGCTGAATTTTAAGCATGGTGGAAGTCCCAGGGCCTGGCTTTCCTTGCATATGGAGTGGGGGTAGGTTGGAAGGAGCTCCACACACATAGTGACACTCAAAACCAGAAGTTGCTGATTGGCAGGCAGTATTTATTGTAAACCTTGGAAAACTGTGTTATTTATTCTGATTTGTGTGGTTGGTTGTTTTTTTTTGTTTGTTTGTTTGTTTTTTGGGTTTTTTTTTTTTGGTTTTTTTTGTGTTTTTGTTTGTTTGTTTTTTAAATTAAAAATCCTACTCTGGGAAGCTGATGGATTTCAAGAGCAGTCAATAATAGATGCATTGGTTAGAGGTGTGTTTGATGTTTTTTAGGTGTGATGGGGATAAATAGATGTATATGAAGAAAGTTGTCCGTAGAGAAATTTCAAAGTTTTCCTTTGTCAGAAGCAAATCTAAAAGCTGGCACTGGAATTAATCAGTGATTTTTTAAAAATTTGTTTTTACAGTTCTCATAAGCAGACTGTCTCTGGCATGCAAGAATGGCTTGGGTATTCTTTTGGGATGCTATTTTTGTTGTTGTTTGGGAATTAAAGTTTTTGTACCTGTAACTGACTTCTAAATGTGTAATTTCAAAGAATACCATAAATTTCTTGCCTGTTGGTATTGCAGGATTGAAGAGGGATTGAACGTGAAGTTTTATTAACTGGAGCCCTAGCAATTTCAAAGATACCAGTTGTGCCAGAAGCTTTTCTGACAGGTCTTATTCATAATGGCCTGAATGTGTCCAAGACAGCGTGATCTATAGCTTTTAATCAGCTAATGGATTGAACCTCACAGTGAAACTTGGCTATATTCAGGCAGTTTAGAACAGAAAGGATTTTGCAATTTCACAATTTTCAGTCAGGGACAAGTTTCTGAGGGAAGCAGCAGCATCATTCCTGGCCACTGGTGAATGACAAAGCAATGTTATAACACAGAATAAAAGGTTGTGTTTAGCTCAGCTTCACTGAAGCAATTGTAGTGGCCTTTGCCCTTGTCCTGGTTTAGGATTTTGGATCTTTATGTGGTTGTGTTTTGGTCTGGCTATGGGTAAGAGCAAGTAAGGCATAGCAGAGGGAGATTACCACAATTAAGGGGTAGATTTCCACTGTAAAGCTTTATAATCTATGCTTTTCTCCTGGATGGAAAGTTCAAACAGGTGAAAAAAAAGGCCACGTGGAGAAATAGGCAGCGATTGGGGTTGTTTTTTTTTCTGGTGCTGTATCTGGGATGGATTTTTGTTCTGGTGCTGTAGCGCCAGGGAAATGTGCTGTCAGGGAAATCCAGCTGTGGGAGATGAAGGAATGCAGGAGGCATGGCCAGGAATGGCACAGTGGTGTTCATGTGGAGAATGGGCCCCCTGAGAGCTCTCAGACAGATACACCAATACACAGGGTGTCTGAAGCAATACACTGGAGTCTGTACGAGTCCCCTTGTCAGAACTTCTTCATGTCTGAGAGCTCTTCATGTTGATTAGCGAGGTTGCATGTTTCCATATTTAGTCCTTCTGTCAACTCTATCCTTTTGTCTTTTCATTCAAACTTCCAAGACCAGGGAAAAGAAA
Source organism: Urocynchramus pylzowi (assembly GCA_013397555.1). Classification (NCBI taxonomy): domain Eukaryota; kingdom Metazoa; phylum Chordata; class Aves; order Passeriformes; family Fringillidae; genus Urocynchramus; species Urocynchramus pylzowi. The sequence continues at coordinate 659,783 of VZRH01000841.1, forward strand.
AAGTTAAAATAGCAAAGAAAAAGAAAAATCAGACAGGTTGATTTAGGTCTTGGGGAGTAGGAGTTGCTAAGGGGTAGAGAGGAGGAGTCATTATGCTTTGAGCAGAGTCAGAAGATGAAAATTGTCCTGTGTAGATGAATTCACTGACTTTAACATGTGTTTGATGAAGGTTCCAAGCTCTGTGCCAGTAGTCACAAGGTAAGTGATCCTTTCTCTTTTTCCCCTTGCTGCTCTCCCCTTCTTTCAAAAAATTAGGTAAGGTACTCACCTCAGTATTGGCCAGCACTAGTGCAGGTGATGCTGTTTGCAGCAACACTTGGGTGTAGATTGAAGCTGGCTTGCCCACCTTTCCCAATTCTGTGCCTGTAGGGTAAAACCTCCTCTTTGAACAGTCTCAGATTTCTTAAATGTTAAGTATAGTACTTAAACCTGACATCGCACAATATTTTGGGCGTTGGTTTGCTTGTTTGTTAAAAAAAGCAAGAGAGAAGAAGTTGTATCTTGATAATACCTTGTGTTTGGACTGGATGATGGATTTATTTTTTTTTTCTTTTAAATAAGTAGTTCATTAGTCCGTGCAGAGTGGGGTGCTGAGATGATTGTTACAGGCCTGTCAGGCACCCAGGTATCCTTGGTCATGGGAATGGTGTGGTGTTGCTGGTGGTCCTGGAAGCATCCCAACTGCCTCCCCTTTCTGCCAGGAGCAAGGTGGCTCTGTGCAGGAGTCTTTCGTGGGGATATCCCTCTCCCAACCCATCACCATGTGCAAAGCAGGACTGAAGGCACTGGAGAGCTGTGCAGAGGTGAAGGAAGAGGAGTGGGTCTCCCCTCTACTTGGGTGGGCTGTGGCTGCACAGGACAGTCCCTGGGATGAAACAGCTTTGGGGACAGGACTGACCCACTCCGAGCTCTGCCCCTCACACCCCTCCATTTTGGCAGGGTGGTGCAGGAGAAGGGCTTGGTGGGGAGCTGCAGTGATGCAGAACCTCCTTGTCCCTGTCCCTCTGTTGCGCTGGGATGGGTACATGAGCGGGTGTTATACAGGATTATTTTACAAACTGTTACTGCACAAGCTGGAACACGCTTGAGCCCTTAATTAAAGTGCCCTAGTTAGGGGCTGTCTGCATAGAAGCAGCCCCATTTTCCCACATAAGAAAGGCTCATACTTGAGCTTTCAGGGAACCACCCAGAAAGACTGATTTTAAAGTGTCATGGAGAAATTTGTCTTCACAGAGCATCGTCTGTGGGCCAAGGTAATCTGTGCTTCAGGACTGCCCCTGCCAGCAGCAGGGCTGTACTGAGCCTCCTGTACTATGTGGAGAGGCTTTTTGAAATGATGGGTGGAGAAGGAAAAAGAGCAGGAATGAAGTCTTGCTCCACACGGGGCAGGAGTGAGTCACAGCCCACCTTTGCTGCTGTGACTGAGCGTTTGCCTGGCCCAGGGGGTATGTGACAGTGAAGCATCTGAGCTACAGATAAAATGGGAAGGGAAAGAGAGTAGTGGGTGGTGGGGACAAGGTGCTATTTCATGGTATTGCAAATGGGAGACCCATGACCAGTAAGAGTGCCAGTATCACACTCAGTCTTCAGCAGATCCAACATGAACCCCCTCTGCTTTCTGCAAAATCTGTCTGTAGAGGAGAAGCAGTGTTTGATGAAGTGGCTCTTCGATTTTAAATGAGGGTGAGCTACAGTCTTTTATGGAGAAATTAAAAAATTGTCCAATATCCAATTCTCTTGAGTAGAATGGATGTATTGCTCATTTTGATGCGCTTCCATGGGAATATGGAATATGGAACTGTTGGTGGAATTAGTGATCAGTACTGATCTCCAACTTGGTTTGGCCCAGGGTGGAGTGACCTGTTCACATCCCTTCTTCTGGGACAACTACTCTACCTAGCCACTGTTTTCGTAGTAGACCATATGTGGAAAAAGTTCTGAGTATGTTTTGATTGTAGCTTATTATTGCTTGTCTCAGAAAACTGTGCATCAGGAGCTCTACAGAGTTTGGTGGTGGTGGAATTAGGTTGTGCCTGGGGAACCTCTGTTGACAGGGAGTGGAGCTGAGGACCAGCTCACACTTTGGGTCCAAGGAAGCCTGATGTCCCCACAGTGAGGGGATGCCAGGTGTGGGGCCAAGCACAGCCACAGGCTGAGCCCAGCGTCCTGTGGGTTAGAGTGCAGCAGGTTTGGGTGGAGTGAGCCTGCTAAAATCCCACTCTGCTGCACTCACACCACCTCAGTGTGAAGGCCTGTCTGGGCACACAGCAGCTCCCAGCATGCAGGCTCCAGCTCCTTGTTTGTATTTAGGAGGTTCCCCCACATCCCCTTGCCGGATTCTTCCCAGCTCTATGCGCCTCTTGGCAAGGAAGTAACTTTCCCAGAGAACCAAGGAACAACCTTGTAGTGGAGCAGAGCGGGATGGAGGGCTGCAAAAAGCTGCATGGGTGCAGGCTGAGCCCAGCAAATGTGTTCCTGGCCCTTTGGCAGTGTGTTAAAAGCCTGATCATCCATCAGGAACAGGAGGGTAGGTGTCATCTGCAGGCACTGAGGCTTTGCATATGGGGGTGCCTGTGCTGCCTGTCTGTCATCTCTGTGGTGCAGGCAGATAGATGGACAGTGAACCCTCATCCTTCAGGTGTAGCACTTCTCTCTTTGTGCACACCACCTGGGAGAGATCACACTGGCTGGCAGATAAATCTTAAATATTTGTACTTTGTGGGAGAGACTGGTCTGAAAATTTCGTGTGTGTACCCCAAGGCGTGTATCAAAGGAATTGCTCTTTTATAGGCTGTTTTTGCAAATGGGAATTTTGGCAGACCTCTCTCATGGCTGGTCTCTGTTGGCTCCAGCTGTCCCCTCACCATAGTCTTTGAGGGATGGTGTGCTGGGGAGGTGACAGAAAATGCAGTACTGTGGGGTGGGAGTTGTGCCAGGGTCAAGGGATAGCTGGACTTTTCTTTACCAGTCATTTAACTGAAACTCATTTAACACCAGGTGCTTTCCCTTGGTGAGATAAATGAGCTCTGGATGTATCTGTCCCAGCTCTATTTTTTGCATATGGAGGCCTCATTATCATTCTTGAGCAGCTGTGGGTCTGTGTTTGTGTGCATGTGGTTTGCTTGGCCATCTGCCTGCATGGCTGGGTTGGGGGGCACGAGGGAGGGGTTTTAGGTGGATTTTTCTGATTGATTCAGGTCACAGGTGTGTAACCCACCAGCATTTTTGATGGAAAGATGGTGCCTGAAATATCTGCGTGGAAACTGAGTTGCAGGATCAGGGAGTGCTGGGGAAACCTCCAGGGAGCCCTAGGCAAGCACCATGGGTGGTAAGCAGAATTGGACGACATGTCCCTTTGGATAAGGGGAGGGTTGGGCTTCAGTAGATGGTTGTGGGGTGATCCAAGACTGCCTGTTCAATGTTCAGCACAAACACAAGGGTTTGTCCCATTTAAGTTCAGGCATTTGATCCCAGCTTTGGAAGGAGGAAGTGAATTTTCTATCACCAGCCCTGTGAGAAGCAGCAGGGTTCAAGCCTGTATCTGGAAATGGTTTTATCCAGCCTCTGTCCTGACACAGAGAGTCTGTTCCTCAGAAGAAGGTGCTCTCCAGGGAAGCCTCGGCTGTGGTGGAGCAGGTCCCTTGGGCTCTGCCCTGCAGATGGCAGAGAGACTGTGGTGGATGTGTTTTCAGGTTGCTCCCCTCCCTCAGAGCTCCGGAGGAAGAAAGAAGCTTGAGCCTGGCAGAGGTAGGAGGAGCAATTATTGGAAGTACAGTTAATCTTTCTTTAATTAGAAGACATGCTAAATTAAAAGGCCCAGGAGTGATCTCACAGATGTTGGCTTACTGAGAGATAATAATTGGTGTGAGAATCAAATGTTTTGCTAAGCTTTGGATCTGCGTTTGATAGCATTGTTATGCTTTTACGTGCTTAGTTTAAACTGAGAGAAACTTGACCCAAATAGAGAGCTCAAGCTTTGTGTTCTGTCTTCTTCAGGACTCATTGGATGGGTGTACTTAAACATTAATGATAAAGTGATCATAACAAGAAGAAGTATCTTGATCATCTATTGTCTGTATGCTTGGAGAAAATAGCAACTAGCTTTAGAAATCTCTGGAGAATAAATCTCTCTCATGGCAACTGTGGGCTTAAACTTTTGACAGCAGCATTTCTGTGTAAATTTCCAACAGGATAAATCCAGGCTGTGAGAGACAGGATGTTGTTTGCACAAAGCAGACAGCCCCTTGCTTTGGGCATCAGAGAGCAGAGATACCCCAGCTCTGCTCAGCAACAGACAGGAAAATCTGCCATCTCCTTTTAAAAGTACATCAAGAAGTTTTTCTCATTTTATTCTGGGGTGCTTTAGAAAATTTCTTTGCTGCTTTGGAGGTGGGGACTGGCTGTTAAACCCAGGCTTTGTCAGTCCTGCAGCACAAGTTGCTGTTGGAGTCCTTTTCCACACCCCTTGCTGCAGGACCCCAGGGTATCTCTGAGCTTATTGAAATGTAGTGTGGGGCATCACCCTTCATGAGCACACAGCAAAAGGCAGGCACTGGATCCTTTTATATAAGAAATTTAAGCCACCAATTTTTTTGGGGGGGTGTGGCATAGGACCTGTACTTTCCTTATAGTTAGTAGGGAACATCCACTCTTACTTTATGGGATGTCAGTTGGTGAGGCTGTGCCTTAATCAGAAAAAAATCCTCCTTCATGCACAGAAGAGTTTCTGTGGCTATCCTTAGAGCAAATAGGAGAAGTATTTCCATTTCTGTTGAGGGAGAAGCACAAAGATGGAGAGGATGATGGTGTTCATGGTTGAAGATCACTCAGCGTGCTGGATGTGCCTTCAGCCTGGGTGTTCTGCAGAAGTAGAACTTGTGGCACAGGAGAAGGAAGCTTGTGGATTTTTATGGGCCTTTGAATTATGACTTGAAAGTGCTTTCTATTAGTCTGAATCTGAGCAATGGCATTAGAATGAGCGAAGATAATAACGGAAATTTTATTGATGGTAGACATAGTTACAAGGAAATAAGAACTGTTCTTTTGAAATCAGCTTTTCAGTATAGTAACTCATTTAACCCAGTGCTTTTCTGACTTGAACCAGTTTTATACTAATGTTTACATCAACTGTGATGGAATTATTTCCAGTTTACTTTGGTAAGTGAGAGGAAAATCAATTGCAGTGTATCGACCTTGAAATGCACTAATTACTTGCTGTCTTGAGCTGGGTGTAGTGAAGAGCTGCTCTCTGTGTCCCACAGAACTGGCTTCTTTACCGCTCCTTCTTGCAGCACCCATGGAAATTGGTGGTTTAACTGCTAAACCAAAGTGTTCCTGCCCCTTCAGATGAAGGATCTTGATTTTGGCAGTCAGTATTAGATGAAGGGCAGTTGCTGTTTTCACAGGCATTCACATGGCCAGGTCCCACATCCTGAGGAAAAGTCTGGGAGATGCTGTGGGCATCTTGCATTTGCTGTGCAGCCCCCAAGAGGAGAGTCCTGGCAGAGCCTAGAGCCGGGGCAGGAGATGGGTGAGTGGGGCCTGACTGGTTCCACAGCTGCCACAAAGTGGAACTGGGAAGCTGTGAGGTTCCCAGAGCCTCATCCCAACCTCAGAAACACCAGCCAGTTGTTCAGCTCTGGCCAGCACATGCACATCCCTTGCCTTCCCCCCACTCCACCTTTTTAGTTTTCCCAGGGAGAGGGAAAATATTTGACAGTTTAGGTTTTATTTATTTTAGAGCTGCTCTTAATCTCACACAAGTCTGAAGTGAAACCTGAAGTTCTATCCAATGTTACATAAATGGTTGACCCTTCTCTCACATGCCTGTTTTTGTGTGTGTTCTATCTTCAGGTCACAAAAGGGTGTTTTTTCTCTCCATGTTTAGGATCTTATGGTCTGGCTCAGACATGGGATTAGATACAAGTAGGAAGAGATCAAAACATCAATCCACTAAAGCACTTGCATTTAATCCTGTGCCTCCCCTTGACAATAACAACAATTCTTGTGTTGTGGCTAATATCAGTGTTTACTATCTGAAATGTAGGTGCATACGTCTGTGCTTGGCTGAATCAGTGCCCAATTCTGTATGTATGTAGTGGAAGGGAAGAGCATTGCTGGCCAAAGAGCAAATATTGCAGATGCTCTCTTATCTCATCTGTGTGCTCACACAGCTTTACATCCATCAGGTGGTTCTGGCAGCAGCACAGGACCCTGCTGAGGGTCGGGGTGGTTTGGGGATGCTCTGCTGGCTGGTGGGAGCCATGCACCTCACCAGGGTGGTTGCTTGCAGAACTGGTGTGCATTTGTTTTTGCATTGCCTGTGCTGTGGTGACCGATCTAAGGTGCCTCGGAAAACTATTGCAGCAGTGAATAAATGGCAGCTTCTTCCAAAAAGCCTTCAAGAAAAACTGTGACTGGTAACAGCACAGCCTTTAGAACAAGAGCCACATTCACCTTGTGTTTACAGCAAAGGCTGCTTGGCTGTCTGGAGCATGTGTCTTCCCTTTTCATCTCAAACACAAGGAAGTCCTTTCTGTGTGTCAGTTGAGAAAGAAAACCACAGAAGTTTCCTCTTCTTTCAATGTACTCTGCCCAAAACACGCTTTCAGGAAACGCTTGTTCCTGCCTGAGAGAGTGCTGGAAGCTCTGCAGTTTGTAGCACAAAACAGATGAGGCTAGATCATTTTGCAAGCTGTCTTAATGCAACCCTCAGTAGTCTTAAAATGAGGCTAAATAGTGCCAAGTAGCTGACAATGGTAATTTAAAGAAGACATGCCAATAAGCAAGTTTTTCATCAAAACTCATTAAGCTCATTAAATATTGTTAGTCCTGCTACTTTTAGATATGACAGCTTGCAACTTCTGGCTGCTTGTGTAATTTGTACAACCTTGTTGTATCCATTTAAAATATTTGTTACCTACATTTATGTTTACAGCTTTTTCTTTGCGTTTCCTTGGGAGGACAGTGCAGGCTTTGAAGAAAAGAATTAGCTGGTGATTCAGTCTATTTTCTCTAGTCGTCAGAAACCCTTTATCTGACGTTTGACTAGAGCTCTGACTCTCCATTAGTTTTATTTTAAAGTCTTTCAGCATTTCTCATTCAGTGAGAAGTCTTCTATTAAGTAACATAAACCAGACATCTTTTGCAGTCAGCCGTGGACTCCGATTGATTGTTTGTATGAAGTTTTGTGCAAATGTCAACATAACGCTTTGCTTGTCCATGACTGATGATGATTGATGTGTTTTGGCACTCTGTATTTGTTCATAATTCATGAACTTGCTTTTCTGCCTGGGTTCATAAGTGGCCAGGGTCTACAGCTGTGTAAATCAAGGTGGCACTTGAGCAGTCGCGATCCCTGTTGACCTGAGACTCCTTTTGATAAAGGCAAGTTAAGATTGTCTCATCTCATTTACAGATGTGGCATTTGCATTGCTGTGGGGCAGGATTTGTGCTTGTGGTGGAGATGTGGTTTGTGATTGCTCATCTCCTTGGGTTTGTATTTGTACCCAGCTCAAGTGGCAGAGCAGTTGAAGTTGGGGTTGTGTGGATTCTAACAGGCAGAGTTCTGCCAGCCTCTGCTTCTAACAGATCTGCAACATGTATTATACACAGGCTATACACAGGGAGGCTCAGCAGTGGAAGAAAGAAATGTTTCTGCATTACACAGCCTATTTCTGCTCTCGTTTTCATTGCTGATGAAAATGCTGATGGTAAGCTCTGGTTTTTGCAGAGTTTTCTTGCTTTTAACCCAGCTAGTGACCTTCAGAGTTCCCTAATCCACACACAGTATGGTCTCTGGACAATATTCTGGCCAAATTACTCATCACGGCGGTACAGTCCCCAAAAGGCTTTAAATGATGCATTAAGCAATGCAGTAGCATCTGCCACATGTGGTTCCTCCTCTCGGGGATGTTTGTGTACAGACAGCTCTGTGTTTTGCTTTGTGCTTTGGAGGGATGGGGATGAGTGTTTCCCTGGGGGAGAGAGAGAAGTGCACATCACCTGTGTGCACGTGGCTGGTCATAAAGAGGTGTGCCTGGTGTCAGAGCCGCAGCCTTGACCTGGCAAAGACTTCAAACTCACACGGTGTGAACAGCAATGGGCCATTCAAGGAGCACCTGAAGTGTCTCCCGGGATGACAGCCTGATTACTCAGCACCTATTGGGTCTGAGCCCCAGGAGCACAGGTGAGGAGATTGTGGGTACTGAAAGTGGTGGAGGTAAAGAAGTTTCTTGTGCAGCACCTGGCAAGCAAGTATGTGACAAAGAGTCAGCGGGCATTTGGAGCAAGGGCTCCTTTCTGCAGAAGTTTAATGCTGTGGGCAGCCCTGCAGGAGCCTGTTGGGCTGCTCACTGGATGGGACAGAGCAAGAGGAATCTGCAGTGGAGGGGGAAGCACAGCCCCACTTGCCTGTGCACCTGGCCATGCAGCATGAGTCCCACATTCAGTGTATGACAGAGTTGGGAAGAAAAAGGCTGCTGAAACTGTCCCAGCTTTTGCTCTGGTGACACATAGGCGTTTTGATGTGACAGTGACAGCATGCATTACCCTCCTGGTTCACCTCCAGGGCGACCTCTCTGTGACATTGTGAAGGCTGCACTGCCATTGCTGTGACCACGTGAAGGCTGCACAACGCCTGGGGAGATGCGAGTGCTTGTGCCGTGCAGTGGAACAGCTACACCTCTGTGTAGACAACTTGCTATAAATATATAGTCTTGTCTGCAAACACCTCTTGAAGCACTGTTCTCTTAATCAGCAAAGAGGTTAATAGTACTGAGGATGCTTGGCCTGGAAGAAAAGGAAGGTGCAATCTTCTGTACATCAGTAAATTCATGCCAAAATTGCTGCAGAATTTAAATATGTCTTTAGTAACGGAGAAATATTTGTGAGGATTAACACTTGTCTTAGCAAATTCCCACCTGGAACACAAGTGGGTTTTACTTGAACCGTGCGTGTTTGGGGCACTGGGTTAAATAGCTGGGGGTTTGACCCGTAGCTGGGGAGCCACAGAATGGTTTGGATTGGAAGGGACATTAAAGATCTTCTAGTTCCAACACAGCTGCCAGGGCAGGGACACCTCCCACTAGACCTGGCTGCCCAGAGCCCCATCCAGCCTGGCCTTGGACACTTCCAGGGATGGGGCATCCACATTTCCTCCACACAGCCTGTTCCAGTGTCTCATCAATAACACTGAAAATAGTCTGCAAACAACTGGGCCTTGGGGGTAGTGTGACTATCCCTGATTTTGTTATATTATCCAGAAGGTTCTGCTGCTGCTGGTTGCATTATGGTAGGAACATTTCTTGCATTCAGAAAGACTGTCTCCTTTCTTTGCAAGCCTGGTATCTTGTGGGCAGATGTGGAGGTTGGACGTTCTCACAGCTGCTTTGTCTCAGGCCCCTTGAGGAGTTGGTAGAAGTGGACCCTAGGCTTTCCCATTTCAGGATAATGCCTGAATACTGAGGTGACATTTGCTAATGACAAAGCAAAATGTAGTAGCTCAGGGAAAAGCATGACATCTCTAACATGGACAGGTGCATTGTAGTAGTTTTTGGGATCCAGGGCTTGGTATTTCCTTCAGTATAAAGAACCTGAGTGGATTCCTTGCTGAGATTAACACCTCTAGATCAAATCTGTGGACAGCAGGAAAAAATACAGATTGCCAATTATTTTTGCTGCAATTAACACCTCCAAATCAACTTTGTGTAGAGCAGGAAAAAGATACAGATATCCAATTATTCTAGAATGGAAACAATCTTTCAAATCCTATTTGGATTTGGAACTGCATCCAAATAATCAGTGGGGTGTTTCTGTGTCTCTGCAACCTCCCTAGAGAGTAATGAACAGCAAAACAACCCTGTGTCAAGGTTTAAGGTGGTACAAATTTCTGGATCAGTGGGTTTGACAGGCAAAAACCTGAGTTCAGCCCCAACTGCAGTAGCTGCAGTCCCAGCAGCAGTGGATATTGAGAAAGGCCTGTAAGGTGCTGTGATGCAGAAATGTCTAGTGAGGGGGCAAAAAAGAGCTGTATTTCTTGGTTTTTTTAGCCAAGGGAGATGGAAATACTTTTACAAGGTTATGACATACTCCCCAGGATTGTAGCTTCAGAAAATCATTAACCTCTTGAAAGAAAACTCTAGGTAGCTCCATGAAGAGCTGGAAGAGAAAAGACCAAAGAAAGTATTTAACTCTATCTAGAAGTGCAATTTTTTTCTGCAAGGGCCATCAGGATGAGCTGTCTCCCTCCTTTATCTTGGTGAGGTGGCTTTTTTGAGCACAGGTGGCATAACTACTGAACTGCCTTCTCAGTATGTGTTCCTTTGGATTATCATGATCTTGAAAAAGGTGAAGAAGATAAGGCAAAACATGCTGGCAAATCCAGACACAGTTAATGCAGTTCTGTGGAATTTGTGTCAACAAGCTGAGTGATTCTGAGGTTACGCTGTGGTCCGTTGTGGAGATATTTAAAACCCCATCGGTGGCAATGCTGGGAGAAATAAAGGGTTTAGAAAACAGAATATAGCTTCATTTGGCAAAGAGTAGGTGTGAGCCATATGGAGTCCAGATGTTCCTGATGCCTTCTGAAAAAGTAACAAATCCAGAGTTGCTGAAGGAGGAATTTCAGACTAAACAAATGAGAAAAATATGTGGCCGAACACAACAGAGCTTTTGAGCACAGCAGTCTCTCCTGCCTCTCTCACCTCTTTGCTATCGCCCCATTTTGGTGCCTTCTGTGGGAATTTTTTAATATCATGTAGAGAAAAGCACATCTTGATAGGCAGAATAGTGTCTCAGCATCTGTCTGCAGTCTGAAGTTGGCAAACAAGGCAAGGTGCTCCATTTTGAGGGATAACAAAGAGAAAAATGTTTAAGAGGCAGAAATAAATAGAAAATATAAAAGATTTAAAAAATTCTCTAATTTTCAAACTCCTTTCTTTGAGTATAGCATCAGTATTCTCTCTTTATATTCTGATGCTGAATGGTAACTTTTTATCAATAATACATGATTTGCATTTTCAGCACACCACCTCATTTACATTTTACTTGTCAAGCAACTTGAATACAAAGAGGTAGAGGCTCCAGCTCTGCAAACATCTATATGTATGAATAACAGTTCAATTAAGCAAAGATATACATATGCATGTGTTTTCAGGGTGGAAGACTCTGTTCTCCTCGTGAGGTTGATTTTGGAAGTTTAGGGTTTATTCAAGTTGAGAATAGAGTCCATGTCTCTTGATAGGCAGAATACTCCAAAAGCCATTCTTCGTTAAATGTGCAAACCTGCCTTGTGTTTGCACGGAAAGCATGTCTCCTGATGATTCAAGTTACTTTTCTGTACGTGAAGAAAAAGGAATGGATGATGGAAATGTGTGTGACAGGTAGTGTTTAGGAATTCAGGACCATATTCCTTGAAAGCCTGCACCACAGTTTCTTAGTCTTGCATCAGCTGCATTTTTCTGCTAAACTTACCAGATCCTTAAACTTTGTGTTACCTTCGGCTGAGATGCCAGATACCTGCACCAGCAGAAGCCCCATGCCTAACTGCAGACATAAAGGCAAATTATGTCTGTTGTGAGATTAATTATTTTGGTTTGGGTGTACAAGAGGAAAAAAGAGAGGTTGAAATGTAAAATTGTTCTCTAGTTGACTGAAATTTTGTAAGTGTTAGGAAAAGCCCATTTCTGTAAGCTGTGTACCAGGAAGATGCATTCCTACTCTAGGAACGTGTCAGGTTTGGGATTGTGCTTTGTAGTGTATCTTGCCCTTCCCTGACCTCCTTCTGAGGGATGAGTAAACCTAATCTGCTGGAAAATGAGTGATGTCTACTGGAGTAGCCTCCTTGTAAAAGTAGCAGCCCCAGTTTTGAAGCCAGCAGCCTCCACCTGGCCTAAGCTTGTATGTACGACAGACTAGGTATAACTGCAATATCTCTTGTCAGGTTCACCTTGTCCAAATTAAGCTAGGAAATTGGTTTTCTTGAGGCATGCTCTCAGCATTTACTCTCATTAAGACTTCCTGCTAATGTGAGCGCTCAGCAGTATTTTGTCTTTGCAGATTACAAAGCTAATGGATGAAGGCTGCAGCTAATGAATGGCCTCCTCAGTGTTCTGTGGGCTGAGAAAAACACCTCTCAACTTGGAGGATTTGGCCTATCTTGCAATATTTCTCACTTCAGGATAGCTCATGAAGCACAGCTACCATGGACCGGCTGTTCCCCTGGGGTTGTGCCAGGTCCAGTCAGGAGAAAATGACCTTGGAGCCCTGAATGCAGGGGGTCACAGCTGAGATGGTGGCTACCTGCTAAGAGGTTCGAGCCATGGGCAGAAGTCCCATCCCTCTGCCAGCTGCCCTGGTACTTTCACAGCACCTTCCCAAAAAATGCCAGCCCCCTGCAGAGCTGTCAGTGGCCTGGCTGGCCTGCCTACTCCCCAGCCCATGATGGTTCCACAGCCTGGCTGTTTGTGTGGATGGGAGACTGTCTCCATCCCCATCCAGCAGCCACCATGAGCAGATGGGGAAATGCTGGTTGGATTACTGAGGACACATCTGGAGCCGAGAAGGGACATGGTCTGGGAGGGAGGGAGGGATGGAGAACATCTGGGATATTCACTCTTGTGCACTGTTGAGGTGCAAAAAGACCATTGATGTGGGTAGTTCTCTCCAAGTCTGAGCCACTCATGTTCCTTTTCTCTCTGAATGAAGTAGAAAACAGCAAAACAAAGTAAGGTGGCATAAGATATGAGGGTCAAAGTACATATTCCAGAAAACAATCCTTTTGAAAAGGGTGTTTTCTAAGGTTTAGAACATCTTGCTTTTACATGTGTGCATGCTGCTTTATTAAGTTGCTTTGAATCTCAGGCTGGAGTTTTTAAGTTGTGCTTCCTTTTCTACTTAAGCAAGGTGTTGTTTTGTTCCTGCTTTCAAAGCTGTTGGTATCAGGTTTGATTTTTTTGATGTCCTGAAGCACGTGTGCCAGCATTGTGGCAGCATCCAGCTGCTGTTTCAGGGGGAAACTGTGAACTCCAGGATCTCCTCTTTATTTCAGAACTTACATCAACAGTTTGTCTGACACTTGGAGCTGTTTGTTTACTATGTGCATGCTCTAAATACATCTGTAAAAGTCAATTGTGGTGTAAGCAGTCTTGAAACCTCCTTTTGGTCTGGAAGCGTATGCCTTCTGAAGGTTATGATTCCCTAAATACTCATTTGGTCTGTTGTCAATATTGGCTGAGAGTTCCTGAGCTTGGGAGTACACACAGAAATATGTGGAAGGTGATCAGAAGGGCACTTTAATCTCTGCTGCCTTTGGAACTACAAGTGGGGTCCTGTTTTCTGTTTTAGTGGCACTCAGGGAGAGAAATGCCATTAGGACGTTTTGTTTTCTTGTCTTGCACCTTCTCAGATTTTTTCGATTTATTCAGTAGCTGTTCTAGCAAAGTGAAGTTCATGTGAGTGATCATGTGGGAAGGTCAGAGAGGATCATTAAATGACCCAAGAATTGCCATTGAGAGCACAAATGTCAGTCTAGATTCAGTCACCCCTCAAATAAACATGAGATTTGGGATGTATAGACACACAGTGGTCCTTCAGGTGTTAAAAAAATGATGGCTGCACTGCTGTAATGCTCATCATCCTGTTCTGTTGGTGAACCTCACCCTTGAAACACGTGCTGTGTAAAGGTCCTCTTAAATAACTTAGTAATGCAAACATTTTTACCATGAATTTGAAGGAATCAGCAAGCTTCTTTGGAGGATTTTAGCAGTAGAGCTGTGAGAGATGATTCAAGGAACTGAATTCATAGTCACCAGGAAGTGCTAATGATGCTGATAGTGAAAGACAGAGCTTCCCCTTGGCGATTTAATGATGGAGAGAACAAACTGAAGGCTCCCAACCTCTTGGCGTCAGAGTCCTTAGAGACAGCAGACAAATCTTTGCTCAGTGCAGCAAAGAAAAAGCTCTTGGACATCAGCAGTCCCTGAATTCTCCGGGGTTTTGTGCTGCCTGTTAGAGCAGAGATCCTGCACAATGACCCAGATGGGCTGTTTAATGAGATGGTTCTCTAACGAGGGGATATCGTTTTAAAGCTGAGCAAATAAAGTGTGAGATGGAGTTTCAGATGCTTCCTTTTTTGGGTTTTACTGTGTTTGACTGTCCTACAGACGAACAGGAAAAAAAATAAGGTGAGCAAAAACTCTGGCATTGCAAAGCAGTATTTCACAAAAGCAGATCTGTCCTGTGTTTCCAGATTGCCTGGAATATTACCTGTTACAGATGGAAAAGCTGTTATGGTTTTTTATTTTTTGTCCCAGGAGAAGGTACCATTGTAGCTGTTCAGCCAGAGAAAGGGTGGCTATGTGTACATTGCAAACACATCGATGTGAAGCCATCTATCTCGGTGACAGGAGGACAAAGAAACACAGCGGGAGTTTTTGGTTACTTTTTCTTTCTTTGTTATTGTTTTTCTCTAGAATGAGGGACTAATCACTGTAATCTCCTGTTATTTCTGCTTTTCTTCCAACTTTACAGTAGTTTTTGCAGGTCTCTCTCAGTTTTGTGGAAAAGTCCCAAAAACAACAAAACCAAAACCTGGCAGTGGAATAAAACCATGTGTGGCAGGATGCATGCACAAGAGAAAAAAATGATGGTTGCAGTAGTAAATTTAATCTGACAATTCTTTGTTCTTAAATACATGACTTTGAGACTTTAATTTTCCTTTGGTGTGGTTTGGGCATACAGTAACTAACTTGTTTCTATGTTATGGTTTCTGATTGAGCTGTGCGTGGAATTTCCTGTAACTTTTGTAAATTATCAACCCAGAAGTATTGATTTGTTTCTTTATTTTGTTACCTATATATCAATGAGTACAATCATTTTCCTCTGTGTGTGTGGCTTTTCCCAAGTTTTTAGGATTCTTTGTATTTAGTGCATATCTTAAAATTTGTGCGTTTTTTGTCAGCCGTAGATAAGATTGGGCTGTGAAATTTAATTTTAATCCAGGTCATGCTCACACTGGTCACTTAAACACTAGTGGATTGTTAGTAGATGCAGTATATTATAAGATATAGATTTCTTTTGCCATTTAGGGTGATGTACATTGCTGTAAAAAATCGGTCTTTTTTCAAAATAAACCTTTATATTTTACAACCTTACAACAAAGACAGATAGTATGTGTGTGCAAAGTATTTAGAAAAACACAAAGATTGTAAGAACAGAAGAGAAGGAATCCCTTCACATCGCATCTCATTTCTAGTTGGTAAGTGCCTCATCTCTTCTGCAGCTCTATAAAACCTTTCTCTTTGAGTGAAGATCAGTTACATGGGGGACAGATTTATTGTCATTCCCCCACATACTTGATTGTGGGCAGTTTTTGATGAGCATTGTTTCCAAGGGTTGTATTTTCACACGTGTGACAGCGCAGTGGTTGCTGGGGATGGGCACATGGCAGGCTGGTTCTGTGCTGCTGTTGCCAAGTCCTGCTGGTGTGGCTGTCAGCTGGCAAAGCCTGACCAGCAAAAAGCTCCATGGGTAGATTCTATTACATGAGCAAAATTGCAGCTTTTTGGTATTTCTGTATTGCTGTGGCCAGGATCTAATGATGCAGCTTTTTGTCTGCTTGTGTAGCTGAAGATTAGAAGGAAATACTCCAAAAAGCCACCTGTGCTTGCAGAACTTCCAGTGTAATTTCCACTTTCTTCAGGTCCCCCCTGCCTCCTTCTGTTTAATCCCCACTGCACTTGCCAAATGTTCCCACCCTCTTTTCTGGGTAACCCTACAGATAAGAGACAGCCTTTGGAGTAAATCCTTGTACTTCTTTATCAATTCATTTTATGCTATACCCAGGTTTTTCTGATACATTTGCTTCTAACAGCATTGATCTGTCTGTACATTCTGTACCATTCACAGATTCACAGCTTCCTTGTCTGTATATCAAGGCAGGAATAACATTTTGAGTTGAAGACTTGTAGTCTTCAAGAGTTTGAGGTGTAGATAATTTTTTTTTTTAAATTAGTGAATCCCATTTAAGATGCTAAGCAGAAATGCCTTCTTCTCAGTTGGTGTAATTATCCCAGTTGACTCTGAATCACACACAATTCCTGTATAAGCTGGATCACTTCTAAGGTGAAGTTGTATTCTAATTACACTTTTCCCTCTGCAGCAGCCTGCTGACTTCACCATCCTCCAGTGCTGGAGCCAGCTGTTGGCCTTTATCAGTATTGGGTGTTGGGTAGGGTACACTTGGAGGACTCGAGGACAGCTGCAATGGCCAGATTTTAAAGAGGACTGTTGTTAAACCTTATATTGTTACACTTATGCTTGTCTTTTTAATACAGTCAGTTGCAGTGCCCAGCTATAGAAGAGTGTGATTTCTTGCTGATCTGACACCAGCCTTTGTGTTGAACCCCGTACTTAAATCTCCAAGTTGTCAAGCTGCAGCTTGGTATAAAGGCTTGATGATGTAATTATTTTTGTTGGCAAGCCTAAAACTTCAAGATGTTCCAGAGTGAATAGTGATGGAGTCTGTCAAGTGATTTCTTGAAATCTCTGAAGTTTATGATGAGTGAATTTTGCCATTTGGTGCTTTCCTGAGTGATTAGCCTTACAGTGCAAATCTGGTCAACACATGAGCTTTCAGGTCAAACTGTTCACTCCCTTCCTCTTTCAGATTTTCAAGGATGTTTTTCTTTCATGTTTTTGCTTAAAATCAATTGAGTTCACTAAATAAAAGTTTACGGAACTTGATGCAAAGTTTACATAAAATGACAGAGGAAAAGCATTTTTGAAAATATTACCAGCAAACGCTGTTAAATCTTGCCAGCCTTTTGTGAACACCCATCACTGAGGCTGGGTATGGCTGCCAAATGTTGCTTCCAGCAAAGACTGACAAACCCCAGATGAATTTTAGGTTAAATTACTTGTAAATACTTGTATTTTGCATGTGTTTTCAGCTGAGGTGGTTAAACAAAGAGATAAGTGTGTTCTGCCTCTTGTTTGGATGGGTTGCACACCTTCTGGATGGGTCTCCTGGCATCCGCTGCTTTCCATTGGGATTTTGGAAGTAAGTGATTAGCAAGCTGCTGATGAGATGTAGTTATACCCAAAAAAGAAAGAGGGGACCAGATTTTCCCAAGTGTTTTGCTCAGTAGTCATCTCAGTGACCCTGTTGCTGTTACTTCTCATTTTTCACTGTAGTGATGGAGAACTTGAATTGGTATTATTTTTATGGTAGGATTTTAAAAAGCCAAAAAGCAGGTGAGTTGACAAATAAAAACGTCTCACCATCACTAATCTTTATTATGCTGATGATAAAATCAGTATTTGTTTTGCCTTGTCTGAGAGCTGTTTCCTGCAGGCTTCATCTGGTGTAGAATATTCTGCTGAATCCATGGTCGTGTTAAAGTCATTCATCACTGTCTCTTGGGGTTTTTATTAAACTTCTCTTAAGAACAAGAGGGTGATGCATTTATGCTTATAGGAAGAGCTGAAAGCAAGGAAATGCTGTGACATCCAAGCCAAATTTTCAATTTGTATTATATTTAAAGTTACCATGGTTTGTACAATTATTAATTTCTGTTAAGTCCTTTGTGGCATGTTTGCATGCAAAGCATGACATAGACAGGTCTTCTGCAAAGCACTTGGGCTCTCCAGTCCCACCAAGCAGCTCCAGGAGTGAGAGGTGTTGGGACACTGCTCTGGCACTTGGCCCCCAGCTTCTGCCTCTGTCCCCAAACCTGCAGGGCTCTCTTCTGTTCTCATATCGCTAGAGCTCGAAGTATTGGAGTGATTTAAGAAATAGTGATAAGACCATGAAGCAACTTGTGACAAATAATCTCTTGTTTTGGGACTTTTGCATGAATTATATGTGTATTACTCCATATTTTTATAAACTCTGTCAATACGGATTCCTTTCTGTAGCAATGAATTATTTTCAGTCTTCTCTTTCCTTAGCAGACAACACAAGCTTTTCTTTGGCATTCTTCTTTGTCTTCCCCTCCCCCACTCCACAAAAAGATGAAAGAAAAGCAGAAGGCTTTGATAGATTTATAGCCTGTAAATCTATGAAAGGTGCTACCAAAAATCCCAGACTGAATGGCTGAGATACCAGTGAGGATCCAGTTGAGAACCATGTCTGATGTGGTCAGTGAAGTTCTCTGCCTGTTTGATTGTTTTCCTAAAGCACCAGCTCTCAGATTCCTGGGTTTTCTTGGGAACTTTTGCTCTGACATACAGAAGAATGTAATTTCTATTTTTCTTGTTTGAAGAGAGAAGTTTGACAACATGACTAGAGCAGAGTGTGTGCTGAAAGCTGTGGAAATAAAGCAGCAAATGAAAGAACTCCAGTTTAACTCGTAAAAAAATGCTTTATTTTTTAGGCCAATTTTGGGGCTTTTTGACATTTGGTTTTCCCAGTAATGAAATGCTTTAAAGTATCTTTGAGACTGTTAAACAGTTCAACTAAGCTACTTCATAACATTTCACTGCCCTTGAATATTTGTTCTGTACGATTTGAAATGTCTGTACTTTGGTTTTGGGGTTTTCCCCCCTTTCGCTCTTCTGGGTAGGCTGTACAGTTCAGTTAGCTCTTTAATCAATATAAAGTGTGCTTTTGTCCTTGCAGTTTTCTTTTNTTTTTTTTTTTTTTAACAAGGCACAGTTTTAAGAACTGAAATATTAGACATCTGGATTTATTAAAGTCACAGTGCTGGGTGAGGGGAGCATTTTATTTTAAGAGCACTTCATTTTCACCTCTGGATAGGCATGTAATCTTTGAAATGCCCCCAAGGAGCAGAGCCTGTGCCCTTCTGCTACTGAGGCCAAGTCATCTGCCCATGTTTAAATGAGCCACCATGAAGCTCCCATTTTCAGAGTTTCTTTTGAGAATTGGTTTGTTGATAAAACCTACTAAGGGAGCTGCTTATGTGGCATAGTTCCTCTCAAGGTGCTTTCTAAATGTCACTGAAACAAGCTTCTGTGGCATCACTAGTTTTACAGAGGGATAAACAGGCGTGTGCATTGGTATTTTTGGAGGCCAGGCAGGGCTGGGCTCATGGATTAAGTCCTCTGAGCTGTGGTTTTGTTGCAGGTACTGATACATCTGCTCCTGTTCAGGGCAGCAGATTGGAAGTAGTACACCTTAATTGTGTAAACTGAGAGGTCTAACCATACCCACTGGAGTCATGGAGGCCTGAGGAAAATGAATGCTCTAATATTAGTTAATTGCTTTGAAGATATATATTGAAAATAAGAGTTCTAAGTATCTTGGTAAATATTGTTTCCTTTATTACAGCAATGTATCTCATTTTATGGCAGTCATTTGCAGTAGTACTCAGTTTGTGGTGCTAAAGCAACCCATCAATGTGCTTTGCGAACTGGAGGGCTGGTTTGTGCTGGTGGCTCCCCTAAGCCAGAGGATGCTCACCCACACGTGCAGCTGCACGAGCTGAAAACCGAGCCCATTTCCGTGCCTGCTGCAGCCACAGCCGCAAAGCACACAGCACCTGCGCGTGTCACCTACGTCCCTCGGGGGGACAGGTCCTTCTCACAGGCCGGGGGGGCTGCAAAGCCCTCCTGCAGCAACGAGGAGCCAGCCCAGCTCAGGGCACTGCTGGTTTCCCTTCTCTCGGGCTGGCAGTGGTGTGCCTGTGTCATCAGCCTCCCTGCTGTTCCCTGGCCACCCTCGCAGATTCCTGGCTCTGGGCTGTGGCGTGTGGAGATTTGGTCAGCAGCCAAAAAAAACTAACGGAGGGAATTGAATAAAGAGCGGGTGTTGGCACGGGCACAGCCGCACCGGTGGGGAGCTGTGGCTGGAACAGGATTTCCACAGGCAGGCGGTTCACTGGTGTTTGTCACCAGCTGAGTTCCAGCACAGTAGGCAGCTTGCAGGCCTGGGGAGTCACCTTCCACATCCAAAACTCTGGGGTCTGCCCAGCTTAGCGGCAGCTTCTCCAGCGTGTCCTGCGTGAGTCTGCATTCAATATCAAAGCAGGGTATTAGCCAGACAGTTTACTTGTTACTAGTCAAGTATCTTGCACCTGAACTGCATGGTGGGACACCATGGGGCTCTTAGTTCAGGGGGAAATGTGATGCCTTAGGTGCTTGCAGGGCTTTGTGTGGCTGAGATGATGGGCTGCACAAACTGAGGCTTGGAAGGGCCTGAAGGCTTCATGGTCAGTAGATAAACTGCCATTATCCAGCTGAAAGTTGACAAAAACATGTTTCCGCCCAGTCTAGATTCATAGAATCCCTGGGCTGGAAGGGACCTTTGAAGGCCCTCTATTCATAACCCCTGCAATGAGCAGAGACATCTTCAACTCCATCAGAATCCTTTGAGCCCCATCCAGTCCGACCCTGAATATTTCCAGAGACAGGACATCCACCATCTCTCTGGGAAACCTGTGCCAGTGTTTACCTCTCTCATTATAAACAAATTTTATCCTTATGTCTAACCTAAATCAATTCTCCTTGTCTCACCAGAGCCTTCTCTTCTGCAGGTTGTACAACACCAACTCTCTGTTTTCTTAGAAGTGCTCCACCCCTCTTACCTGTGACCTCCTCTGGACCTGTTTCTACAGGTCCATGTCTTTCATGTGTTGAGGACCCCAGAGTTGGATGCAGGACAGCTCTATTAATATATTTCCGGTCTTTGGGTGAGACATTTCCTTAGTTGTTGTCTTGAAAGTTTCCTTCATCCAAAGAACATCCTGCGTGTTCTGACTGTCTCCAGGATGCATAATCTGTCTCTGCAGTAATATTACATATTTTAAATCTCTCTCCTTGCTTGCTTCAGAGTAATTTCTTGGTCAATCTGCTTTTGAAGCACCTAAATTAAGGTGTGCACAGTTAAAATGAAGTGCAAACTGGTGTTTGCTTCAGCAGAGCTGTCCTTACAT
Organism: Urocynchramus pylzowi; assembly: GCA_013397555.1. NCBI lineage: Eukaryota > Metazoa > Chordata > Aves > Passeriformes > Fringillidae > Urocynchramus > Urocynchramus pylzowi. The sequence continues at coordinate 680,674 of VZRH01000841.1, forward strand.
GTTGGTGCCACACACCCCAGGAAGTTGTTGCTGTTAACTCATGAAAGGTATGAGGATGGTAGAGCACGTGAATGTTATCGCACATTCAGCTGTCAGTTCGTTCCCCAAAAGCATGCAGAGTGGGTTAGTGTAAGGATTATTTCCCATCATTTATGGTTTTATTGTTTTCCTTCTCTGCTGCTGCTTCCATTAATCTTTTATGTCCTATCAGTAAACCAGAGTTCACGAGCTCCTTATCTCTCTTCTACATTATATTGGTCTGTGCTGACTCTTGAGTTATGTGCCTAAGGACGTTTTAATCATACTTTAATGGCACATGAAAGCCATTGCTTCATCCTGCCTATTTCCCATGATTCTGAAGTCATCACAAGAATATTTTCCTCATTTTCTTCTGAGATCTTCAAGCACTGTCTGTAGCAGTCATATTTTACTTCACTCCCTGTCATGATGTGCCGACCCCAGAATGTATTGTTTGTTGTATGAACAATTCAGATTGGGAAGATCATGAGAAATGAGTTCAAGGCAGTTGGTGTCTACATCTGCATCTTGTTTCCCTATCTCAGAGTGTGCAGGGGAAAGCCATGCTGCTGGACTTGCCCTTTCTGAGTCAGCTCACTTCTGAAACATTTTTTAGCTTAAGACCTCCAGTGGTGGAATTTCCAGCGGGCAGCTTTAAAATCAATCCATAGCCAAACTCAAAGGACAGTTCCTCAGGTCCTCTTTCCAGCTGTCTCTGAAGAACAAAAACTTGGCTCGAAAGTTTCAGGTGTTCACATTGTGATCAGGGAAAAGTCAAGGTTTCTTGGGGATCTGTGAATGTGAGCTGGTAGAATTTTTAATCTTTATGGGGTTCAGTGAAGGGTAAAACCTGTATTCCCAATGTGTGTAATTTTGAGCACTGGTTTTGAAGGCTTTCAAACTGTTACATTGTCAATGCTTTTGCCATGATTGTTACACTCATTGCTTTAAATGACTTGAGTTGGAGGTTTTTTCCCTGTCTGTTGGCCATAAAGTTTGTTCTGAATTCAGAGTTTCAAGTAGTGTCTGCCTAAGCAGAGAGGGGAGAGAGCCCATGGTCATAAGTCAGTACGGGTGGTGTGTTCACACAATTGATTTCAGAAAACAAAGAGAAATGAGTCAAATTCCATAGCTAAGCTTAGTGGACAAAGCATACCAGCTGAGTGCTGAACAAAGATAAAACTGCCCAGGGAAGGAGCTTTAGATGTATGAAGTGAATAAGTTTCACTGCTTTCCTGTGCCATGGAAATACCAAGAACAATTTCTATATGGAAAAAGAAAAGATGATCACCTTTTTTTTTTGTCAAAATTCCTCTGAATTAAATGCAATCTTTCAGTTCTCATACTGGCAGAACTGGGGAGGAGGGAGGTTGCTTCCACATCTGCCAGGGTTAGAAACAACTTTCTTATACAACAAACCATTTTGAGTGTCCACTAAACCCATTGTTAGTCATTTAGAGACATGATTAACATGAAGAATTTGGACAAAAGAACTTTCTCATTATGCAAGCCTCGCATCAGAAGACATGACCCATGTGCAACACATCTTTCACATGTTGCATCTGTGTAACAGATCTACAATGGTGCAAGAGAAAATGAAGTTTCTCATTTAAAATGAACAGTTTAGCTTTGCCTGTGCATAGACTAGTTAGTAATTTTTTGTCTCTGAGTGCATTAAAGCTTCATTTAAAAGACCACAGCAGTAAGAGAAATCACATTGATTTACTTAATAAGGTATTTTCTTGCTGATGGGTTGGTGATCTGGGCACCATGTTCAGAAGCTGTCAGATGCCTTTGTGGCAGTGTCCTTAGCCCTGTACTGTGGCTTAGCCCTTGCTCAAAATGCTTTGTGGAGAAGAGTCAGACCCTATTGCCTGTTAACTTTTGAGGTGGAATGGAAGCACAGATAAACAGGGGACAGGGCATGGTAACCCCTTGTTTGCATGTTGTCTGTTGGCTCCAGCAAAGACCCACCAAGAGGGGTGTATGTGGAGGCCCTCCAAGCATTTCTCTGCACAGCCAAGTCTAACTCCAGTTCCAGCTCTTAGCAGCAAGAATTGCTTCCCTGGTTACATATTTCTGAGCAAATGAGCTCAAAGTAAGTGACAATTTTTCAACAGTGGGTACTCTCTGGGAAGTCTGGATACAAATGCCTGCTTTAATTTCACATTGTATGTGCATATATATATATATATATGAACTCTGTTTAAATCTCTTAATGAAGCTCATAGATCACTCTTGACCTTGTGTAGCAGTCCCTGTGGCTAGGGTCAATGGTAGTGTGTTGTCCTCTCATGGCTGGAGATCACAATCTGCAAATGATTTAAACTGCAGGGTTCTGCCTTTTCACTAGAACAGAAATAAAATAACTAATTACAAATTTATTTTATTTTCAGATTGGAATTTAGTCTATTTTTGTTCCTTTTCCTTCTGATGTGCAGCTGAGGCAATGAAAACTTGCTTGTAGTGTTGTATGTTTCAATTAAATTTCATGGTGTGCTTTAATGATGCAAAACAGTAGTTCTCATTGAATCCATGTCTTCCCCAAATAAAATGAACTTCATAATTCTCTTGTAATTCCCTGTACTTCATATAATTGTTAGTATTAAGAAATCTAAACCAGGGAGCATTTTGCTGTGTCTATCCATAGAGAATGTGATTGGAACAGGTACAACTTCAGTTAGTTTAGGAGCTGTACCCACCTGCATGATGCCACAAACACACATCTGTCTGGGGACTGTACCTGAGTGATGGAAATGGAGTTGATTGTTGCTGTTTTAACAGTTAATTTTGGTGTCTTTCCTAGCTAAGATTTTGACTTGAATCAATTTTGAAGCACTGTATTCAATTTCTGTGTCCTTCATTGCATACAGTGCTGCTTAAGTCAGCCAATCAGTTATGTAATGCTGACCCACTGAAGCTCTGCCTGGAAGTTTCCAATCACCGTTTGCTTTCTTTCAGGCTGCTTAAAAGAGAGAAGGCTGGATAAAATCAGCAGATGTGGTGTAGCTGGTGAGGCAATTACAGATACCTGCTGTATTGTTGTATGTCCCTGATTTCAGTTGCTTCTGATATGGTCCAGCAGTATTTAGCTTTTTCTAGGGCAGTCAGTTCCCCCAGAATGATTTAAAAATACTTTTGGGGGTTTTTTTAGTGGTGGGCTTTTTGTGTGTAGTGTGGTTTTTTTGGTTGGTTTTTTCATTTTAGTTTCAGCAGAGTTGTCTCAGCTGTTTCTAGAACCAAGGCTGTGGGAAGAGAGCTGCTCCCTGGTTTGTTCCTCAGCCTGGTTTTGGTGCTTTAGTATTTGGTGGAGCTGTGCTTGGAGGTGAAGCAGCTCCACAGGGTGGCCAAGGCACTGCTGAGGATTTGTCTCAGTCCCTGCAAGGGCACCTGTGGGAAGATAGGAGCCCACAGGGAATGGCATTTATTCAAAGCAGAGGATGGATAAGATGTGTCACGTCAAAGTCATGCTGGAAACCACACTGAACTCCAAAGATAAAATAGAGAGCGTGTTTATTCATTAACTACTGTCTGTTCAGTGCTCTGGAGAGGGCTCTGACATAGAAATGGTCATGTATTCCTGTACTCCAGGGTTTTTGGTGTTTGTTGGTCTGTGTTGATCTGTGAGTTCTTAGGTGAAGCAGAGGAGAAGATTAATAATGCAAATAATAATCAGATCTTCAGATTATGCATAAATGAAAACTGCGTTTGACCTTTAACCACTCTGAGAATAAATGTGCAGCCATTTCTCTCTGGGGAAAATACTAGAGGGTATATTTTTTTAAAAGGTATTTTAGGAATTAGAAAAAATTCCTAAATATTTTAGGAATTTTTAAAAAAGATATTTTAGGAATAAAACTGTGTATCATCATGTAAAATCCAGAATGTACGAATGCATACTCTTCATGGATTAAAAAGAACTATTAGATGTCTGTAAAATAAACTTAAGTCTTTTTTGGATAAACCAGTAGCCACGTAATGAGCTCATGCACATGAACACAGTTAGTTTGTATTATAGCTGGGTAGGGAAGAATGTGTCTATCAGCTCTATAAAACCTGAATTATTTGAAATGGGTTCAGCTAGGCAGTCTGTAGGGCAAGTGATCATAAATGTGTGCTAGCAGCATAGTCTAACCTCTCTTCTTGTAAATTTTTTTCATTGTCTGTAATGATTTTGCCATATATATGTATGTATATAGGTTAACCTTTACTGGTCAGAACTGATTTATTGTTGTGAGTGTCTATATCAAAGGTCTGAATGGTAAAATACATGCTATTAACAGGCAATTTCTATTTAGTAAGCCAAGAGGAATTTTGGAAGAATGTAAAGGTTACTTTTAGAAAGGACTGTCATCTGGCTGCTATCCAGGGTTTCCAGTCAGTGAAAGCTTTAGGTGAATATTTGGCTTTAAATACATGGCAAAACCCCACTGAAGCACATGCTGAAGTTTCTCCTTTCCTGAGGGAGGATGGGTACCTTGGTCCCATGTGGGTCACGGCTATCAGTCCCTGAGCTCTGGTGTTTACAGGTGGGGGCATTTCACCTGCTAGGGATACCCAGGTGATGTACCAAACCACACAGAGGCTGTGGGGCACATCCTGCTGAGGGCTTGTAGGCAGTTCAGGAGATTGCCATAATCCTGTGTCGTAAACTTTGTGGGTAGGTGGCTTTTATCCTGCTGTGATAATCTGTTTGCTTAGTGGATCCTTTGCAGGATGGGAGGGAGTATATTCAATTCTTGGAGTGATGGGATACTGCCCTAAAGCCAGTAAATAGCAGCTTGTGTTTCTAAACCGTCTTATCATTATTTACTTTCATTAACCATGGGCTTTCATGGTGAGGGTGGAGTGGCTAATCTGATAGTCATCTGTGCAAGCAGTTGAAAGGAAATCCTAATTACTTACCCTTTTCTGTGGGCGCCACACACTCCAGCTTACCCAAAACTTATTCCTTGGGGGGCTAACATCCTGACCCCAAGTCAGTGAGAGTTCTGTCAGAGCTGCCTGCATTTTCTTGCTGAGGCATGGCAACATGCAGTAGTAGTGCAATTTTGCTCACATGTATTAATAGGCTATGGGGTTTCCTTGCAGCCCCTATGTGTCATGTGTTTTTGGGTTTCATGCCTTACTGACTGCAGACTTGACTAATTTTATTTATTTTATATTTATTTCATTAAAACACATACCTAGTGCCTTCCCAGAAACCTTTAGGGTTGATGGTTTAGTTGTTTGAATTGAATGATGATGATGATTTTAGCAGCTTTGTGGTATTATGGTAGCATTGCCTGGGCCAGAGTCCAAGGTTTTGGCATTCATTGAAGGTGACTTAAAAAGCAAAGAGCAAGCACCCAGCTCTGCAGGAAGTGGTGTCATTCTCCCATCAACCAGTCACCTCACCCTTGAATGGTCAGGTGTTTTCACCAGTTGGAATTGCAAACTGTCCTTATTCCTGCTGTATGTATCAGGTTTGCATCAGCTTTTGCATATGTAATTGGCTCCCAGGTGCAAGTGATTGCTCCATAGACCACAGGTGCTTTGTCACACTCCCCTCAATCCCATTTCCAGCTGCTTCCACCCAGGAAATGGGAAGAGTGCAGTTGGTACCTACAGTGGGAATACCCTGTGCTCAGTCTCAGCGCTGTGTGTCTGCTCTGCTGAGTATTATTTATAGAGTTCTGTATGAGCTGATGGTGTTCTGAAGTGAAAGGAGGGAGGGCTTTTTGGCAAACAACTCCTTCTCCTGTAAAAAGCATACTAATCTTTACAAATATTGAAGCAAATGGAGGAGGTGTTTTTTAGGGTTTTCAAAGTATTCTTGCCAAGTGTATTGTAGAGTATTAGTGCAACTGCTCAGAAACAGAAGCACGTGAATGTTTTTGGAATGATGTGCCTGACCCTTGAAGGCATCTGATGCCAAAAGGATGGTGGCACACAGAGAAAGCAATGGAAAATATGTTCTTTTGGACCAGGCATTTTGTGCTGCTTTACTACAGCTGCAGTACCTGGAGCATGAGCCTGTTTGGATTGTAGGTCTCGCAAAAGCAGAAGATGACGTCCTTGTGTGGGATTACTCATGTGCAGTTTGCTACTCAGTCTGTCTTCTCAAGAAGCCCAAACCAGCATTGTTTCAAGTAGCTCACTGCTCATACATGATAGTGCCCTAAGAGCTTCTGGAGCCTTGTGTGTCAAACACTGGAGGAGACAGGGCTGGGTCAGGAAGGGTGCTGTATCAGCACTCTTAGGCTCTCAAGCTGTGCCTGTATCACGGTTCTGACAGGGGAAGGGGAAGGCTTGGGTCTGGGCTGGGCATTTCAGGGGGCCAGGTAATGAATGAAGGAAATTACAGGCTCTGGGAAAGAGTATTATAAGCTATGAATCACTGAATGATCCTCTCTCATTCTGCTGTTATCAGCTGACAGGTCTTTGTCCGTAAAATAAAACCCATTAACGCATTCTTAGTCATTTTTGGTGACTCAAAGGCTTAGACTTTCTTTGAACTCTCAGTCTAAGAGGAACTTGTGCTTGTTTTTAGCCAAACCCATTTTTGCATGAGTTAGTACTCCTGTGCATTCCCAGGGTCACATTTCTACCAGTGCACATCCTTTCCTCCTGGAGTATGTCTTAGGTCTTGCTGCAAGAGGCACTCTCGTGGTTCGACTGGGTGCCATCAAATCTGCATTTCTCCAAACTTTCTCCCTTGCTGGTACTGCCAACACATTCATTGTGATCTTTTCTTCCATCAGGTTCCCCATGACCTCTCAGCTTCTTCCTGGGTCGCCACACTGAGGGCTGAATGTGTTATATTTATTTGCATGTAGCAAAGAAGGAAGATGGTACTGGCATTTTTAATTGTTTCCCCATTTTTTTTTTGTATCTGAATGCCTCCTATCAAAAAGTAAGACAAAACCTTTTTCCCACACAGAGTGAGTTCTAGGGCAGCATAGCTTAGATCAGGGTAATCTCAAGCTGATGGGTGTTCAATGTGAAATTAATGCACTGTGTCAGCTCTAACATCTCCCTGCCAAAAAAATCACAACTCTCACTGGAACTTTTATGGTCACTGTGACAATGGAACAGTGTGACTGAGCAGAATGGGCTGTCGTGCAATTTTCCTGTTCCAAAGTTGATAAAATGCCCCTTTGTGGCCAACAGGGAGAGAACAGTAGTGAAAATCACAGGGAGGTGAAGGCACAGGGTGCACATCAGTGCCCTCGCTGTGGCATCAGCTGCTCCTCACTGTGCTGTCATCCCATGGGTTGGCTGTCCAGCCCGTGGGTGCACGTTGGAAAACAGCATCTTCAGCAGTACCACAAAGACCACTTTAGGAAACTGGGCCAAGACTTAGGGGATAAGCATGAGGAGATGGATCTCCATTGCTTTACTCGTGGACTGGCTTGCTCCATGTTCACTGCTTTTGTAGTTGTTTCTGTGTTGGTTTTGAGGATTTTGAAGTTTAGCAATTCAGTTTGGCAAGACTTAAGATTTTCTTTTCCCTATATCCTAATAAAAATAAATGTAAAGCTATAGTTGGTGATTTGGGAGCTCAGTTTCTATGTTTAGGGGGATTTAATTTTCTGATTCTTCTTTGTTTTGTAATATATAGGCTGAACAATCAAATCCATCCTACGTTCCACTTGGTTGTGCACCACTTAACTGCTTGGTGCTAGCAGAATATATCCTAATTTAGTTGAATTGTTGTTACTTGTATGCCATTTTAAGCAGCAGTGATTGCCACTCATTATCATTAGGCAAAAACTATTGCCTTTAGAGGGATCCTAATAGGGAGGACATCCCAGTTAAGTAGAATGTGCTCTGGTAAGAAACTTCGTTACAAGAAAAGATATCACCATCACATTTTATAATATAATTCTATTATCTTGTCTTCCTGTAGCATCTGCTCTGGTATCTCACAGAGGGGTTCTCTTTGCTTTGGATGATTTAGTTAGGCTCTCAGTTCAGTAATTTTTAAGCATTACTCATTTGCTCTTCTCCTGTTCTTTCCAGGAGAGAAAGGGTGATCTCCTGTGTTTAAAACACATAACTAGAGGCCTTACGGTCTTTTCCTGGTTTTCTCTGACACTCTTTATTTCACCTTGAATCAGTTACTGAACTCTCCTATGCTTCACTTTCACTTTCTCTGTATATTAGACATGAATATTACCTTACCTGCATTATGCCAGTGTCTTGAGGTGAAGTATAGAGCTTTGTAATGCCTTTTCATGTCATTGGGTACTGGGTGTTAAAGACACACAAATGCAGTGTCCCTTTATTCTCCTGATTCCTGTTCCTGCTCCACCCTTCCTCGTTTGGGCTGCTCTGCCTACCTTAAGACTCCAGTTCTGGAAACTTGATCTCACCACCTGGCTTTCCCAAGTGCTTTGCATTTTCTCCATGCAAAGCCACTCCTTGTTATTTAACCAAGTTGGAATGTGTGGAAAGAAGACACTTTGCTTTTCTTGCCTTGAATGGTTTCCAGGTCATCCGTTAGCTGAAAGCAGTGGCTGATATGATTAGCTTTAAAATTTTCCCCATGGTCTGATTTCTGTAAGGAGAATGTTTTCCATCTGCCTTGCCCATCAGGAGGACAGGCTGAGCCTGGGAATGATGGCACAGGTTGTTTAAAACAATTGAGACCGTAGGGTTTCTTTCCAGGTGTGAGCTTGGACTGTAGCAGTTTGTGTCACTTTACATTCACTAGCTCCTGCACACCTGGTGTGAGGCTGCTGAGCTCAGGGTGCTGCTGACCCCCTATCATCCCTCAAAATCTGCTGAGCACCTGGGTGGTGTCCTTCTCATGTACTACTGGTTGCCATGACTGCAGAGTGTGGGGTCAGGAGAGTTTTTCTGCATGTTGGAATACTATCCAAAAAGGGTTTGCACCTAGTCAAGTATTTTGCTGTTGCATAGGCAGCTGGCAATACCTTTGACCCTTTTATTTTTTCCCATAGACCTTTATATTGTAGATCTCAAGAATGCTCTCTGATGCTGGAAAGTATTTTAGTACATGAGCTTTTCTTCTTTGTGGAAGAAAAGGTGTTGGGTTTTTTTTTTGTGGGTGGGTTTTTTTGTTTGTTTTGGTTTTTCTTTGGTTGTTTTTTTTTTATTATTATTATTGATGTTTTGCGAGCTCTTGAACTTCTCATGATTATGACAGAAGACTGGTCTCAAAGTCTTTCTAGTCCTGTGTTCTCATGTAATAAAATTTATAAATTGTGATGACTGAGGGGATTTTCTACTCCTGAGGGTAGTCCTCCTGAGTAAGGTTGGCATTTACTTGAGCAATGTAATATGCAACACCACGTATTGGGGACAGCTCAGGGTTAACTACCATTTTCAGGCTCATTTTGTACAGCAATTTGCCTTATATCTATCCTGCACACTTAAATTCTATAAACTCATAGTAGGATCCAGCTATTCCTTGCAGTGGGAGTATAAACTCTTCTCCAGATAGATACATTTGCTTAAGATGTAATAGATAAAGAGGGAGGTAAAAGATTATTTGAATTACTTTCTCTTAAATGTAGTAGCACTTAAAGAAAAATAACAAGAGAGCAGCAAAGTATTCATGTTTCTATTCAGACTTTAAATTGATATAAAGAAGTCTGGAAATCTTTACTAAGGAATGAATGGTGAAATACGAAAAAAGTATTTTTTGTTGTTTATATCACTTATATTTTTAGTGAAAGCAAACACATTTGTATTAGGTATCAGCTAGATTCCTCAGCCATGGGTCAATTTGAATCACATTGTTCAGTGGGCGTTTTTATTAATTTAATGCCTTTGAAAATTTGTTTTGTTTAGAGCATGAGATTTGAATACTAAAGGAGTGGGAGGAGGCAAAGAATTTGAAATGTGGATGACATTAGATATTGCAGACTCATGAACATAGGCATGAATATAGGCAGGGCACACTTCTTACTTGCCTTGTTATATCACTTTATAAACATATATATATATGTATGTGTATGTATATATATAAAAAAATATATAAATTCAGCAATAGTTGAGGTATGGGCATGAGGTATGAGTATGGGCACCATGGGTGCCACCATTTCAGGAATTAACTGTTTGGGCAAGAGCTGGTATATGAGTGCAGGTATCTGACTAAATTAAGAAGCAGTAGAGAAAGCTTAGATTTTTTAAAATTTTTTTTTAAATGACTCCTCTGTATTTAGGTGAAGTTTGGCCTACAATCCCTGTATTTCTCCTGCTCTGAACAGCTGTAAGAGGTCACACAATGGCTGCTGTGTCTTGTGTTAGGATTGCTCTTGGCTCTCAGGTCCTTCAGGCTGTTTTGCTGGGGAGGCACTGAGGAGCTCTGCTAGGACTGAGTGCTGCTGGGCACTGAGTTTGGGATACCTGTGAGATGCACTCAGTGCTGCAAGGACAGCATTGGTCAGCTCTGTGGCAAGCTCTGAAAGAGGTATGCAGGAAAGCATATGGTTTTGTGCCACAATCTGCTTTGCAGTGCAGGGTGGTGCATCAGCTAAGCCCAGGAGGTGGGAATGTGCACAGGGAAGCTGGAAGAATTAACAGGTACTCCAGTCTCTGGATGAGTTTGCATGAAGGTTTAAAATAACTGCTCCTTTTATATAAAAAGTCTGGGCACCTTCACTTTGTAATTTTGTGCAATACTTCGGTTTGGGATTTTTAAGTCCTTAGGGATTGAGCTCTGGCTTGTGCTTGAGCTGATCCCAGAAGGCAGGGAAATGTGAAATGTATTAATTGTGCATCAGATTTTCTCTATGATGTTGCTTTTTCTCTAGAGATTTGGTGGGGGGAGCATTAGAAACTTATCACTGTGATTTTTTTTTTGGCATCCTGCTGATTTTAAAATGTATGGATTTCTCTTCAGTCTTTCACCTATAGATTGCAGGGTACTCTGAGGCCGAGGGCAAAGTGAGCACAGCAATGTTGGGTATGGCCCGTTCTGGATGTGCCCATGCAGTCAGGTCCTGGGCAGGTCCGTGCCCCAAGGAGGGCACAGAGACAAGGGGAAGCACCGAAAGAGGTGACAAAATCCAAATACAGGGGAGTGCTTTGGTTGTCCTGCCTGGTTCCAGCACTTCACAGCAGCTGGGGTGTGGCTGCTGCTCATGGCTGGGGCACAGAGCAGGCAGGGATGCACCGATGGAGTCTGGCCTGGGATTCGTCGGGCAGCTGCTGACTGCTTCATTTCCACTCCAGGGAGTCGCGGGGAAGAAGAGGAATAAAATAATGGGTAAAGAAGCGCACAGGGCTGAGTAACCATGCAGAAAGGAAGGACATTGAGCAGTGCCAGTTGAGAGAAAAGACAGGTATCACTATTCATTTCTGAAAATAGTGCACAGAAATCTTCGGTGTGGAATGACAGATAGAATTGGCGGTGACGGCCAGAAGAGGAATGGGGGAAAACTGGTTTTCAGGCCTTTGGAAACTTGAGGTCCTCACCTCAAGTGAGTGTGTTCTCATGTTCAACACAATAAGGCTGAAAAAGCAAGTGAATAATACCAAGTGGCAGAGAGTTAAAATAAGGAAGTTGAACTGTAGCCAAACCAGTGAAAGATAGTGGTGTCTTTTTAGATGTTTCTGTGTATAAAAACGATATTTATAATCAAAAAGTGTTTATCTTTTTCTCCTCCCTTTCAGTTTGGTGTGCTCTCTTCTTCCTTGCTGTAGCCCTTCATCAGTAAATTTGAGCTTTACATCAAACACTGATAAAAAGAGAGGGGGTTTTTCTTCTAAAAAGCATTTTTGTTGCTTTAATATTTTTGGGGGAAACAGTTAAAGCTAGAAGATTGGCTGAGTTGCATGCCCAAGCCATAAAATTCCTTTTCTCCATGCTTGTGAAAACCAGATTTGATCCAACAAAATTATGAGTTACAAACAAATCTTCCATCACCCCACTGGTCACTCGCTGTGGTCAATTATAGTTTTGAAGCTGATACAAGAATCAGATGTTTGGCTATTGTGTGTCTCTGCTCATCTCCAACCCAAGTGTAACCCTTTGGCATGACACATCCTATAATTTGTTAAGTTTTCTAAAAATAACTCATTTTGTATTTCATTGGTGCTTTTCTCTCCAAGAGCCTAAGAATATGCTCCCCTCACTAAAGACCAGAGTAATTAATCATTAGGGCTGTTTGTAAGGAAAAGGCCTAGCTGTGGGAACAGAGTCACAGGCTCTGTAGAGTAGAGAATAAATTTTTTATATCCCACTGTGTAAATCAATAGAAAAATATCTTCTTGGAGAAATATTTTCTGTATATAATTATAATTTTAAACCATTTGAATTTTATTTGTAAAGTTATCCTAAAACAAAATTTTTTTTTATTCTGCACTTAAGATGTGTTTCCGTAGAAAAATTATCCAATTCATTTTTTAAAGATGCCATAAAGCTGCTTGTGCTCCATTTCTTGTTTTTAGAAATCTCTTAGAATATTAGATCATTTTTACATCTGTTTTCTGCAGGGAAGACTCTTCCAATTTGGTCTTAATTTCTATCCATTAAAATGATAAAGAAGAATCTAAAAAAAAGGAGAGGGAATACTTACTAAAATATGCGGGCAAGCCTGCATTTTGAATGCAGGTGTTGTACTTCCCGAGCTCTGTACATCCACAGAATATAAATGTTGATCAGTGCACCAAGTGTTTATGAGAGTCAGCCACTGAGTGATGGCAGGAAAATTGGAAGAGTTTGTTTGATAAGCTGTTGTTGCTTTTATTTCCTTACCTCTTGGCTTTGAATTGTTCCCTCCCCGGTGCTGTGTTAGGTGTCCTGCTCTTTCTCTCCAGGGCACTTTCTTATGAGTTGTGATAATCTCTCATGACCTTCTACACATTCTTGGCCTTGTTACAAGCCTGGGCCAGGGGCTGGGAATGACATCTGTTCCTGCTGCTTCATCTCCAAGATTTGAACAGGCTATTGGGGATTTTGTTCTGGTGCCACTGCTGCATGCAGAGGATGATCCTAGTTTAGATTGCTGTCTCATGGCCATGGTGGACAAGACCTTTGGTCTTGGTGTTCCCAGTGTATACTCCTGCTTTTTTCTTTGGAATGGGCTCATTTAACCTGTGTCACCTCTCTCCTCCCAGGATGGGTATTTTTAGGTTTGTGCTACAAATGTAACTTGCAGTCTCTGTTGGTTGCAGGGAGGAGGTGGATGTGAGGAGGGGAATCCAAGGTGGTTTGGTGAAGCTAACAAGATGTCTGAAAAGCATCTCCTTTCAGGTGCATTTCCTGATCTTGCAGTGCTCCAAAGCAGTTGACAGTTCTGTCAGTCTGCTGATAGAATTATTGGTCACTAGAGTTATATGTCATATATTTACTGAGCTGGGAAAAGAAGCAAATTCTTCCCTTGAAGAAAAACATTAAATATGTACCTCTTCCTGAATGGATTGTGCAAAGTCTGCTTGGCCTATAACTCTGTATTCAGAAGAAGGAGTAGTAAAAGCTAATGGAAAAAATACATTTCCTACTCTAGCTTGTTTTCAAATGTAATATTTGGAGATGAGATGGTATTTAGTCATTATAAAGAGGTACAATTCTACTGCCTCCAGTGGCTCTCCACCAGTGTATGTCCCAGAGGGATCAGGAAGGTGATGCTGTGGAAAGCATAGCCAGAGCTGATTGTACACAGAGCCTGGGAAGGGAGAGCTTGCTCTCCAAGCTGGACCAATGCAGCTGTTGCCCAAGGCTGGTAATGCAGTGTTTGCTCTTGTAAATACATTCTGATTTTTAGCATGACAGTGATTTTGGTGAATAAATAGATACCCTCCATCTATTCCTGAGGGTTTACATGTCATGGCAGAAAGTGACTTTTGTGCCTGAATGAATGTGTATGTAAATCATTTTATGTCAGTAGCTTTACTTTTGCCCTGCACCATAAAAATTCACTGCTCTAAGGGCTTCTGCATAATGGGCTTTTGGAGCCCAAGCAGTTCAGTTGCTGGGAGCTATATTTACAAAAGAAATTCAATCAGCCATCAATGACACTTACAGCATCTTGATGCTGTCCCTTATTTTGGCAACTGACAGTGAAATCCCCTTGCAGGAAAAAGCTGTAAATGTGTTGTCTGTCTCATATATAATTTGAAAGCCAATCTTTAGGAATTCTGAGATACCATTAGATACCATTTTCTAATCATTTTGTGTAGGTTTAGAGTAGTTTCTTGAAGGCTTCTTTGAAACTCTCTTGAACTCCTCCTTGAGCAGTCCTCCTAGGTTTTTCTGTAAGAGTTGTCCCGAGGTGACATCGTAATCAGCTTAAAGATATTCAGAAGGGCTAACAAGGGCCACTTCTGCATGAGTCATCTGTGACATTGTGTCACAGATGTTGGTTGTCTTCGAGCTCTGCACATGCAGGCTGTGTCTTGGAATGTCCCCAAAATGATGTTGTGGTGGCAGCAAAGTTACCATGCTAGCTGAAATTACATTGGGCTTCTCCATTCTTTTTATCCACCATAGGTGTTCTGTGCCTGCCAGACAGCTTGAACCTTCACAAGGACCAGCAAAGGTCAAACAAGCCCGGGGAGGTGCAGATGTTCAGCCAGTCAGAGCTGAGGACCATCGAACAGTCTCTACTTGCCACTCGCGTGGGGAGCATCGCTGAACTCAGTAAGTACCAGGCTCTTGAGAATGTTTGGATCTCTTTCCTTGAAGTAAAGCAAAGCTAAGTGCATTGCCCAGTCTGCTGAGGAGAGATGAGGGGGCTGTGTTATGTTGAAGGAGATGTTGGGCAGATCTAGCTGTGTTCATGCTCTATTGTTAGTTCAGAAACTGAAGCTATAGGAGGAAAGAGGTGCTGTGCAGACTCCTAGCAATGTCTGTAGCTTGTTTGCATACATTGCTCTCAGTTTTAAAGGTGAAAGATGCATTATTCCATCTTCCCTACGTTGTATTTGAGAGCACCTCTCAGCCTGGCCAGATTTGCAAGTGTCTCTTGTATTGGTATCCTGTCTCATTTCAGTGGGATGTTTGTTTTAGGATGGACAGGCAGAAAGCTGAAGGCTGTAATAAGTAAATATTGTCACATGTTGCTGATCTATTTCATCCTCTGTTAGAGAAGATGCTTTAGCCGCCTTTTTTTCTCCGGCTCTAGAACTCAAACCTGCACCAGAGGAATTAACTCCTGTGAAAGAATAATTGTTTGCTATTAATCAAAGAACTTTTTGAGAAAGACAGGAATCCGTGATATTTGTCAAAATTTGAAAACTTGGCTTTTGGCACTAATAAATGGTAGGAGGCAAAGGCCATGTGCATCCTTATGTGACATGGAGATAAAATTACCAGAAATGCTTTATTTAAACTTCTTTTTTTCTTAAGAGAGAAGCATTCCAATCACATGTTTGTGGTCTAGTTAAATACAGGAAGCTATATGTGGGAAAACAGAATCATTCAGACAAAAAAAGTGGTTTTTTTCTGAGGTTTGTGAGAAATACTGTCAACTACTCTTTTCCTGAGGTCTGTTACGAAATTTTGGGGAGAAATTGAAAATACTTGAATCTGTGAAGATATAGGCTACTGCTGTTCTTGTTAATCAGTTGTGTATTACCAGCATCATAAAGAACTCTTGTGCATTTTTTGGCACTTCCTGTAGCAATAGGGGTCTCCTCTGTAGCTCCATCCTATCATCATGGTTCAGTTTCCTCCTGTTCATGAGCCACGTGGGTACACCAAGGATGTTTGTCACCAAGACACAAGATGAATTTCTGTTTTCAGCTTGCTAATTTTAATTTGCTCTGGTGCAGCATCGACAAGCCAAGAGCCTTAGTGTGAAGTGTTGTTCCATCTCTGGAATCAGGTGTTCGGTGTTATTCAAATGAAGTAATTTATGCTCATTGATTTCACGTGCATGAAACCCACAACAGTGCTGTCTGTGTGCCAACTAAATTATGCATGATAAAGCTCTCTTTCTTACAGTTCATATGGTTGGAGTTTAATATATTAGTAATTTGTGGGTATTTCAGAATGGGTGGGGTTTTTATTCTGGATTTTTTTCGACCTTTGTACTCAACCCAAAAAGCCAGACTTCTTAGATGGAGCACCCCATCCCATTTTACAGTTTGAACTCTATCACCTCTAAGTGTCTTACCTTAGATTCAAATGCTTGGTTGGTAGAGTCTGCTTTCTGTACATCTGTTGACTGCAAACACAGGCAAAACACTCTTCAGGGTGGCCAGTTGGAAGAACAGAGCATGTCAGTGGGAGTTGGATGCAGCTGTCGGAGAGGCTGGCACATCCAGCAGGCTGGTAGTCCTCCAAAAAGCCCTGTGGCCAACTTGCGGGATCCTCCCTGGCCGCTGCAAGCAGATGCATGTCAGGGAAGCAGCAGTGGGAGGAGCAGTAACTGGCAAGGCTTGCAAGGCTTGATATGCTCAGTTGGGTAGAAATCTGTGCTGTGGAGCAGTGCCGGTGCAGAGTTCAAAACTGTGAATTGCGGAAGGAGTTGCAGCATGTTGGTGGGCAAAACCCTCTGAGTTTGGAGGAAAAGTCATGAAGTGGGAGGAAAATGGAGCAGGAGGGGATTCAAGTAGGTTTGCTCTTTGTTCAGTGCTTGTGTGTCTGTCTCTGGTATCAGCAGTAGCTGTGAGCCAGGGGTCACAGCAAAACCTCTGCCATGGAGGGTGGCTGGGGAACCACAGCGTGGGGCAGAAATGCAGAGCAGTGGGGAGAAGGTGGGGGGAACACCTGGGGATCATAAAGGTGTGAAGGCAGAAGGCAAAGGAGGATTTATTGTTGCCCTGGTGGTGTGAGGGGGATGGACATTGTGGAGAAGAAAGAGGATATGGCAAGCATTGCCATGGAGGAAGTGAGATACAAGGGAAGGATTGAATAGGGAAAGCGCCTGCTTTTGAGGGGGTGAATAAAGGTGATGAGGGAGCCTCTGGATAGGAGAGAATTAAGGGGATAGCATTTGAGAAGAGGATCATGAGGAGGAGGAGATGGCAGCCAGAAGCAGATGACGAGGGCAGAAACTCAGCTTGTGGACCAGCAGAGGTAATAGTCCCCAGGCATGTGTCTGCATTTTCCCACCAGCTTGCAATATCCCAGGAGCCAGGATTTCATTTCTGTTCTCTTCAAAAGAGCACAAAAACAAGGGCAAGACTAATCTCGCAATAAAGCAATTTAATTTTATCTCAGGAAAAAAAAATTTTAAAAAGCAATTCTAATTGAATGAGATTTCCTATAGTTTATTGACATGAATAATTAAAGTATTGTAAGTACACAGAATAACTGGAATTAACAAGTGTCTGCATGCAGAGGAAAGTCTTCCCCTGCTCTTACTTCTACCCAGCATCCTTGCATGGAGCAGTGTGACCAGCTGCTGAGCTGCTGGAGGCTTTGAGACCAGGGAATCAAATCTGTCCCTTGGAAGACAACAGCTTGCAAATGAGACCTGTGTTCTGCCCAGCACCTGTATTTCTGCTCACATCTTAATTTCTTTACAGTCTGTCCTAGGTGAAGAAGAGATTCACAGGGTGAAAAGCCTTGTATCTTGTGGTATCTTTACCTCACCCTACCCATGATAGTCTTTGTGTGTCTGCACCCTTTGTTTTTTCATGTATTGTCAGTGTATTAGCAAAGACCATTTGGGTAAGCTGAGTCTCCCTGAGTGTGACAGAAGGTAGGAGAAAACTGGGGAGAGGTGGGATGGCAGACACAACCAGATGGGGAGGGCAGCACCATCTGGTGATGCTGCCATTGAGGAGTCCTCCTAATCAGACAGGTGAAACTGGACTCATGGATGCTGCTCTGGTCCTGCCAAATCCAGCTTTCCTGGTGCTTCTGCTCTCATCTCCAGGCTCAGCAGGCACTGGTCCTCGCTGGGACACAGCCTGGCTGGCAGTGGCCAGGTGAGGCAGTCCCACTGGCCATGGGGTGCTCTCCAGAAAATAGGAAGAAGAGATGATGTTGCTGACTTAGGGGGGAAAAAAAGGGAGGTTTTGTCTTCAGGACTTAAGAGGAGAATGTAAATAGACACCGAATTCTGCACCTCAATTACAGCAGTAATGCGTGATTCCAGGGCAAAGGCTTAAAAAATTAATGTGAAACCTTATTCATTAAACTATAATGAACATGGCAGAAAGTTAAGGAACAACAATAAATCTGGTCTATATTATATTGGCATTTAGTATTCAGCAGTTGTAATTGCCTACTACAGTGTGTTTTAAAATAATGTAATTTCATTTGAAATGCTTATTATATAGACAACATTGGGAAGAACTGAAGCACAGCAAAAAATAATAGGATTTTAAACAGTAGCCTGACAGTATTTCACTGTTGAGTCTTAGAGAAAATATTTCACAGGACTTTTTTTTTTTCCTTCCCCCGCCAGTTTTTTTCCTTGGAGTTTCCTATATTTCTAGACCTGACCTAGGGGAGAAAGGGAGTAGATCTGTTTGGGGTTTTTTCAGCAAGTTTTTGGGATTCTCCTAGATTTCTAGTTCTTCTCTTTCATTTCTTCCCTTTCAGATGGGAAAAAAAATAAATAGACAGAATAGAAAAAAGACAGGAACATTAGGAGAGCTTTTGCTATGGAGAAATCCCATGATACTGCGTTTTGACCTTTGAATATTTTTCCTAACTTCTTTATATGCATGTTTGCAATCCACAAAAATTTATGTTATATTTGACTGCATAATGCTCCAAGACACCTATTCATCATCCATCTAAAAATACCGCTGCTGGCTTGGAGACCAAATGCAGAAGTAATGAGGCTCATAGCTGAAGGTCGTTGCTGTTTTTTGGGGTGAAGGAGGACCCTCTTTCTCCTGGGTGTGCATGTAGGTGGTGAGAAGGCAGAGCAGAGCCTTGAGGTGCACTAGGCACCAACACCGGCACCGAGAAATACTCGTCCTTCACTGCCTTGGGGTAAAGACTGTCAAGGTGTTAGTGGGACAACCACCCTGTGCTGATGTGTTTTTGTTGGGCTGCAGAAGGCTGTGTGTCTCAAGCAACACAGGAAGATAAACCATGGCTTAGGATGTCATCCAAAGTGTATCTTAGTGTATGTCTCCAGGTTAGAGCAAAAAACTGGGGCTTGTTTTGGGTGCAAACATGGCCAGTCTCCTATGGCTTTCCTGGGTGAAAAATTTGCCACCCAGACTTGTGCAAACCCCAGTGGCTGGTGCTGGTATCACTCTGAGTGTTAACCACAATGAATAATCATTTTAATTTTAAACTGTGATAATCTGAAGTTGTGATTTAACACTGCTAGTATCGGAGGTTTTTTGCTTTTGAATGGTGTTTAACTTAGAGCAGTCCCCAGATGTGATGTTCGGGCTGGTATTTCCTCCCTGTCACCACTCAGGTCTCAGCAAGGTTTTCCTTTTTGCCATTGGAAAAATGCCACCCTCCATCCCCTTTTTTCATGACACATCATCCTCTTTTTGCTTCCACACTGCTGAATGTATATATTTCCAAAATAAAAGCCTCCCAGTGGATCTTGGCACCCTTTTAGGGATGAAAGGAAGGGTTACTGCTCAAGTGTAAGTAGGAATGTGATTGCACATACTGATACTGTTTTTCATTTCTCCTCGCAGCCCCAGCTGAGGAGATGATGAAAGTCTGCATCCCCTCCCTTGCCTTTTTATCTAGTCTCAGTCCTTTGCAGCCAACAGGAAGGAGTGCTGCAGGAGCCATACAAATGGATTCATGTGCTCTAAATAAGAGGTTAAACCTAGGCTTAGAAGCAAATGCCAGGGTAAAGGTGCTTGCTGGAAGGGTGGCATCTGAAGGAGTGTTGTCAGAAGTGCTCTGCTAATTTACTGCCAGAGCAAAAGCCCTGTTTGTCAGATGTATTTCTCAGACTAAGCAGCACATATAGAGTAAGACCAAGCTTATTCCCTGTGAATGGTTTGGTTCATGGAGCACAGTGCTGAGCTAAGCAGAGGTAATAGCCCAGACCTGCCATTCAGATGGAAGTGCTCAACTCAGCATAGTGTTTGCCCAGAGACTGACAGCCTGTGTATCACCTCTCCAGATACAGTGATGCTTTTCCCAGTTTTCAAGGGCCCTCCACTGGATTATTGCCCATGGTCTCTAGGTCCTTGCTCACCTTCTTTCTGGGTGTCTAATTAGCAACTCCTCCTTGCTGATATCCACATATCATCCAGTCTGTGTGTCAAAGTTAGAAGCTGTTGAGATGTTCCTCAACAGAGAAAGCTCCCCCCCAGCAGAGAACAGAAGGCAGATGAATGCAGTGCTTAAATGGTTGAATGTTAGGTATTTTCTTGACTCTGTTAAGGGCTGCCTGGTTGCAGCCTTCCCTATTTGCTACCCCATTCTCCTTGCTGCCCTCTCTGAGTGATGGACCACAGCCTCCATTCACTGTCTGCATCTGTGCACAGGAGGGATTGTGGGTTACATAATAGTCCCAAACAACATCTTGCTTTTCTTCTCTTCCCCCTGATACCCACTGTCATCAGACATAAAACAGTACATTTATTTATCAGGTGAGATGAAGCGTGAGGGAGGGTAATTTGAAAATACCAGGTTACATGCTATTCAGGCTTTATCTTCACTTTGACTGCCCTGTTGACCACGGGAGTGCATTTCTGTCTTGGGTGACAAGGGCAGATTGCCTTTTTGCTTGTCTGGGTCCTGAGCTCCTTTGGGGGCTCCCTGCCTGCCTCCACAGGTGAGACTCAGCCACCATTGCCTTTCCTGGGGACAAGCCCAGGGTGGTTTTGTTCCTCCAGGGCTTCTTCCTCCTGTGTTTAAGCCCACTCAGGTTTGGTGCTTAGAGGCAAAAGGCATCGCTGTGGTGACTGGGGAGGGCTGGAGCTCCAACCTCCACCTGCCTTCCCCAGTACACCAGTGTGAACTCATGCAGAACTCAGGACCCCCCATTGTACATCACATTTGAGGTACAGATTCCTGTTCCTCTGAACCCCTGCATCACAACACACTTGGGATTCAAATGGCATTTTCCTTTCCCTGCAGTCCTCCTTGTCCCTGCTGTGCAGAGCACAAGCAGTTGGTCAGGTCAGTGTGAGCAGTTTTAGCTGGCCTGCTCAGTCATGGGACTCGTAAATTCTGTTTGAGGACATGGGTCTAGGTCAGGCCAAAGAAAATCAGGGAATGGTGGTCCATAAGGCAGTGGTGTTCTGCAGAGTGAAGGCTCTGCATTAGGTTGGCACACGAATAGCTCATCCGAGTCAAAGCTTGTTTGTTTGAAGCTGATGTGGCTTAAGGGGAATGAGACACAAACATCACGCTTGCCACGTCGGATTGGAGAGTCCAAATGTGTAAGTGTTGTTATAATAGGTGTGTGAACTTGAGAGGGTTTAATTATTATTGTGGCTTTTTTATGGGATATATCCAATCCCTAATTTATCAGTCTTCAAAGGCTTTGCAAACACTAAATTGCATGCAAACACTTACTCTGTAATATAAATAGAAGGTTCTTGTGATGGTGGGGTAAGTGAAGATAAAAAGATTAAATGATCTGTGGGAGGCCACAGGGAAGCTACTGCCAAAAAATGGGCTGCTTGCATCCTGGTCCTGTCTTCTCAATTCTGAATCTGGGACCACAGTTCTTTCTTTTGCTCTTGTGTGGAAGAGATGAATGGCTTTTAGGAGAAGAAAAGGTTGCCTGTGGTAGCAGATAGGTGCACAGCGTGGGACAGCAGAGATGGCAGAGCTGGGGAGGTTTCTGCAAGGTGAGCTCAACGATGAATTTGTTGCACATTGGATGCCCCACTGATTGTGGGTTATGGCACTCCAAGCACACCCACAGCCTGAGGCAGCTGGAATAAAATCTGGAATATACAGTGTGCCAAGAACAACTTAACTTTTTTATGTTTGAAGATACTTTGTGCTAAGAGCATGCACACTGTGAAATACATTCTGCACACTTTCTAGTGTGCAGCCACCCTATCTCTGTGCACACTCCTTTCCTGGTGTAGATGAGTAATGTTCAGTTAACAATAGAAAACCTTTCAATAAATCATTTGAAGGATGGGTTTTGCTCGAGCAGTTTTGGCTCAGCTGACTTTTGACACGTGGAGATTGATGTACCACTGGAAGCAGAGGAACATGTAGGAACAGTGCAGCTGGAATTGAGGATGTAGGGATGGCTTGGGTGGCTGAGGGTGACCTGGCACGGGAGACACAGCTCAACTGCTCATATTCACCTGCAGTGATGTGCTGACAGGTGTGTGCTGGGGTAAACTGCACCAATGTGTCACTTTGGTGCAGAAACCAGAGGCAACAGGAGGTAGAAAGGGAAAGAGACTTAGCTATGCTTCAGGAACTATGCAGAATGGCTGTGACTACCAGCTAGCAGTCTGATTGTCAGGGTTATAAATTCATGTTTCCAATACAGTCTCCCCAGAGCTGGTTGTGAGCAAAACCATAGATCCAAGACTTTTGTATTGAAGTGTGAAATGAATCTAGGTCAAGAAAATGAGTTTTGCACCTGGCTCACATGCTTGTAAGGGGGGAATCTATTGACCATGACTTGAAGTTGGCATCTAGAATGCAGCTCCCTGATGCATACTCCTCCTTTGCATGGTCTGCACAAGACAAAAGGGGTTGTTAAGGGCTCTGAAAGACGGACACAACTCTTGCCTATGGCTCTGGCCTGCTCTTTGCAGGAGGAAATATTCACCCAGGAAGCACAGCAAAGCAGTAACACTACTGCTGTTAACATGCCCTAAAAAAATGAGAGTTGGATGGTGAGTGCTGCTGAAATTGGCTGGGGGGAAGGAGTTCATGGGATACTACAATGCCCCACTGCAGGGCATGATTCCCAAGTGCAGGCTACACACAGAGAAGTCAAGGCCAGCTGGAAGGGTGACCAGACCAGCGTTATCAAACTGATGGGTGCTGCCTGCACAATGCTGTCATGCAAAAAACATGGTATCCTGCTGCTTCACACAGTGCCTCAGCAGGGCACCAGGTAGACAGCTGTGGTGGAAACAGGTGCTCCTCTCTCTTCTCTGGGTTTCAAAGGAAAGACACAGGTCAAAGATCTGCGTGGTTCATTTTCAGTGTGCAAAGGCATCACTGCTAAGTTGTTCTGGTAGTTTTAGGACATGCTTTTGGAGCAAGAAAAACAAGAGGTAGGTGCCGTAAGGAGGGGCTGCGTAAGGATCTGTCCACGTCACTCATGTCAGGGCTGTGGCTCTGCAGGCATACACTCAGCTGAATGGTTTTGGCTCTGGCAGTTGTCCAGTCTGAAAATAGTTAGGCTGCTCCTAGGCAGGCAGGACAGCATCATCAGGTCCATCATGATAGATCAGAAAATCCCACAGGAAGCTTCTCAGACATGGGCATTGGGTATCTGTCATTTTTTTCCTCTTCTTTCTTTTTTTGCTTTCCTCTGCCCTCCCCTCCCCAGTACAGAATTGGAAACAGATGTGTTATTCTTTGAACACCAGACTCTAACATAGTAAAAGCAGTGTTAATAGCTTTTACTGAAGCCAAACACAGTTTTGAAAAAAAAGCTTCACTGGTCACTGTGGAGAGGACTTAGGCTGAAGCTGCCCTCTTGCATGCTGTATGTTGTTGTTGTATGTTGTATTGCACCCCCATACAGATGGGAGCAGCTTTACATGTCCTGTCACATCCCATCTGTGGCTTGAAGTCAGTGAAGCTGTTCCTTAAATATTCAGTGTTGCCTTAAACCAGGCCCGTGTCACAACATGCGCATTACATAACATTTTCAATCTTTAAATCAAACGTACGCGGACCTTGCGTTCACCGGCCGTGCTGAGCTGAGAGCAGCAGCAACGGGCGAGCCCCGCTTCAGTTACGGGCAGGGTGAGATGCTGGCAGCTGCGGTGGCAGCTCTGCACACACTGGACTTTTTTGCTTTCCTGGGATTTTGGTAGCTGGTGTGCGAGGCACGGCCTTTCTCCTCTGGGCTGACAAGCTCCAGTGTGGATCCGCATTCCTGGAGCCCTTCCCCATCCGGAATTAGGGCTGTAGGGCAGTGTCAGCCTGGGGCTTGCCGCTGCCTTTGCTGCCCTCTGGGAGCCTGTCCTCTAGTTGTGGCTTCTGAGCTTTGGCAACAAAAATGTCCTGAAATGTCCCCCCACTTCGCTGTTCTTTTTCATTTTTCTTATGTTTACCCTGCTCAATGTGATGTTTTCGCCTCCCTGGCTGTGCCTGCAGAGCAGTTTGTGCGTTGGCTCACTTGGCTTATGTTGCATAAATTACGGAAGTTTTCACTGAGTTTAATTGTAAAACAAAATAAAATTGGCAAACTCTCTTGTCAGGCAGATCAGCTCCTCAGTCTGTTCTTCAGGTGGTGGTACAGGGTGAGAATTTGATCAGTGGAGGGCAAGGCAGGGATCCCTGCCAAGCCCCTTGGGTCTTGATGTCACAGCCATCAGGAACCTCATTCATGGAGTCACAAGGTCAATGCAGCTGCTGGGAATTTTATTTTAGATGTGTTTTTTCTGGAAATGATGCACCGAGGAATTTATTGGCCTTTCAGATGTGTTCAGCTGATACAGCTGAGACATATTTTCAGGGCCAAAAAATAGCAGAAAAGCCAGCAGTGATGTGAGCAGGTAACCTGCCCTTGCAGAGCCTTTTTGTGCTGAGCACAGCCCTGAACAGCAGAGGTGGCTGACACTGATGAAGGGATAGCACAGACTTGTGAAGGGGGCTTATCTTTTTGTGCTTGGCCATAAATTCAAGGTTGCCCTCATTGTTCAGATATAACACAGCTTTTACAGCTGGCAAGATCATATGTAGTTTGGGTTTCCCAGATGAGGCTGGAGGTGGCTGATTGCTGGAGAGCAGACGAGTGAGTCCCATCATGAAGCTGATTTCACATCTGTGGGCTTTGGGGTGCCTTGGAATCAAAGAGAGTCTCAACTCTTGATACATTCTTAGGAAGAAAATGGAGAAGCAAAAGCATATTGGCAAGGAACAATAGAAGGAGCAAAACCTGGTAGGGATTCAAGGCAACACACACACACACCTAGAACCAGATGTTGCACTGTGCTACATTTTACAGAGTTTGCCTAAGTGCCGCTGTGCAGTGTGTGCATGTGCCTGTCAGCTTCCCTGTGCCTTCCTGGCACAGATCCTGGAGAGCAGATATGCTAAGGCACGGTCTGTGCCCTGGAGAACTGTGTCTGTAACTGGATGCAGCTGAAGGAGGCAAAGGGCACCAGGGCATGTATCGGATTGTTCGAGGTTCCGCTGCGGAATAAAACAGAGCAGTGATTCCTGTCCTTCCTCTACAACTCTGCCCATCAGGTACCAATATAATGGGGCTTTTTATGCTTGCTTACTGTTCTCTGTGAAGCTCAGCGTTTTATAGGTATTGATTATTCAGGCTTTGAGTTGACCCGAAGAAGTAAGTCAACTTATTCGTAAAGAATTGTTACAGAAATTGTTAATACAGAAATTATTTCAAATGTGACCAGAGAAAGTATAGCAAAGGCAAAAGAAAGATCTAAGCCATCAGTTCTTGGTATAATGTAATTAAATGATGCTTAAATATAAAAAGTGTTAATTCAGCTTTGAATGATAGGAATTGTTTTGGGTTTTTTAGGAAGCAGTAGAGGAAATACAGCATAAAAGGATGAACTCTTGGTCATGTTGATATGGATTGCAGCTTTGCCTTTCAGCAAGGCTTGAGTTCCCCAGCCTTGCATCAGCAGTGATACTTAGCTGCCTGTCCTGCTTACATCATTCTTGCTGCTGCTTCCCCTTCTTTTTCACCACGCAGCTTCCTCTGGTGCTGGGTGTGTCACTGAGGTCACATCACCCCAGTGCTCAGGGAGGAGTGGGATGAAGTAATGCTGCTGCCAGAATCTGGGCTGAAATTTCATCTTAATTTTTATTCGTCATTCATGACAGAAGTCAGAGGCATTCTCTAGTGCCTGCTGTCTCAATCCACTGAAATGAGACTGGCTGTGTGCTAAACTTTACCCATGTTCTGCAGTGCTGCAATGGCTTGGGTTTGAAAAGGCTGCATTTAGTGTGTGTCTCCCTTTTTCTCTGCCTTTGCTATTATTGTTAAAGCTGGATGTTGCAGCCAGCATTTCTATGCGGTTTTTTTTGCCTTCTGGAGAAAACGGGAGAAATTTACTATCAACAAGGCTGCTAGCAGTTGAATTGGCCTGTGCTAGACTTGGCAGTGCACATCTGCTGTGACTAGAGTGGGCTGAGTGAAGGAGGTCCCAAAGTTTCCTGCTGCTTCTGGTTGTCTGCAGATAGCCTTGTGCATGACTGGGGAGTCATCTCAGAGGCACATCTGTTTCTTCTGCAGACCTGATCCTGCATATTGTCCACATGCATAGTTTCTCTTGGAAATTATGAGCATGCAAGGCTGCAAGATTGGTCCTATCACGGCAATTTCCTGGCAGAGGGAAAAGACAGAAGCTATTTTTAAATGAAAGCTTTGAATCAGAAGAATATTGCAGAGTGAAGCAAAAAATTTGTGTCAAAACCCTGAAATCATGGACTCTCCAGTATCCTCATGCCAGTGGTTTTCTTCTTTTCATGGTTTTAAGGCTATGTTTTTGGAGGATTGGGCTGAGATTTTTAAGTGAGACATTTCTGTTCTCCCTCGTACAGGTTATCACTGCAGCAGCAGCATTTTCTGTGTGAGTCAGGCTGGAGAGAGGTGTTCAAAGGGGTGGGACTTTGCAAAAACCTGTAGTTCACCCATGTACATGCTTCTCCTTTAAGTTTGCCCAGGAGTTCATTATTTATCCCCACACAATTGGTTTTATGCTCCTACCTTGGCGTACATCTTAAACTTTTTCTTCCAAGTTTGTGCTCAGTGGTCACTTGGGAAAAGCAAGTAAGAGAAAGTGCGTGACTTCTTAACAGTGGAAAATTATGTCCTCTTTTTCTCATCACTTGCTTTTGTATAGCTTAAGAATGACCCAAAGGGCTCTTGCTCAGATTTTAATTTAAAACAAACCAACTGATTTGATTCGAGATCCTTATTTCCCCCCAAAGCACTCTCAGAGTGATTTGAACATGTGAAAAAAAGGCAGTTTAAACCACAATTGTTTCCCTGCCTTTGATAGAGCGGTCACTAGTCAATAGGCATAAAATTCACTGCCTCGGAGAGAGATGCTGTAGTTAATTAGTTACAATCAGTGTTGTGTTAAGAGACTGCACTGCTGCTTGCCCATGTATTTGCCTGGTAATCTCACTTGCTGGCTTTGCTGATCCCAGTCCTCATGTTGTGGCTAGATTCCTATATCTGCCTAGTGAGGGAGTGCCCCAAACTAAATTGGTGCAGGGGGGACGATGAGAATCTTCCTCATTGTCCTCTTCTGTGCTCTGGAAACCTGGGGGGCCAGGTGAACTTCATAGGTTTTGTTTTTCTGCTGACATAAAGTTTTCCAGGCCTAGCCTGGACTTAAAAAATTAATTTTGGTTGCACATTCTTCATATTGTCTTTTAGCAGTATTTCCCCTTTTTTTTCTTCACCCACATGCTCATTCACATCCTCCTGCCGTGCTTTGTGTGTTATCTGACTGCCTCCTTCCTCATTCCAAGGGGCTGGATTTCACTGCCCCTCTGACCAGGAGCCAGGAGCATGCAGCTTTTGGTGCCACCCTGCATGGTGATTTTTTGGGGCTGTGGGGGTTTTAGCATCCTCCAAAGGCTGCTAAGTAGGTAACTGTGATCCTGGCTCAGCATGCCAGCTCTCGTGGTGGTGCTGAGATGGGCCGGCCTGATGCTGCCCACACCACCATCTTTGCAGAAATACATCTCCTGCAGGCCTTTGTGGGCTTGTCTACAGCCTGGCTATGTCACACCACACCACATAAACCACCAGGAAACGTTCAGCCTGGTGATGAGTAACACCCAGAATCCTGTCCTTCCTTCTACTGTTTGCATAGGTGAGGTTAAATGGAAGGGAAGACCAACCCAGCCTGCCTTTCAGCTTGCAACTCAGGAGAGGCAGCTGAGCAGCCTGGCATTCACCTGGCTCTTGCTCTGTTCCAGGTGACCTGGTGTCTCGAGCGATGCACCACCTGCAGCCCCTCAATGCCAAGCAGCACGGGAACGGGACACCCATGCACCAGAAGCAGGGATCCTTCTACTGGGAGCCGGAGGCTCTGTACACCCTTTGCTACTTCATGCACTGTCCACAGATGGAGTGGGAAAACCCCAACGTGGAGCCCTCGAAAGTCACGCTGCAGACTGAGAGGTAAGAGCCTCTGCACGGTGCTTGGTGTGGTGGTGAGGATGTTTTGTTAATAAATCAGCCTGGCTGGCTAATTGCTAATTACAGCCTGCGTGTGAGAGGCTGCGGAGCAGTCTGCTTCGGTTTGGGATCGCCTCCTTGAAATCCGCTTCTCTCCCCGAACTGCTGCGTGGCTGAACCAATATATATCAAAAGTGACACCCAGTGGCTACAGACAGCAAATTGGTTCCAGATGTGCACTTGGGAGAGATTTCCTTTTCCTTTCGTTGTTGCTCAGCTATTCTGTGTTTTGGAAAAGAAAATGAGAACTTCTATTTCTGGCCTAGCAGGTTTGGGTTTAAATTTGGTTTTTTTTTTCCCCTGCGTGTTAATAGGGCTCAACAGCTGTGACTGGGGAAGTGGAAAATGAATAGAGTAGTGTGTAGAAAGGAGAAGTCATTAAAGGTGCTGGGCTCCTGCCACACTGAGTAATGGGGCACAGGAGTGACCTCGGGGCTGCCCTGGCCAGGGATGTGGCAAGTGCCAACTGTGCTGCTCTTGTCCCTGCTCCAGGGATGGGCAGGGCCAGGGAGCTGCACCTCTAGCCCTGTCCTGACTCAGGGTCTGATGTAAGGTGAGAAGGAGACGGCCTGAAGCTGGCAGGCTGGATGGCCAGCCCTGGGGACAGATTGCTGACCAAGAAAACAAATCCATCTCCAATGAAAAGCCCAGCAAACCCTCTTTTAAAACATGTCTCCAGCTGTGTGCTGGGGCATATTCTGCTGCTTCCCTGCCACACTCTGACCAGCCCTAAACCAGGCATTACAGAAATGAGCGACTGGTGCTTAGAAAATGCTGGATATGAATTTTTAGGATGGGTATTGTGGTGATGCAAATGCAAGCTGGTTTGTCAGGCTGGGCTCCACATTTACATCCCAGAGTATGTATGGCAGTGTACATGCGAGCCAAACTCTGATCTGCACATATGGGGCTTGGCTATTGTTGCAGGATGAGGTCTGCATCTCAAAAGCAGCATTTGAGGGTCTCATTGTTTGTGTAGTTGTAAATGGTATATAATATGATATCTTAATTGAAATAGTTTATTAGTTGCAGAAGAGCATAAAAGATGAAATTCTGGCATTAATGATGTTACTGGGAATTTTGCCATTTGCCTTTGGATGGCATTTTGTTTCTTTTCAAGTTTGGGTCGCTCTGTGAACATGTTGTCATTTTTTGTTCTATTATTTCCAAAGTATGAAAAAACCAGAAGGGAAATGACAAGAGTCCAGAATTTTTTGCTTTTTTAAAAGTTGTGTTTAATTTCATGATTTGTCATCCAGTCTTGCTACATGTGGAAGGCCTAACTCATGTCCAAGAGTGGTTAGTATGCACAAAAAATTTTTTAAAAAATTAGAATATATTCTCACCTGATCTGTAGCTCCCATCTGTGGGAATAATGCCCCTGGAACCGGAGGAAATACAGGGGTGAATAAGGCTAAGCCTCTGGTTTGTGAGATTCCTTCGGACTTTGCTGCGCAAAAGTGAAAAAGGGCAGGGATATTTGAAAAATCACTCTCAGCGTTTGCTTTAATAGGTTTTCCTCTCTCTGAGGTTGCCTTAGTACACATCCTCTTCATTAGAGCATTTGGAATACTGATTATTTAAGGCCATGGTTCTTCCCTTTATTTTGAGCCCTCCGTCTGGCAGGGCAGCGAACGACTGCGGCGTGCGGCGAGGGCCGGAGCAAGCACTCGCTGTTATTGCCAAGAGCCCGTGGTCAGCTCTGGAAGGAGCAGGCACATCTCCTGCTGCCTCATCAAACATGCATTAGTGCTTAGTGCCGGAGTGGGAGCCGTGCAGGGCTGACTGTGAGCCTGGACATTCCCATGGAGCTGAGCTCTGGAGTTTCACCAGCTGGATGGAAGCACCCTGTGCTGCTCAGGAAGGAGAACAGTGAGGCTGACTTATCAGCCGTGCTCTGAGGAGCCTTCCCACCCATTTCCCATATTTTGTTTCCTTACAGGCAGTCATGCTTTGTGGTCCATGACTTATCTCTGGTGGTTTTGGTTTCCATGATGAGGTTTTGTGAGTTGCAGGGAGGTGGGTTTGTTAAACATGACACTGTAACACGCATAATATTTGCAAGATTTGTGACTTATCTGTTGCTGTATTCACTCTCCAGCTGCAACAATTGCTTTTATTTTATAAGAAGTTCAGAAGGAAGCAAGAAGGTCCAGGCATCTTTCCCCATCCTTGGCCCCTCTGTGCAGAGAAGCCAGGAGGGTGTGGATCTGGCTGTAGAGACAGTATTTTCATGAAATAGAGGTGCTTCTTGGCTCTTTGTGAAGCCAACCTGGCTACTGTATTGGCCCCCTCCTCCCTGACAGTGCAAGTCCAGGCTAGAGAGGATTGTATGATGCAGCCAAAGAATTCTCCCAGCACTTGCAGGGCTTGATGGCACCATGAGACCATCCCGTTCTTCCCACTCATCTCCAGCCCCCCTGGATTTTGGCTCTGAACCAGGCTGAGCTGCAAAGGCTGTACATGTCCTCCTGCAGAGGCTGGATATGAGAGGGGAATCCAGTATGGTGGCATTGCTGCCTGGCTTAGCACTTTCCAGCTCAGAAAGCTCAGAAAGTACCTCCCTCACAAAGTACCTCCCTCAGAGCCTTGGGGGACACATAAAAAGGGATTTTTACCTTTGACTAAATCCCGCACTTCGTTTCTAGGGAGCTTTTCTCTGTGTTTGCTCTTCATGGAGGTAAAGAAGTGAGAATGCAGTATGTTTTTAATAGTGTTTATCTTTACAGAAAATAAAAGGGAAAAATGATTATATAGTGAAACTCTTGTTGTAGGGGGGGCTGCTTTCATGGGAGGGGGAGGAGTGGAGAGTGGCCAGAATTGCTAGAAAACCTGGAAAATATTCCCCACTTCCTAAATGCTGACAAACCCAACCATAAGATGGATGTGTGATCCCCTCCCACTCCAAACTCATATTCCTTCAATCTGGCCACTTTGGCAGAGACTCTTGTTTTTTTGGCACCAACACAAGCCAGTTCTACTGACCCTGGATACCATGAAGATGGCTGTTTTGTCATGGAGGTACAGGGACAGGGTGGACCTCTTTGTGGGGTCCTCTTTCCCTATTGCACCAGGTGGGATGTGCTGGAGACATTTATCTTGTGCTTAGTGCTGCCTACAAAAGCAGTGCTCCTCCAGTGCTTCCACCTGCAGAGGCTGCGGATTATTTAGGTTTGTGATTATTTTGCTTTCCTGGGAATTAAAAAAAAAAACAAAAAGAATTGTAGGTGAGGGTAGTGTTGTTAAGGTTCCTTTCTTGCTGCTTCTAGCTTAATAAGAAGATCTGTCCCGTGGTTATGTTTGGCTTGTCAGCCCCTATAATGCCTCCAAAATTATTGCAAGTAATTTCTTAAGCACCGGAAAGTGCAGAATCTGTAGTTGCAGATTTGTGTGATGTTGTTTTTCCTTAAGTGGTTTCTTACCCACTTTTATCCACAGCTGTATTGACAAAGTCTTCATTACTTCCTAACTTGCCATGTTCCCCATTAACAACTCGTTGAGAAGATGTGGCTCAGCAGCTCAGCCAGTCCAGAACCACCCCTTAACTCTGCTCACAGGCAGCCAAGTCCCTTCTCCAGTGCTTCCTCTGCTGCTCCACCTTGGAGAAGCATTAGCTCCTTGTACCACCTGGCAGCTGTTAGCTTTTCTCCTCCAATCTTAATAGAGCTGATGGATATGTGTCTGGTTTTAACCTTCTTTTCACTTTTCTTTAACTGTTATTTCCTGTATGGGGAGCAGTCCCTTAGGAAACTTCCATGGGCTGTTATTGCTTGCTTTTCATCTTTCTGCCTGCCTTGCATGCTCACATGGACACACACACACAAAAAGATAAATGTTCCCTGCATATGCATACACCTGCAAATTGTAGACTGTGATCATTCATGATTAATGGAAAAAGTTCGAGTTACCTCAATTTTTTTTCATCCTTTGGGTGGCTGTTGGTGTAGCTGGCTAATTAATGTGATGCAGCCCCTCTAATGAGAGGAGTGTTCCATGCTATTAAAATAATTTTTGTAATAATTTGAACTCTTTCAGAGCATTTTTGTAACTGCTACAGTCATGTGTGTAGTACAGATTATACCTATAGGAAAATTTCAATAACAGAACTAGGGAAAAGTGTCCCTGATTTAAATTATTATGTGGTACAGACTCCCTGGCTAGGGCAGTCTCCAGCAAAGACCAGAAGAGAGTGGAGAGAGTGGTGAGGAATGCTAATGAAAAACAAGTAAAGCAATGGGAATATGGGAGCCCTGCAGTGAAACCTGAATGAACCTGCATATGCAGAAGGGATTACACATGCTTGGTGTGCCAGTATGCCATAGCCCCATGTAACCCTATCTATTTTTATCCACTGATGGGAAACATCACATAGTAAAGCTGTAGCCTTGCTGAAGTCAAAACTGAGAGCAGGGTTGATTTGACTTGGAACCACTGAAAAGAAATCCCAATGCATCCTTACCTACGTCCTCTAGATTTGCATGCTAAATATCAAACTTCCCACTTCCTAGAAATCCCTTCAGCAACGTTATTGGAGCTGCCTGCAGCGTGTGAGATGGCACATGTTACAAGAAATAGTTCAGGCATTATTTGTAGCTCGGCTGTTACATGGCAGTATCTTTGCTGGGCTGGCTCTGTATTCTACATCTAATTTATCAAGCTGGTCTTCTGCTGTCCACAGGATGGCCATAAGATTTTTTAAATAGAGGAAACTGCATGGAGCCCTGCGAGAACTGCATGGTATCCAGGAGTTCTGTGCTGCACTCTGAATGCTGTGTGTCCTCAGGGATTTATGGCATTGCCAGTCGTGTCAAATCTGATGTCCAAACTGCTGGTGAAATATTTGCCTTTTGTGGTTGCTGGCTGAGTCATCACTTTGATTCAGTTGTGTTTCAAGTCTTGGCCATTAATGTTTTTAACACAGGAGAGGCAACAGGGACAGCTCATTCCAGCCCTGGGTGTGGGTTCAAAACCCATGATTTGCAGATACCCGTGTGTGGACTCTGGAGCACCAATGTCTTGGTGCACAAAAGCTGCAGGGTAAATCCTTCTTCTGCTGGGCAGGTCTCATGAGGCTCATGTGAGAGCAGAGAGGTTTGATCCTTCAGCCTGAACAAGATGCAGAACTCGCTACTGGGGTCACCCTTAGCTGGGCCTCGGGGGTGGCAGAGCAGCTGCCTCGTGTAGAGTAGCTGCATGAACTCACATGGAGCATCAGCTGGCACTGCTGAGTTCCTGGGAAGGATTGGGACTGGCAGCTTTTTGAGGGCATCAAAAAGTATTTGCTCTCTCTGAAGACAAGTAGCTTATGGTGTAAATATAAATGAGTTTTGCAGCCCAGAAACCTGTCTGAAATGTGTGCTCTACATTGGAGAAACCCATGCTTTTCTATCTTTCAATAATACTAAAAATGGACTAGCATTACATATATATTTTCATCATATGTTCCAAGTGAAAACTTGTCAGAACTTAGGATGCTTTTCAATTAATATATTGAGATTTTATTTAAAAACCACCCATGAAAATGTAAACAAACCAAACAAATATAAAGAGCTTTTTACAATGTTAAAGTTGCTGACTCACATCTGCAAAAAAAAAAAAAGTCTCCCTACCTCTTTCTAGAAAGGCTTTTTCATGTAGAAGTACAGCCTTGTGCTTCTGAGAAGCACCTTTAAATTTTGCTTGGTAGCTTTTGCAAATTTCAACAGCAGCGACCTCTGTGTACCAATTTGCCTGTTGCATCCATAAAGGCTGGCAGTCAGCAATCCTTAGCTGAAGTGGGAGAAGAAACTCCACACCTACAGCACCACCACCCTCCTCAGCAGCCAAAGGATCCTGCAAACACATCAACTGAAGCAATTGTAGCAATTGAACCGAGTTAAAGCAAGGTCAGGTCTTTCAGCTGTGGAAGCTGAGGCAGGGACAACAGGAGATAGCTGTGGGAATTCACATCCCAATAGGATTATGCCTCAGGGATTTCTCTCTTCCCATTGTGACTATCAAGCCAGTCCTCTCCCTAAAGTTTGATTTCATACAGGCAGTGAATGAGTGCATGTGGTGGGGCAAGGGCTCCATAGGTGTCTGGAGAAGAGCAGTGTGAAGTGCCCCTGGAAATAAAGAGGCTGTTGTGCTGCACTTGAAATGATGATTTTTTTCCTTGGAGCACTCTGATTGTCTGGGAATCTCTCATGTGCACTGATGAGCTGTGGGACCTGGAGCACGCTGCAGGCCCTGCTGGGAACGAGGGGCTGTGGCCCATCCAGGGTTTGTGAGCCTGTGTGAGGAGCATTCAAAGGTGATGAGTGTTCTTACTCTCCGTAGGGGAGAGGGAGCAGCTGGAGAGGGGAAGAACTGCTCCCCTGGAAATCAAGGAGAGAGTGGTTGTGTGTAGTGGCCCTGCTCTGGGCAGAAGGTGGACTGTGAAGCTGATCAGCAGCCAGCAGGGATTCTGCACCCTGCAGAGATGGTAGGAACTGTGAAAAACCATGGCCAGGGATTATTTGGAGCTGGAATTTGTCAGAGTGCTGGGCCCTAGAGCTTTGCAAATCTGGCGCTGCAGCAGCTGGTGTCCAGACAGGAGCTTCATCCATCTTCTCACAGACCCATGCAAAAATAATGAAGCATCCTATTGCATTTTATGGTGCACAATTTCTCATGGTCTTCCACCTGACAATTTCTCCTGTTTACATACAGGTAGACTGCTACCATAACAGCAATAACAATAACAGTACTACTACTACTGCTAATAATAATGGAAAAGCCTGAGTTATTGCATATGCATGACAGGATTTTTAATACCTCTGTGTGCCAGCAGGCGAGGGAGGGGTAGTGGTGGGCAGCCCAGGAAGGCTGAATGTGGCTCTGAAGGGGAGTGCAGGCTTTAGGGAACCCCTCATATGATTACATTTAGGTTCCCCCCCATAACATCTGCTTTTCTGATGAGTCATTCTGTAATTCAGAGTGCTCCGGAGACATCAGCCCCACAAAACTGAGATAAGTTTGAGCTCTTATGGGGTAGGGAAGGGTTGTTTGCCCCACTCCAGAGGGAGGGTGTTGGCAGGGAGCTGCAGTGTGTGAAGGCAGTGGGGAGAAGGACCTCTGAGAGCCAGCACAGTGAGGACTTGTCCCCTGTGGGGCAGTGCCAGCAGGGTGTTGCTACCTGCAGATGTCCTCAAGGCATAGGAGCTTATGGGACCTTGAGCTGTCCAAAACTAGATGTGAGAGGAGTGCTGGGTGGCAGGAGGGAACAGGGAAGGATGCTGCCTGGGAGGAGGAAGCAGGGGTGTGAGGGTTGGTGGGGCACTGGTAATTGCCTTTTCTGATGAAATAGGAGAAGACACACCCCAAGAGGAGCCAGCTGCCCCTTGCCAAGGGCAGGGGGACAGGGCCCAGAAGGGTCCAACCCTTGGGGGATGTGCTTTGTGTCAGCCTCCCCCAGCCCTCCCCCACCACCCAGCTCTTGTGTGTGGGATGGGAGTTGCTCTGTGCAGAGACCTCTCCCTGCATCCTGATCTGGCATATTTTTCCGTTTAGATGTGAGCTCAGGAAAATAAAAGTCTGTGCCAAAACCATTTTTTTTTAAGTCCATACTTAACTTTAAACTGCATGGAATTAGAGGATGGAAGCATGCCTTTAAAGTTAAGCACAGGTACAGAGAAGGGCTGGAGGAGGAGGTCAGAGCACTCACTCACCTGCAGCCCAGGTTAAGGTGCTTATGCAGCAGCTGAGCTGCTCCTGATTTCCCATGTCTTTCAGGCAGAATCAAGCTGAGCACCATGGTTAGATTAGTTTAATTAAGGCATGTGCTTCCAAAGCATGTAACTGAGTGACTTATGTGCTCTGTGTCTGCTCTGGAACAAAAAATTACTGAATTCTCCTGGTTGGTACCTTTGTACCAGAGATAAATCAGTGTATATGCCAGTGATGTGATGCATTTGGCTAACCCATTTTCACACAGTGCTGTTTGAAAAGTGAAATATTTCTTGCTGATGTCACATTGTCTTGTGGATTATCACACCCTTATAACTCTGTGTTCCTCTTTCCTCTTTGGCACACAAGCAGTATCTAAAAGAAAAAACCCAGCCCTTCACATGGTGCACAGATTCTTGAAGGGTATTTTTAACCTATTGCACTCAGCCATATTTGGTTCTCTTCTCAAAATACAAATTTCCTGACATGCTGAGATATGCAGTGATGATTTTTTTTCCCCTTGGAAAAAGGAATGTAATATGTTGTGAGCAAACTCCATATCCTCATCTAGGGACTGAAATTGGACTTTATAGAAAATTTCCCCGCTTCTGCAGAACACTGATTCTCTTTCCTCTTGGGATTTATTGCACCAAATAGCCATGCTCATTTCTATTTTTCTATTGAAATTTGCAACACTGGGAAAGGAAAAAAATATGCAATTTTATGGCACAATTATCTCAGTTCCTGTAAATATGTTTGTTTGCTCTGCTCCTTAGTATGGTGGGGCAGATTTTGTGCTGGGTAAGTTTCTGTCCTGCACAAGAGGAGGAAAAAGTGTGAACCTCTGAGCCCCCTGTTCAGCCCCAGCTGTCTGCTTTTCTGTTTGCCCAGCAGATGTTACGGGAAGGTACAAGCCTGTCTTCATTCCTCTGATCCAAACTGTGTTCACTCATGCAAAACATAACCTCGAATTGAGTTTTCCTTTAATTGTATTCCTAGAACCAAGTTATATCTGTAACTACATGCAGTTTTACAGTGAGATTTGCATCTCCCCTTCTGCTGTCTGCTCAGCAAGTGATGAAAAAACTCCCACTGATCACTTGTTCCCAGGTGTTTCATGCCTCAAAAGAGGGTCCCTTCTGCTCTGAAGATGACCTGAGAAGCAGTCCCCTTCCAGGAACAAATACACCCCTGCTTCCCCCCTTTTCCTCCTCTGGCTCCTGCCACTCTCGTGACACTCTCGAGCTGGGCTAGGAAATTGTTTTGTGTGAGCTGTGGGAGATGATCTTCTCTCCTTATCTGCCTCCTTAGGTGGCTGTGGCAGGCCTGGGGAGAGCAAAAGCCTTGGGAACAAATGCAGCCTGGTCTTGAGGTGATGGTGATGTGTTGGAATAGAAAAACTATGGAAGTGGCAACTCAGGCAAAGATGTCATATTTCAAAAAGAGGTTGTTCATTTTTGTGCCTGTGAGATTTGGGAACCCAGTGTCCTAGGGAGAGTTAGTGGCCTCAGGGCTTCTCTGTCCTTCGGCGCTTCTGAAGTCTCTCATCCCCCTCAAGAATATTAATATCAGAGCTATGTAAAGCCGAGTCCTCAAAAAGGGAAATAAATGCATAAAGAGCTATAAATAGGAAAAGGATATTCCAGAGTCAACATCTTCTTAAATAATTTTTCTCAGGGTATAACTTTTTGAGGTAGAGTACATTTAAAATGTAAAATATTTGCCTACTCTGCAGCTAATGTGGGCTTTTTTTCCCCTTCCTCCATGAAAAGGGACCACAGAAGGAAAGGCAAGCAAAAGACTTGCAGTGACCTTCAAGGTGTTCAGCTGCAGTTATTTTATTAGTTTTCCTCTGAAACAGGACTTGAAGCTATGATTTTTACTTGTGGTTTGGCATCTTTCTCCGTGTCTCTGCTAGTGCCCAGACTTTGTGAGGGTGTGGCCCAGAATCCCAGCATTCACTTTTGGGGACACTTTTCTATGTTTTCTGGCTGAACAGGTGTAGCAGTTTGATATTGCTAAAAGTTGGACCAAGCAGTCTGGTTTCTGATTTCTGACCTTCCTCACAGCTAACCTTCACAATGGCTGCAAAGTCCTCCACTTTCAGCACTGAGCACAAGGTGCCCATTGTATCGGCAGGAGATGCTGGAGACTTCCTGGGGCATTCCCTCTCCATCCTTGGCATCTCAGTGTGGGAGTATCCCCTCTATCTGCCCAGGTCTGTTCTCCTGTCCCTATTGCAAGAGAGCCCAGCCAGCACATCAGGCAGGGTGGGACAAGGTCCTGTGCCAGACTCCTGTCCTGTTTTTGGGATCGCACTATGTGAAGGATGGGACGAGGACTTGCCAGTCGGGTGCACTGACCTCACAGAGCCCCACGGATCAGCATGGCTCATAAATCTCACTCTCCAAGTAGTCCTGCCCTGAAGACAGGATGAGACATCTTGATTTAGACCTATTTGAAAATTGCTGAGCTGGTTTGCTCTCCCATTCTTTTCTTATCCTTGCTCCCTTCTCTCTGTACATATTTATATTCTCACACGTATATGCACACGCACACACCCTCACCCCTGCTCTGTGCTTCTCTCTACCTGCTGTGGCGGTGCTCTGGTGTGCCCTGGCCCTGATGTCTGTCTGTGTGTCTGTCTGTGTGCTCCGCAGGCCGTTCATCGTGCTGCCGCCGCTGATGGAGTGGATCCGGGTGGCGGTGGCTCACGCGGGGCACCGGCGCAGTTTCTCGGTGGACAGCGATGACGTGCGGCAGGCGGCCCGGCTCCTGCTGCCGGGAGTTGACTGCGAGCCCCGACAGTTAAAGTAAGTCCCCGGCTGCCGACCGCTGCTTTGTGCGGAATGTGTCTCTCTCTCCTGGGGAGCGGCGGGCGGGCGGGCACAGGGCTCTGCTGTTGCCTGGGAGGCGCAGGGATGCTCCGGCTCGCGCTGTGTGTGGTGCAAAATCAGCTCCTGGTATTTGCTCGCATCCGTGGATAAGCTGGTTGCATGGTAATGGGTGCCTGACTATCTCACAGCTCGATCGAGCCAGTAATCTGCTCATCAGAGCTTACATAGTGGTGGGGTTTTTTTATTTTCCTCTTCCTATTAGGTTCTGCTTGCTAATGAGGGGCTGAAACCTTCTGCTAATTGTCTGATTCACGTTGCTTTGCTATAAAATACTGAAATGTAATTGGCAGGGCTGCAGATATTTTTCAGGGCTTTGTTTTCAGCATTAATGCTTAAGGGCACATTTAAACTTAGAGGTAAGACTACTTCTTAGAGTAAATTTGTATTTTTCATGCTAATGTCAACTCAAATTACTTGTAAATGTCAGCCTAGATAATTTGACTTTTTCGTGTATCAGATGTGACCTTTTGGTTTTCTAATGAAGTCTTAAAGTATTTATTGCCAGGATATGTTTTTAGTGTCTGTTTTGCCTTATTATTATATACTTGGATAAAAGTACGTTCTAGGACTGTTCTGGAGTCAAGAATATGTTTAGTTTTGATGTTTGTATGAAAAGGCATTCTGAATTTGCCAAAGCAGAAATGATTCACTGCTATTGCTTCAAAGTATGTACCAAAACCCCAATTTCCAGCAGTCTCCCTCTCAATACAGCAGTAGATGCATTCTTTCCTGCAACACAGAAAGCAGAGGGCTGGTTTACATAATGAGCTGTGACCTGCATGGGAGCAGCTGCCTTCTGTTGACTCTGGCCTTGACATGCTCTTTCACCAGAGAGTGTAATACTTCGCTTGCACATCCACATAGGCTTTTTATAGTCACAGCTATTCAATATTTAATTGAAAAAATATGTGGAATTTCAAAAGCCAAATCATGAGCATTTCAGATTTCAAACCTTGGCTGTAATTGCTTCCCTTTGGTGTGCCCACCATGGCCCTCGTTTCCAGAATCCAGAATTGTGTGTCCCTACTGAAATGTCAGGACTTACAGATACAGGTACTACACACTGCCTGAAGACCTGGTACTTGGTTCTGAAAAGGCACAAATAATTTAATACCTCTCCAGGTATTTAGGTAAGATTGCAAATAAGGCAGTATTGTTTCTATTCTATATGCTTTGTCTTAAAAATTGAGGTAGATACAGTAAAATACCTGTGGATTAACAAAACCCCACAATATATAACCCAAAATTTTATTTTGACAGTGTGTATGTATGTGTATATGTATACACATATATAAAAATCTCATCAACTGTTACACAATTTTAATTTTTATTAGGAAGTTTCAGAATAATTTGAACTTGTGGAGAGTTGTATTATACTGCAGAAGAATATATTAATTATGGGGAATAAATCAGCGTTTGTTAAAGTTGCCATCAAGAATTCATTTCATAAAGAATACAAATGATTGCTGTCCTGCTTGTCTTAAAAGCGGGAATGAGCCTGAAGAGCACGGCCTGAGATTAATCAGACGAGAATGAAAAGGGAAAACTATTCCTGGGACAAATTCTAGATTTTAGAGAGGCAGCCTTTGCAGTGTACCTGTATTTGACTGCAGGGGCTGGATTCATCCATTGATGTCCCAAAATGCCAATCTCTCTGCTGTGCTGGCTGATGAGTGTTCGTGTACCTTGGGTTTTATTTTGAGGTCTGTGCCTACTGCTGGTGTAGTGCAGCGGGTTCTTTGCGTAGCTGCAAATAAGACCCTGGCTGCCTGTAATCCTGAGATCAAAGGGAGGACTGAGCTTTTCTGAAGAGCAATGTGAGTCATCAGGATGTTAATTTGGAACTTTGCAGCCTGTAATTTTTTATTTGTATTCAGCAGACCCTCAGCACTCCTGATTTTCATAAGCCAAACACCAACCCTTCACTCCTCCCCATTAGGGAGGGTGCCTTTCCAATTTTTAACTCCTCAAGGAGCATCAATTCCATAAATTTTAGCACTGGGGGTGGGAATACAACAACATTGCAGGGATGGCTTTTCAAGTAAGCTGCATGACGGATGGAAGCTGGAGGATTTTAAGTGCAGCTAGCTTGATAAATTTTGTGACTTCTATGGGAAAGGTTTATTAAGTAGAACCTTGAAAATG
The DNA here is from genome assembly GCA_013397555.1 of Urocynchramus pylzowi. Lineage (NCBI taxonomy): Eukaryota > Metazoa > Chordata > Aves > Passeriformes > Fringillidae > Urocynchramus > Urocynchramus pylzowi. The sequence goes on from VZRH01000841.1 coordinate 721,601, forward strand.
GTTCAATTTCTAGGCTTTTTGTAGCAGTCTCCTTTAGTCCCTTAAACACAGAGACCTGAACCCAAAAGTTCCTATAGTCCCAGGTGTTACTGCATCATTCCATGGTGTTGATTCACAACCTGTCATTGCAAGTGCATAAAGCAAAATCAGCTTCCACACTGGAAAAACATGCATATGGGAAGAGGGAGAGATTGGCAGGATCTCAAAGACTATGAAGTTCAGGAACAGTTCAGATAAAACCCAAATGTTCAGCTTCTTATCTGAACTACAGCATGGAGGTCTCCCTGCAAATCCATGTGACACTTGCTGGCACAATCACATACTCCAGCAGTGAGGTTCCCATTCTGTGGCTTTGTAAATCATCCCTGCTTTCTTCCTGCCTTTCATTCCTCTCTTTTGCCCTTTTTCTGAGCCTTAAAAAAACCCCCATCACTTTAATTTCTTGCAATGTTTTCCTCTTCTGAAAGAGGAGCTGCTCTTGCTCTGTGTAGAGGAGTGAGGGAAGCTGGAATCAGTCAGGAGCTGCTTGTCTCCCTCCTGATCTCTTTTCATTTTACAGCAGCAGATGTGCCAGAAAGTTTCTTCCCTCTCATCAGCTGTGGGAGATGAGCAGGGATGTAAGCGTTCACCTTTCCCCAGGAGTGAAAGCTTTAGACAGACCAGTTGTTTTCACCTTTTGCAAGGAGAAAGGTTTCACAGATGGGTTGAGTGCTGAGACAGAATCCCAAGTTGTGTCCAGGATATTGTCACAGTGGGGACAGCACACTTAAATAAAGCCTCACTTATACCCACCTGAGGCAGCTGGATGTAGTCAGTTGAGGTGGCTCTCTGCTGGCATGAATCATGAACAGGGCACTCTGCTACCTGTTGTAGACCTTTTATTAATGAAGGCATGAAGGTAATTGTTGTCTGAAAGGGGCCTGGTGTTAAAAACTATACTGACCTGCCTTTCTACTGTAATAAGGTAGCATCACTGCTCAGCCTGCACAGGCACAATATGGCTGCAAACAGATGTTGGCTTCTCCTCATCATCACATCTGCAAGGGGTCCCTTTCCCCTTGCTCCAGCTAAACACAAGACACTCTTTGCACATCTTTCCTTCCTCCATTCTGTGGGGTGTTTGTTTGAAACAAACCCCAGTGCGTTAAACATGTGGTGGGGAGGATCACTGGTGCATGACTGCATCTGGGGGCTGGAGGCTGATGGCAGAGAAACAGAGAAAGGGAGGAACATCCTGTGTTGCTCAGCTCAAAGGCTGCTTTGCCTTTTATCAGGGTCAGGGGCTTCATTTCTGGTGGCAATATATTGTAGCAATCCTGGAGGATGTGAAGATGCTGGAACACCTGTGAGAGGTGTGCATCAGTGCCAACAGAGGCCGTCACCCAAGAACTTTAGTGAATACTTTGCCTCTGGTTTGGGGGGAGAAAATGCTGTTGGAAAAGGAAAAAACAAATAGTAGCAACAAGGTTATGAAAATGAAAAACAGTAATAAAAGAAGAGAAAATTATGCAGCTTAATGCACTCAAATCAGGATGACCAAATAACCTCGATTCCAACGATGAGAAAAAGCTGCCTCACAAAATCAGGGGGTCAGAGGGAAATATTTTTAACAAAGCCTGGAGTGATGCCATAACTCTAAGGATTAATAATAGTAATGCCCAACATTTGAAAAGGATGAGAAATGATCCAAGGAAAATTCCAGGCTGTTAGTGGAAGGCCTCTGAATGTTTTTTCAAGCAAAGACTGATTAAAGACATGTTGTTGAGGGAAAAATGGGATAAAATGTGACACAGATTTTCTAAAGATAGATCTTGCCAGGCTAATCTAATAACTTTTTTGATAAGATAACTGATTTTCTACCCTAAGGAAATTCAGTAGAATTTCATCTCTTTGGACTTGAGTGAAGATTTGATGCAACCCATGCAGGGATCTATTAACACAGAAAGATGGGGGTTAGTAAGGAAATCGGAAAGTGAGCAGGGGCTGGCTTCAAGAGAGGTGGCAAGGGCTGGGTTGGCTGCAGTGGGGTTGTAAGTAGGGACCTTCAGCTCTCATTCTTAAAAACTGGTATTTTTTAATTTTCAGAAAGGGTTTTGGCACAAATCATAGCAGTGTGCTCATGAAGTTAAAATTTGCTGATGCCATGATGCTGAGAGGCATTGTCCTGACAGAGGAAGTTTGGGAAATCATCCAGGAAAAAGTGGATGACCTTGAGGGCTGGGACAGAATAAATGGGATGAAATGCAATTTTCCACAAATGGAAATGCAGTTCTCCACAAATTGAAGGCAAATGTATTTTTTAAATAAAAATATACAAACTGCAGTATATATGTAACATATACACTATATATGCATCCTAATAGATACTATATTGACAGCAGAGTGTTGGAAGGGAGGTGGTAAAGGCTCTAGAGCAGTATTGAGTGATTGTAAACCTCAAAAATGGATTTTTCCTTAGCCGTGAAAAAAGCAAATGCATTTTGAGTCTGCGTTGGGAGAGGTATTTCCAGTAGAAAAGAAAAGTATTGGTGCCATGTGGAAGTGGTAGGAAGTGATGTGGAAGCACAAATCCTGTGTCCTGGTCAAAAAAATATTCCCTTTGGACCAGGTAGAAAGAAATAGGCCGGGGTGATTTTGTTTTTTAACAGAATGTTCTCATGGAGGCAAACATGAAGAAAGGGGCTCGTTCAGCTGAGCAAAGTGTGTGCTGAGGGAATCTGTGGCACTTCTCCAGAAATACATCAGGAGTGAACACTTGGGAAGGAAAAACACACTATTTGAAGGTCAGCATGGACACAGAAGTATGTGAGTATTAGCAAGTCATGCTAAGCCCAGGATGAAGGCACAGATGTGCCCAAGCCTTGCTGCAGCACAGGACCAGGTTTGCTCACCTCCAGCCCCACGTGCTCCCTCAGCTGCTGCCCTTCGCGGGCTCGCCCAGCGCTCTGAGCTGCATTTGCAGCTGTGGTCCAGAAAGATCTCTGGGCAAATGCAGGGTCTGAGCACCTTGGAAAATCTGTCTTTAATTGAAAATCCTGATTTCCAATTAGCCTTCTCCTGGGAATACCTAAGTCTGCTTTTCTGTCTGGGACCATCCCTCTTAATGAAGGCTCTCTAGGAAAATTGGATTATCACTCTCAAAAGTAAATATTATTTGAGTATTCTTGGCTCATTCAAGAGAGCTCTCTTAAAACTGTGTGAAGGGGAAAATACAATGATGTAAAAGGAAGATTTGTTATTTTGTTGTTTCAGAGCAGTCTATACCATTTGCTGTGTCATCCTACTACTATACCACATGTGTTCAATTCTAACTTGAAAGTGAAAGCAGAAGAGTTGCATTTCATGTTTTATTTATGGAAATGTTGTGCTTGTACTAGAGCATGGAAATAAAAATGGACTTTAATAAATAGAGATTAGAAAACAGAAAAAGAAATATTTCCACTGCTCTTCCTTCTCTCTTTAAATCTGTTGGGTAAAGGGACTGAGTTTCTGGAGAAAGAGAGCAAGTATAAAAATGCCAAGAAATTCTGCTATTTAATTAGATACAGCCACCTTCAAGTAGGAATGGTTGGTGTTTGCCTAGTTTCTTGAAAGTCCTTGTTTTTCCCACAGATTTTCACTAATCTTTTAACACCAGCCATGGCTATTGCTGTAAAAATGTGAGCAGTAGCAAATAAGCTACTTGACAAAATCCAGCAGTCCCTTGGGACAGATGGTGCCAGCAGATGAAGGAGATTTTATTACTTAGAGTTAGAGCATGGGTTTCTGAGGTGAATCTCAACCTGTCCTGCCAAATGTCTGCTTGCAGACAGCAGTAATAAAAAAAATTATTGAAGGGAAGGACCTTGGCCTCACGTTCTCCTTCACTTTTAGGGGAGAATACACTTGCATTTTTAGGGACTTTGGGATCCAGCCTTCTTTTTCCTATTGTAAGCAACATCATCATTGCTGTCTCATATGCTCTGTCCCTTTTATTGCATTCCTGAATGTCCCTGTATTACATTCCTGAATACAGTAATCAGGATACAGATAACACACCATTTCCCACTCATTAGTGAAGACTTGTGCTATCTATTTATATGAAAGATGAGTCTGTACCAAAACTTTCCTATGGCATTGTGACCTTGTTCAAAATCTGGGCTCAGATTTAATTTTGAACATGGTTCCTGACCTATATACACAGAACTGGAGTATTAAGAATGTTTTGAAATACAGATTTGGGTCTTGATTTGATGGTCACATCACTTTTTTAATGTATTTTCCAGTATTTGTAACAAATTTATTCTCAGACCTTTGACAAGAATAAAAGGTTGGATAATAAACATTTGGAGTATTTTTTTCTTGTCTTAATTTAGCTTGTGATTAAAGTAAATGGAGATATTCTATTTTAGCAATAAAAAGTAGTGTTCTTCATCACTTTGATCAACGTGTTTGTGCCTACATTTTCCTCTCTCCAAAACTGAAAATGCAAATAATTGTCTCAATATAGTATTTATATTGCAGTTCTATTAATATCAGCATTATAGTCCTTTGTAAAGCACCATGTTGGAAAAAAGAGTGCTCACAAATTTAAATCAAATTGTCTGCTGCTCCCACTCTTGCTGTTTGTGTCTGCAGTCTCAATGAAGAGCCCCAGGCAAGGAACAAGACCCTTCTGTGCTATGGGCTGTGCAGGCCAGATCAAAACTGTGATCCATGACCCCAAGAAATTCAGCATTGCAAATGCATGTATATTGCTGGTTAAAAGACAACTCCTTCCAGGCTTTCCAAGCAGCTGAACTATAATTTCTGACTCAAGACCTCATTCATATTTAGGACAAACTGGATAGATTCTTCAAATGGACCTTATTAGTAGATGATTACTTTTTCAGTTGAAAGGGCTGGTGATGGAGTCCCAGGTGAACAAACAAGGTTCTGATGCTTGGCTGTCAGTGCAGTGAGCTGTTCATTTGAGCCATGGGGAGTGTTTGTCCTGCTGCTCATCACAGACTGCACTCCATTTCTTTTGAATCAGCTGTGTCTGCCAGTTACGATGGAAACACTTTGCCTTTGAATCATCCATTTTCCCAAATGTATTCAACCCATGAGTAACTTATTAAAGATCTGCACAGCTCTCTCTTAGCCAGTCGAGTGAAAATGAAAAAAACCAACATCCCTTGTGTTTAAAGCACTGCTGTAGAAGTGCTGCGTTATGTTTTTGTAATGGGAGTTTGGGAAAAGAAAAATAATTTGCTGTGCTGCTAGGACCCATTACAGATGAAGAAGATTATCTTTGACTCCTTTCAGAGGTTTGAGTACTTCAGAGTATGATGGAGTGTCATGGTCACCATGCAGTGTTTGACACTGACCATTTGCAAATAATTAATGTTACCATGGCACTCCCCAAATAAAGCCACAGTCCTTTTAATTATGTGCAGTGGCAACACTGTAATGATCTTGAAGATAACAGCTGTAGAGGCAGTATCTGTCAGGAATTAAAAGAGGACTTAGACAAAATTGTATTGCACTGTCAGTTTAAAAATGTGGTCATAATTTTACCGCAAATGTAAAATTGAGATGATTTCATTTGTTTCTAATTTTCCTTTTATTTTTAAAGGCAATTGTTGGCTTGCTTCACACTAGGGAAGGGAGAGAGTTGACAGGCGCTGTGATTGAACCCCTGAATTGGAGGGGTGAATTTGCTGTTAAGCACAAGGCCTATGTTAAGTGTGTATTGTTATTTCAAAGATATTATTTCTCAATTCTGGGAATGACAGCATTATGCATTGGTGATGGTGGTGGTGCCAAGCACCCTGCCCAGCCCCACAGGTTGCTAAATAGGGAAGTTCAGAATGGACTGTGTCTTTAGAGAGGGGTTATCATCTCAGAGGATGTTGGTCAGTCCTACCTTTGTAACTGAATCATCTCTGGGAGACCTCAAGGTTTGCCTGACTCAGCCAGCATCTGGTGTGGTGATGTCCTGGCATCCTGAGACTGTCCCTAGGTAGAAGAGGAGCAGAAGAGCATTGTCCCTCCATGATCCTCTGTTCCTCCCATCAGCCTTTCCAGCCTCTTTGATGAAAATGCACCTTTTCTGCAGGGCGAGGTCTTGGGGAGAGGATGGCCTGTGTGAATGCTGATGGCTGGCAGACTCGGGCAACAAGCCAGGGTAGCCTTGGAGGGGACATCCTGCTGTTGGGCTGGTGTCAGCCTCCTGTGCACTTGGAAAGATCACAAAGACTTTTTGGCAAAAGGGCCCCGCGCTGATGGTGCAGCTGGGGAGCGCTCCAGCTCTGTGTGCGCGTATGCTTTCTTGCCTTGCTCAGCAGGCAGTTTCACTGTTTCAGCTCTAGAAAGTGACCTGTATATTTAGCTGACTTTACTTGTTCTCCATCAGCCTTATATTTCAAGCTTTTTCCCATCCCTTTCCCACCTCTTCAGAGCTTGTCAGTATGTTTGCTTCAGTCCAAAGTGAAAGAGTCTCGAGCGAGTCAAGCCTGGGAGTGTATTCGCTTCCTCTTTTTTTATCTTGCATTCTTTAATGTTTGTGATTCTGGATGGTGTCCACAATAGAGCAGTCCCCTTACACAGTGTAAGATGGAGCAGACACCCTCTGCTTCTTTTTGGAATCGGTATTATGCAGTGAGTGGTAAGAAGAACTTGGGAGAAAATGCAGTGCTGTGTTGGCTTCAGTTTGATTTTTGATGGGTTTGGGTTTTTTTTAACTTTCCAGTTTTCATTTTGAAATGCGACAGCTCGGTCTGTCTGCTGTGCAATCCTCCCAGCTGGCCTTCTCCAGTCTTAAAAGTGATGCTGTGCTTTTCTATTTGTACTTGTAGTTCCTGATCATTTTTTGATGTCTCTTCACTGCTTTTTATCAGTACATATTAAATCTCTTTTTCCTTAACTCTTTCATCCCTCTGGCTTTTCAAGTTGTTGCTTTCTCTCCTCGTGCTCTGCTCCTTTCCTTTGTGTCATGCTCCTGTTCTAATAAACTCACCAGTTTGACCACTATCCAGTTTATTAGTCAACATATGGCAATACTTACAGTGGTCCTGCTTGGGTATAAAAGCAGTGGGCCACTGGTAGTGGTACTAAGTTGTGGTTTCTTGTTTTGTGGCACTTTGTCTAGCTCAGACTTTGTCAGTGCTGGTGTCCTACCCGCCGTGCAGCCCAGGCACTCCTCTGCATCCATGTTTTTGTTGCACTGTTTCTACAGCTGTAGCAGCCTGGAGCCCTTGGACCAAGACACTTATCCCCTCAGCTGATTGAGGAGTACTGATTTGCTGATACTAAATATCAGCAGAAATTTATGGCTCTCCTTCCTTGACTATAGTAAGCTGGTGAACTGACGCACTTTCAGGATACCACAGCCAGTTCATGGAAAAGGTCCTGATGATTTTTGAATCCATGCCAGAGTAGAGATCTGGGGAGCCCATACAGGCTAGGTGAGATAGGTCCTTGTTCCTCTTTCCTCCTTTCTGTGGGTGTGCAACTCAAGTCAAAGTTTGGCTTTTTTTTTTTTNGATGATCAGCTATCATTTTCATGCACTGAGCTGGGCTGACATCACTGGAGCTCTGTCAGAGTCTGACCCATTTTATTCAGTGTGTGTTACATACCTCAGTACAAATGATGAAGCAGTGAATTAACACAGGCAGTGATTCATAGCAGCAGACACCTCTGCAGAGGATGTCTAGATCTTTCCATAGCGGCACTTTGCTGAGGAACCACCTCATTTTCAGCCCAAAATCATCTGGGAATGCCATCTGCAGCTGGGAGGTCTCTCCTCCATGCACCAAAACCCCCACCACCCAACTTCTGAGCATGCTTTATCTTTGCTATGCCATAAAGGAGGGCACAGATGATCTCCAGCATCTCATGCTATGGGGGTAACAAGCACCAAATGTTGCTGTAGCTCTTGTGTCAGAAATGTGCCATGTGGTGTGAATGCATTTAGCCTCGATTGCTCCCATGGTCTCAGTGTCAGTGAGCTCAGCCCTGCATATGTCTGTGCTGGTTTTGCTTTTTACTTAAACTCAGTCAGAAACTACTGCAGAAAACCCAGCCTTGCTTTGTGTTGCTTTCTCCCTCTCTGCTGTGGGCACGTTGCTGGTGCAGAATCTGTTATTGCTGTTGCAGTGTGTTTATTGTGACTGAGTGTTGTGCATTAATCTTGCAGCATCCTGTGGTGATGGAAAGTCATCCCCTGAGTGGTGATACTCCAAGCATACCTTTTTTTGCATTCTTAGGACATGAACTTTTTTTATCGGTCAAAACCCAAACTGAACAGTAGAATGAACATCAACAAAACATCTGGTGTCCTCCAGACTGGTTGTGGCCCAGCACAGCAGAGAACAAGTCTGAGATCAGATGCCAGTTTCAAACCTGTCGAAACTTTGATCAAAACACTTTGTATTTTGCATTTCACTTTTCTTCCTCTGTTGAAAGAGGAAGAACAGCAGCTATTGCTACATGCCACTGCTTCTATATAAACAGCATATTTGTTGCATAGTGCTGTTAAATATTAAGCAGTGTTATATATTTTATAAAGGTCTGATAAAGCACTTTGAAGGAGAAATTTAAATGATAGTGATGTGCTGTTTCTATTTTTCTTTTGATTTGCTGGGGTTTTTTACATATGAAATAGAAAAACAAATATTTGATGTATGCTTGACTTTGTCACTTTTGATCTCTATTTTGTTTTTCCTTCATAAGTAGCCCCTCATTTTCTGACCTAGCATTTTTGCAGATTTAAAGTGGTGCTTTTCCAAACAGTCCTTTATCCAAATTCACACCAAAAGCACTGTGGATTTGGACTCCACCCTCTGCCCCAGACGCTCCTCAGCATGAAAGAAAAGCAAATCTGTCTTTTAGCAAGATGAAACCAGCTTGGATAAACATTAGATTTGAATTGCCTGGCTCTCTCTGGAGCTGTAGATTCACATCTTGGCTAAATAACTCCTAGCCCTTCTTTCATTTGAAATGAATATCAGTTCACAGTTTGAAGATCTTTTGAGTAAGACCTTAAAAGAATGACATCTCGTCTGTTAGACACAGCCAGCAAGGATTTGTGGTGTTTGCCATGACTACCTGGTGAGATTGCCTGCTCCTCAGTTGCATGGTGGTCTTATGTACATGTGGCCCTGCTTGGACCAGGTGCCCTCCAGAGGTTCCACTCAACCTCAGCCAGCCTGTGATTCTGTGGCTTGCACTTTGTGCACCAAAAAAGCTTCCCTAGTGCTGGAACTATGCTGGTAAGATCCTTGAAGGTGTTTGGAGTGACATTATTTTCTCTTTGGTGTATTGTCAACGATTATACATCCATTTGATGTAAGTTCAAAGCTTACTGAAGACACTGAAAGTTTTCAGGGATCAGGGGAACTGGATAACCTTGCCTTGCAGAGACAAAACTTGTGGTGAGAATGTATTGTGCATTGCTTAAACAGGGAAACAAAATCAAGTGAAAGCTGTGCTTTTTTTCCCCCAGTTTCTGTTGAAATTTATAACTTGTCCCATGAAAGAGAGACCAAGGGCAATCTCCCATTAGCTTGCATTATCATTTCCCATTCAGCATTTCCCTTGCACATGCAGGTCAAAGGAGAATGGATGCGTGCACGACCTAAATCCTTCAAAACCAGGGCACGGTGCTATTTTCCCAGGGAGGTCAGTCCTCAGGCTGTCCTCTGAGGGAGCTGGTTGTCACCCCTGCAGGATCGACGACTGTTTCTGTGCCTCTCGGAAGCTGGATGCAGTCGCCACCGAGGCCAAGTTCAAGCAGGACCTGGGTTTCCGGATGCTCAACTGCGGCCGGACGGATCTGGTTAAGCAAGCCATATCCTTGCTGGGCCCGGATGGGATCAACAGCATGAGCGAGCAGGTAACGGGACAGAGGTTTACAGAAGCAGCTGTGGAATGGGAGAGTTCTCTCTGCTTGTCACAGGAAATGAGCCCCAGCTTTCAGCTCTGCATAGACAGGACCTTAATGCCTCCCCTTCACTGAGTTAAAGCACTGCCAGGTGAACGTCGACGTTAAGTGGGGTCATTCTGAGTTGTATTGGTTTGCCACTGCTGAGGGAACTCAGCATGAGGGTGACTGCATCCCCTGAAATCTTCTTAACAGTGAACTGAGTCGAGTGAAGGCAGAGGGAGATCCCAAGAGAGCTTAGTGTTGAGCTGACTACTTAAAACTGCTTCAGTGCTGTGAGACAGGGCTTTGTGAGGTGAGCAGCCTTGCACTGCACACAGCTCTGGGGTCTGTCACCGCTTCGTGTGCACCACCCAGCCTGTCAGGAAATGGTTAATTGCTGGTGCTCTTTAATGGATTTCAGTCCAGTTTGAACAGACCTGAAAGGATCTCTGCAGTTACCCCTCCACTGGTCATTGTGGCCAACATCCACCAGTTGAAGAGCCTAAATTTCCTTGGAGTTGCACCTCGGTGAGGCTGGTGGTTGTGCCTGGGGATAAAGCTGACATCTGCAGCTGTCTGCTGGACTGTGGTGCTCACCGAGGTGGTTCCCCCTTCCCAGAAGGAGATGATGGCTATGAAAATTAACCTTTCCTTTTGAAAGAGAGTCCCCTGACCTTTCTGGTGCCCCTGATGAAAGTTTGTCGCTGTGTGTTCCCAGAGCTGTGGCATAATTTTTGACAGGAGCCGAGTGGCTGCCACCTCTCAGGTGGTCACGTGGGACAAGAGCTGGACTGTTCCTGGGTTTAGGTCTTCTGAGATGAAAGCTGTTCCAGGAATGTGAATTATGTTGCTGTTCAGTAGCCTCAGTCTGAGTCAGTATTGTGGATTCATCTGAGAAAAGCTTTAGGAGAGGGCAATATTTCCTGCAAAAAAAAATAGTATCAGACTGCTCATTCCAAGGTTCATACTTTGTAAAATTATTGTTATTTTAAGTTAGTCTGAACCTGGAAACTTCTCACAGCATATTTCCTCTGTCCTCCAGGCTGAAAACTGGGAATACTCTGGCTTGATTCATCAAAGTGCCTAATCATATGCTTAACTCTGAACACATGCTTTTACATCCTATTGGAGTGAAAGTTAAGCCTGTGCTTAAATGTTTCGCTGGATCAAATGTCCCACATCTTGCAGGACAGAGCCCTAAGTCATACAAAGCTGAAAGAAAGACAGTAATTTTGTATTTTGCCAAAAGCCAAATGCCCTTTGTGTTGATTGTACACATTGTTACTGTGTTCCTGTGTGTGCTTCTAACACTAATGATGGGCTCATTAAAAATCCATTCCTGCCTCGTGCAGAGAGGGTGTGAGTGGTGCTGCAGCACAAGGCTGAGCTGCAGGGCAAGCCTGGGGGGACTGACAGAGGCAAAAGCAACAGGGACAGCAGTGCAAGTGAAGGGGAGGTTAAAATCCTCATTAACTCTTTAAAACCCTGACACTGCAGCATGACATTCTGGGCCCCTTTTAGTCAGTGTTAAGTCCTCCTTCAGCTGCAGGAGGGTCAGGACATCTTGTGTGGTTCCCAGGCTGAGCTTTTGCTCCGGATGTTGCTGCAGGATTCCTCACTGTGGCTGCCCACGTGCTGTGTCTTGCAAGGGGAGCCCCAGCACTGGGTTTTCAGATTCTTTTCTACAGATCTGATTAGACCTCTTGTGCTCAGTGAACACTTGACTCAATTATCCAGTGATGCCGCTTACAGAAACTGAGAAACCAGTTGAAGGAACATGTACTTAATTTTAAGCTGCTGTCCCATCCTTGTGTTCCAAGGCCCAAACACAATTCTTCTGTAATTCGCGTGGTCCTGTTTGTTCCCATAGTGTTTACTGGCTGCCAAAGGAAATGTTTTGCCACTGGCTGTGGCTGAAGTACTTTCAAATTCTCTTTGCAAATAGCTTCAAGTCACCCAAGAACTCTCCTTGCCTAGGGTGAGCTTATTTTTTTCTCAATAATGGCATGAGGCCTCACGTGCTTATTCCACGAGTACACTGCAGATTGGATCCTTTGCAATGCTCAGTGTCTTTCAGGGAGGATCTAAGGACCTTGCAGAGATAAACATTAATTTATATTGTCTCTACAGGAGCAGCCTTTTTATACATAAGCACCCACTACCTTTAGCTCTTCATACAAATAAGAAAACTGGGGTAGCTCAGCAAAAACAGTGGTGCTGGGCTCTTGCTAGGAAGAGCAGTGTCACAGCTTGGTGTCTGGCCAGGACAGGTACCTCCAGTTTCTCTGAAAATAACTTCCCTTCATAACAGCACTTGGGTTAAAGAGCAAATGGACTGTGGTGTGACAGCAGATTTACTGGGGGACCTCGAGGCAGGCTGTAAACATGCATCAGAGGTAGCTGCATGCTTCAGGAGATTTACTGCAAATCAACTGGTGGCTGTTGGTCAACCCCCCCCCCCCCCGTACTGTATTTAATAAGCAGCTTTTGCTGTCATAATTTGCAGTAGATTTAATAATTTTGTTCATGGTTTCATCTGGACTCATTACCACAGCCACAGCAGTACTTCCCTAAAGGGAAATGGTGATCAGGCATAGCAGGTATTTCAGATTAATACAAATTGCATTGTGGTGATTCTGTAGTGAAGGGTTACTTAATCTACTTTTTCTCCAAGCAGGGCCATGTTTTCTTAGAGCCAGCAACTTGCAACAAAGCTGTCTGGCATTTCATTTAAAATTAAGTACATGTTTGCTAGGGACTGCTATACAAAGCCTTGACATTTCCAGCCCCTTACAGTATCCATGTTGAAAAAGCTGTGCTCAAATCTGACTGATCTTAAAAGGAGTTTGAGATTCTTTCAGTAATTGAAAAGTTAGATTTTAAAACACTCTGATCATAGAAAACTGAATAGAATTCTTTTCTTTCTAAGAAATACCAGTGGAAGTAATGGTTGCTTTCGTGAAAACATGTCTCTGCTGGGGCCCCAAAGACAAAAGTGCTCAGTTTAGTATACGATGGAGGTGAGGCTGGCAAGCCTAGTTTCACTCTCCAGTGCTGAAGACAACATGAAAAATACAAGCAGTAAGCACAAGTGACAACAAAAATGGAGATTTTTACAAAAATGTTTGACTTTCACTGCTCTGAGGGGCATGTTTGTAACAGAGGTAATGGCTTTCATTAAATACATGCTGTTAGTCTTGATGATATATACTTAAATAATTGTTTTTAAAAATCAAAGAGAGTTCTGTGTTAAATTTGTCAATTCCTTTGTTTTTTAACTCCAAAAAATGACTAGGGCATGACTCCACTGATGTATGCTTGTGTCAGGGGTGATGAGGCTATGGTGCAGATGCTGCTAGATGCTGGAGCAGATCTGAATGCTGAGGTGAGGACTTTTTGTTGGTTGTATCTTTTTTCTGTTGTTTGTTTACATCTTAAACTACCCCCTGAAACTGTAGTGGAGTGAAAATCTCAAGAATGAAAAAGAAAGCACATCTGTTTTATCTGGATTGGGACCACTGAAATGCACAGTGAAATCAAATGGCATTAGGTTAACCCTGGGATTCACTGCACAGAGGGGGTGCAGTCATCGGAGCTAACCCACAGGTAACAGTGATTTCGTTGTGTTTGCACACTGCAAATGAATGCAGGCTTTAATTGGCACTGGTCCTGAGCACAGCTCTAATGCTACTAGAAGGACTCACTGGACCTCAGCTGACTTTAAATGAAGAAGGTGAAAGAAACACCCATCTGGTAACTTGCCAAAGCTCAGCATTTCTATGCATATGGATGTTCCAAGCAAGCATCCCCAGCACACAAGAGCCATATAGGTTCCATAGTTTTATTTTACAAAGTGCCTTGGGCTAAAAACTGTTGGATGAGGAGCTTGAAGCTTCCAGAATATAAATGTCTCGTTGATGAATGCATATTACAAAGTCAGACAATCTGTCCACCAAACAGATTGTTGTCCAACTCAGTGCAATGCAGGTATGTACATTTTTAAAGAGCCATTTGAAAATCCGTGAAGAGTTATTTGTTAATGATTCCAGTTTCAATTTGTTGAGGTCATGAGTAAATTAAGCTGTCTGCTTCACTTATCTGTGTTCCATCTGTTCTGTTTGGACTTGAGCGAGCTGATAAATTGGAGTCACTGCATCAGACAGACGTTTTGCACTTTTAAAAAGTCCAATTTAAAAAGTAGAAATGGATGTCACCAGTAGGAGACTGACAGTGTTACTGCCATGTCATGGAATCAGCTGGTGATTTCAGTTCCCCACAGTCAAGCACACCACCCTCAAAGCTGGCAGTAACTGAACAATTGAACCCCTGGTCAGAACCAAAGACTGGATGGGCAGGGAGGCTGATCTCTTCTTTAACCCTGCCTTGTGGCTCAGATGTGAGGTGGCATTATTTGGTTCCTAGGACAAATTTTCATTAGGAGCAGTCCTCCCAATTGCTCCAGTAATCTTCCAGGCTTGAATCAAATGCAAATTTAAACAGTTTTGTCTTCCTGAAACTGCTGACATATGAGAGAACAGCTCCAGTGAGGAATGTGAACCTCCCCAGTTCACTGCTGTAGAGTGTTTGCTCTAAAATCAAATGAAAACACTTTTGGACAAGAACTGTGAATAATTATGGCGTGCAATTATACGATGATTTGTGCACACCACAACCAACTGTGCAAATTGGGCAATTATGGCAAAAAAAAAAAAGGCAAATCAACCATGAACAAAAATAAATACTCTGTCAGGTGCTGCATCATTTTCTCCCTTTCACTTTGCAAATATGTTTCCAAAAGTAGCCTCAAATGCTGGGCACCTCCCTTTTTGATTGCCCACCCTTAGTGAAAATGGACTCATTTCCAGATGTGCTGAGAAGCTGCAGTTTGCTCTGCACTCAGTGGGACCTGTAGCTGCTCAGCCAGTCTCATCCTTAAAAACTTATCCAGGCACAGGTCTTTTGCAAACACTGTGTTGGAGAGAACTCTGACTTGGAAAAAAATACCACAAACAAAAAACCCAAGAAAAAACAACAAAGCAGAAAGGAGCAAAGGAGTTTAAATGACTTCATTTCTTTGCTGCTTTCCATGGGCTGCCCCGAACACTGGTGGGAACCATGCTTGAGGAGGAGCTGGATGCATTCACTGAGCCGTGGTCCTGCCCATCCTTCCCCTCTGCTGCTCTTGCTCCACAACCCAAACCCCAAGGCTTGAGCTGCTCAATCCTCTCCTTCTGACCAAACTCAGCCCCTAAGGAGCCCTGTGTCCTTGTCCAGAGGCCAGCACACTCCTTGTGGTGCCCTTTGAGCTCTCTTTGGCAAATCTGGGTGGTAACAGCCAGGTGCTGGTGCAGATTTGGCAAGCTGTGGGATCTGCACGGGGTCTTCAGACTTTGCCCTCATCCCTGCCCTTGGGACTGAGGGCCTGCATCTGGCAAAATGCTGCATGTGGCGCTTGGAAATGTGAGCTGCTGCTGGAACCGGATATTTAATGACTGGCCCTGCTCCCCTGTATGGATTAAAGTATTTCAGACCAGGTAGTGAAAGCAGAGCTGGCTGGTGAGACAGAGAGATGGTACATCTTTTACTCTGATTTTAGTCCTCCTCTGAAGATCAATAACAAGATTTTGAATTTTAGTGTCACGCTCCATCTGAGTACGCAGCCTCGGATTGCAAATGTTCATTAGATTCTACCAGCTCTGTGAACCTCATCAATATTAATACCCCCATCTTTAAGACAGGGAAACTGAAGCAAAGAATGGTTATTCATCTTCCCCAATGTCTACATTAGAGGCACCAGGCACTAAGGCATAGAAAATGGAAGGAGCAACCTGGAGAACAGCATTTTGTTTTCTAAAGATAAAGTCAGTATCTCTTTCAGCTGTCGCCACCCAGCGCTTATAGCTCAACTCAGACAGGAGAAGGCAGTAAAAAGGAGATTTTCTTAAACATTTCTGAAGTGATACTCTGGCCCATCACTTTTCAGACTTTTTTTTTTTCCCCCTCTGGTGAGAGAGGAGGAGCCTGGAAGAATGCCTGCAAAGTCCAGGGCAGGGCTTGTGATGTGTCTTTCATGACAGCAGTGACAAAAAGTACTGATTTAAGTGCAAAGAAATGTGGCTGGGCCTGGAGCAATCCCAAGACCCAGGGCTGTTGGTACATGGCCTAGTGAAGTCAGTGGGAGTGGTCCTCAGCTGTAAGTGTCCTGATCCATCCTTACTTCCCCAGTGTGTGCTGTTGTAACCAGCTGTGGATGTTTTGCCCTTGTGCAAAAGAATCTGGTGGCCAGTGGTTTAGATGGAGCTACAGTAGTTGGTAAAAGACTTCATTTGGTAAGAACTCAAATCAAGCTGTCAAATCAGCATGAATAGTTTTAATACTGAGAAAAATTTTGCAGGAAAAAAATGAAGCCAGTCATTTTATAAAGCATCTTTCCCAGGTTTTCTATTTCACTTACTCCCTCACATGCCTGGCTTTCAGGCAGGTTGAATTTTGTTACATATAGCTCTTTAAAAAAAATAACTTTAATTTGTTTATAGGTTGTCAGTACTGCTCATAAATACCCATCCGTCCACCCTGAGACCCGCCATTGGACAGCTCTGACATTTGCTGTGTTGCATGGACATATTCCTGTAGTTCAGGTATTATTGTATTTCCCTACCTGCATCTCATTCTTTTTTTTTTTTTTTTTTTTTTTACCGAAACAACAACANTTCAGTTCTAATTACATCCATCTCAAACCAGCATCCTCTTGTCATACTCATATTGGTTACTTCTGCTTCTTCAAGAGTGTACTGATACATGATAGACTTACAAAGTAAATATGGTGTTCAAACCTTAACCAATATGAGGCTTAAACAGGACAATTTTAAAGCAAAGTTGCACCAAAGAAAGTCTGACAACTCCTTGTGCTCCTTCCTGACCACTTGTTTTATATGTTTGTTTATTCATTCATTGCACTTTCTTACACTGTAATATTCTAGCAAACACAAAACCACTCCTTGGTGGGAGGTGGTGGACAGCAGCCCTTGTGCTGCTCCAGAGGGGGAGAATCCCTCACTCTCCTTACCCATCCAGGTGTCATGTGGGATGTGCTGGTTCTGTGCTTTGGCATCTCAGAAGTTGAGAAGGTTTATTCTTCCAAACAGCTGTGTCTGTGACACACTCAAGCACCAAAACTTTGAAGGCCTTAAGACAGAAATGGCCAAGAGGGGGCTGGAGCACAGGCTCCATCCTGCTCTCCTTGGCCACTTTTGTTTTCAGCATTGCTGCTTCTTATGTGGGAGTGTCCCCGATGGAGACCACAGCTTTTGGACTCATTGCTGCAATTGGTTCTTAAGAATTGCCTTTCTTTTGGCCATGTCTTCATATAAAAAGATGGAGACAATTGAAATCTGATCCATTTTTGGATGGTGCTGGGCTTCTAGAAGACCATGAAGGAAGGATGCTTGTCGGGCTAACTTACTTCCATCTCCAGTGCATTACTTCCTAACACTGACTTTACCCCATTTCCCATTCAAAACCACTGGGTGATACTTTTTTGGCTCTGAAGTTGGACGCTGGTGCTTCTGGTGTTTGGCAGCGTAAAATGAGCGAAAAAAGGAATGAATTTGCCTCTGTGAAACAATGGGCAGAATTTGCATGTCACGTGTCTCCATTGTATCTGGTTTGCAGATAACAAGAAGCATTAGACTCTCATTTGTCACTGTTCATGAACTCTGAAGACTGTGATACCCCCAGTTGCTCTAAATGATGAATTTTCTTTCTAGCTATTGCTGGATGCTGGAGCAAAGGTAGAAGGTTCCTTAGAGCATGGAGAGGAAAATTACTCTGAAACTCCTTTACAGCTGGCAGCAGCTGCTGGTAAGGACTTTCTTTTTCCTCCCATTGTAACGATTCCTCAGCTGGGCTCTGTGGTTTGGGTGAGCAAATACTGGATTTTAAGAGGAGTAAAAATGCATCTCTTGCCTTGCAGGAAATTTTGAACTGGTCAGTTTGCTGTTGGAGCGAGGAGCTGACCCCATGATAGGAACAATGTACAGGAATGGCATTTCCATGACTCCACAAGGTGACATGAACTCTTTCAGTCAGGCTGCTGCACATGGACACAGGTAGAGTGGGAACAAGTCTAGTGGCATCCTTCAAGTGCTGCTTTTTTGCCTGGGCATCCAATTTGAGCAGATGGGTGAAATTTCTGCATGAACAATTGAACATGCCACCAACTGAGCAGAGACGTAAGGCTTTCTGCTAGCATGTGAATTAAACCAGTTGGTGGTACAAAGCTGCTTTTTGATTTCTGATGTAAAAAAAAAAAAAAAAAGGGACTTCTTGTGGTGTGTTCAATGCAGTGGTTGTTAAATGGCAGCTGATGTGACAGCAGAAAGGAATGTCAAAAACATTCCTTCTGAAGTTCTTGATATTTTTCTCAGGTTTGAGTGAATTGTGTCTGTACTGCTGCAGCCTTAATTTTGTTGAATAGATTTTCTGCATCTATGTTTACTGTGAAGTCCTGTGTGTCTTAATGTTGTTTGTATGCTGCAAATTTAAAAAAAAAAAAGAACTACTGAGATGAGCACCTGGTATGCATGACCTTGCAACGCTCAGGAGTTGACTGCAGTGTAATGAATTAGTATCATGACCTTCACACTCCTACTTTTCTGATTGTAGCCATCCAGAGGAACATAGATACAGGTTAGAGACAGTACCTACCGTGTGTTTGCTTAGAGATGAGCTGCCAGTCTAACAACATGCTCACGGCACGTCAGGGCGGGTTCAACAGCTCTGTCCATCTGGAGCCTGTGAGGGATCCCTGGCACACACAGGACACTTTGGGTGTTGAAGTCTCACATGCACCCAGTGTGAATGGGAGCCACAGGCCCGAGGAGAACCTGGGGCTCTCTGTGGCTTGGCTGCTGGCTGTCCATGTCACAGACTCTAACTCTTGTGTTCCTACCTGTACACACTCACACACACCTCCTTCCTTCCGTCTCTGCCCTAAATTTGTTTGGGACACACCATGCTGCAGTGTAAGCGGGAGCAGGGGGACACTGGCATACAAGGAGGGTGGGCTGGGAGCCAGCCTGGTTTCTCTTCTTACATCTGCAAAATCAAGGGAAACTGCTGCAGCTGATGAGTTGTGCTGGTGTGAACCTGAGGGCACAAAGTCTCTGAGTCTGGGCTTTGTTATTTGGTGGCCCAGCTGGATCAGTGGCTTTGTAGACTAGTCCCAGCTGTCCTTGAACCTGCCCTGACTGGCCTTGTTGAATGTCTAGCTGCTCTAGCTTTCCCAGACTGCTTTGAGTGTGAATTGAGTGGTGGTGCTTTCAGTAGCTCCAGGCAGCTCCCTTCTCAGGTGGCTGCCATGGTGGGAGTCCCAAGAGCTTGTCCAGAGGCACCTTGGCCTTCCCCGGTGGCTGAAGAAGTCTTGAGTCACATTTAGCTCAGGAGTTTTTGTTGGCACGAGATGCCGCCACTCCTGTGACATCATGCGATTCGTGTCACGACAGCAGTGACTTGCAGGCGTGTCCCAGGCAGCCCAGTGGGCTAGCAGGAGCTGCACTTGCCTCGGGTCTGCTCTCAGCTGGTTCTGCCATTAGCTGGAGTAATTCCTTGGCTAGGTGTCCTAACTTGCCACACAGCAAGTAAGCCCAGTGCAGTGAAAGCTTGGCCACTGACTCCGCTCTCCCTTTCCTCTCCTCTCCTGCCCCCACTCTCTCTGTCATGCTGTGATTGACAGGAATGTTTTCCGCAAGCTGCTTGCTCAGCCGGAGAAGGAGAAGAGCGATATCCTGTCCCTGGAGGAGATCCTGGCCGAGGGCACAGACCTGCCCGACTCGGCGGCAGCTCCGCTCTGCGCCAGCCGCAACAGCAAGGCCAAGCTGAAGGCCCTGAAGGAGGCCATGTACCACAGCGCCGAGCACGGCTACGTGGACGTCACCATCGACATCCGGAGCATAGGTCAGTCCTGGGCTCCTTCCTCTGCTCGGCCAGGGAGGGCCCACTGTGAGAAACGTGTCCCTCCTGGCGGGCTGGTGCTTAAACCGACCATGGTCACATCTTCCTCAGCTCTTTGGAATAGAAGGTAGTGGGAGATCTGACATGTTCCCAGCCCGATCCAGCTCCACAACACGCCCTGTTCAGGGCCCAGTGACTTTTTTCTGCAGGACACAGTGGTTTCCACCAAGAGCCATCTGCACTGCTGCATGGCAGAGTGTAGGTAAGCCTCTGGGGCAGTGTTCAGCTGTCATGGGCCACCTCCAGCTGCTTCTCTTTTGCACTCTGCTTTAAAGCAGTCCACCATTAAAACAGCTTTATTTTCCGAGACTCCGAAGGCAGGAGCAGGGAGCTGACTCCTTGGTATGCCAGCTCTGCCAGTGAGGGACTTGAACATCATACCAGCCCCCCGTGAAGTTGCTTCTGCCTGTGGGTAGGGTGGTTGTGTGACGCAGATGGAAATCGATCTGGACTGTGTGTTTACCATCCCCGTTCATCTGTTCACAGAGAAAGAGAGACCCAAGTGCCTGGTGTGCCTCTGCCTGGGGCAGTGCTCCAGCCCTGGGGCCATGGGATATGGGTCAGAGTGTGCAGTGGGCTGTGCAGACAAAGATCTGGAGATGAATGAGAGGAGAGTGGCAGGGGTGCTCTGCAGGCATTGAACATTTTCTGACATGGAAGGAAAAACCTTCCCTTGCCAAACACCAGGCTTGTATTTCCTTCCACTCTGTTCTGTAAGAGCAGAAAGTAGGTCACATCCAGCCTCATGCCTGCAGAGGTACATTAGCTCCATGTGCTTTCTCACTCAATGCATGGGAGCAGTTCCCTTTAGCTTCCTGGAGAGTGGTTCTGCCATGACAAGCTGCTTGAAAGAGCTGATCTGCTTAACTCGCTCAGTGCTCTTTAGGGAAAATACTAATGATCAGGAGAGGACATGGGGTAGCACTTAAAGCAAGTTTTAATCTGAAGACCACCAATTTGAATCCAGGTAGGTAGTGACCAAAATCAGTTTTTTTCACCATTTAATGGCTCTCCAGGGCCACATTCAAACAAATGAGCTAGTGTAAATCTAGTTTCCAAAAGGCTTTTGCAACGCTGAACACCACGGCAATTACCACAAATTGGTAGTCTCAGCAGAGAAGCTGAAGGCTAGATGAGCAGAGAGACCACAGTCTTCTCTTAGCATTTGGAGGAAAGCCTCTGTGCATTAGCTCTGGGATGTGCTGATAACCATCAGCCTTCCCAATTAGGGATAAATAGGAATTTGATTTCTTGAATGATTTGGCAACTTTTGCTTAAAATCTTAATATCAGTAAAGGTAGAAGAGCAGAAGGGCACTTCTGCACGCAGGGTCCTTCCCTGGAGCTGGGAGTGAGCTGTGTCCTCTGTCACAGGTGTTCCCTGGACGCTGCACACGTGGCTGGAGTCGCTGCGCACATCCTTCCAGCAGCACCGACGGCCCCTCATCCAGTGCTTGCTGAAGGAGTTCAAGTCCATTCAGGAGGAGGAGTACACTGAGGAGCTCATCACACAAGGGTTGCCTCTGATGTTTGAGATCCTGAAGGCCAGCAAGGTAGGATGAAATTGCGTGTTTTAAAGGAAATCAGCCTTGTTCCCATCCTGTAAGACATGAAAGCTTGCAATATTATTTTGAACAGCTCTCCCAAAGCTTGTTCAGACTGCACAGGATTATTATTATCTGTGTTATGTATCTCGGGTTTTTTCACAGTGGAAGCATGAGTTATAAACACACAGGCTAATCACTGCTCCTACTAGAACAGCCTAATAACAGGTGCTAGCAGTAAGCTGGAGAGACAACAAAAACTGGTACGTAGTGGTGAAATTAAAGTCAAAAGGGTCATGGCAGTGTGGCAAGAGATGTTGATAACCCAACCAACTCAAAGAGTAATTTCACCCAGCTTGTTTTACAGAACATACAACAATGCTAACATTCATGTTTACTTTGGATTTCTTTAGCCTATCCTGACTTTCTCTTCCCTTCATGTGGGATTTCGGCTCTTAAACTTGTGAGGAGACTGGTTTCTACAAGCAAAGAAAAGGATAATTTTTTCAAATTTTCTATGTGCATGTTTGTACTTGCAGGTTCCCCAGATTTATTCTTTTAGCTGACTTTTTTTAGGCAAGCAAATCAGACTAAAACCTTTCCAAGGAGGTACCATTTGGTATAGTATACCCTTACAGCAAGTATAATGGCAAAAGAGATGATCATGGGGCTGGCAAGGAGAGGGAAGTGTCTTACCTAGTGAAGAGTTTAAAACGTCTTATAAACCAATAGTCTCTTCTCTGCTGGTCCCTCTGAGAGTCAGTCACTCCCAATGAATGCCCAGTCACTGTCTATTGTTACCAGAAAATCATAGTAGTGATGAAAAGCATCAAAATTATTTGATTGGTGTTCTTTTTCCTCATGCTCCACAATACATGTCAGTATGGCCTTCTAATTGTTAAACTGAAAGTGAGTAACTTTTGTCATCCAACTTTGTGTAACAGCAAGGAGCAAATAATTTTTAGCAATAGCCTAAATAATGTACTAATAATGTACTAAATAATGAACAGGGGAGAGGTTCTGGTATAAGTACTCAATACTAAATATTCCAGACTTGGTATAGCTAATGATGGCCTACATGGATTTATTTCTTGTATCTTGCTGTAAAAGCAGTCTTGGACTAGAGTCCTGAGCAAATCCTGCATATTTGTTCCAGCATTGTTCTGATTTTTGCTCCCATGAGGTTTGCCTTTGCAATTAGTTTGTATTGGATGAGTATTTATGGAAAATATTTTGAGATAGATTTTAGGAAATTGTTCCAAATCCTAGGATTGTAGATTCCTTGTTCTGCACTCACTTGGGTTAATGTATCTACATCCAGAAACTACCAGCAAAGTGCTCTTTGGGTTGAAAGTTGAGATGAAACTAATAATATTTAAAACTTAACAAATAGTTAACAAAAACTTAACAATAAGTTTAGGCCTTGTAATCTAGGATGAGGGGTGACTTTAATTACTTTTCTCCTGGGTGGCTGAAGCCAAGGCCAGCAATCATCATTAGAATAAATCATTTGATCAGGATTATGTCTTTGGTTCATCTACGTCTTCCACAGTCTATTGTAGGAGACCTGGGAAAAAAATAAGACTGCTACCTTCTGCTTTGGCTTCCCTTAAAAACCAAAATATGGAGGGGCAAAACAACTGAAGTTTCACAAAAACCCCTACATGACAAAGAAGAAATCTGTGCTGATCTTTATGCCTGCCCCTGGGCCTGGGGGAACTGCCTGTCTTCATGCATACTCACAAACACACACTCACAGAATATTTCATAGTCTTAGAAAAATCAATTAATCATTCTGGGACACTGTAAGGGTTTACAAATTGTCTGCAAATGTTATGAATTATTGTGGTGGTCTTGTCCAAATGGCCTCTTACAAAGCTCTCCCAGACAGAAATGAGGAAAGAGACTATACAGCCCTTTGGAAGGAATCTGCATCAATTCATTTGTAGGAGAATGAGCCAATAAAAGTTCTCCCTGGTCACTCCATAGAAGGCAGCTGAGGAGAGCTGAGATTTAAAGGATCTTCTGTTCCCCTTCTCTGGAAGGGCTGAGAGCAGAGATTTCTGTGCTTACCCACAGAATGGAAATCTCCTTTAAGAGGTGCTGAAGGGCCATAACTGTGGTTCACATCCCTCTCTCTTGACAGCAAACTGTAAAGCTCTGCATTTTGTAGAGCTGTGCAGAGAGGAGCTTGATTTGCCCACACGGACATCCTTTTCCCTGTGGGCTGGAAACTTCGAGAGAGATTATGACTCTTGCTAAACATCACAGTCTGGCCCAGTACATTTCCTTAATGAGTTTTTCAGGGCAAAAAGTATAAAATAAGCAACTAGGAAGCAGAGAGCCACTTAGCAGTTCTTTGCTGATGTAAAACAAGATGTCCCATTTGCTACATATTGTGATGCTCGGTATATTTTAATTGCATGGCAACTTGCACCTAGTAGAAATGGCAGTTTGTGTTCCTATAAATAGTTCCAGCTATCCCATAATCTCAGAACAATTTACTAATATTAATGAGTTGAGACATGAAAAAAGATCTTATCCTCCCTTCACCAACAGGGAAACTGAGGTAATTAAACAGGAGGATTTTCAGTGTCTCATGGAGTGACACCGAAATCTCAGAGGCTGTGATAACCTGGATAAGCCAGACAGCAATTCATAGTTTTGAGTAATTTGGCCAGAGAAGCTCCCCAAAAATCACATGGAAGCATAAAGGAAGGTTTCAGGGTAGGAAGCAAACTTTCTACCCCCACCTTCTACTTTGCACCGTCGTACAAAATGTTCTTGCAGGTTCCCAGGCAATGCAAAAAAAAAAACAAAAAAAACCCAAATGCTACAGATGTGAAAAACTTAAAGAAAATGTAACCAATACCTACAGGAACAGTTTCAGATATGAGGAATCCCTTTTGTCTTACAGATGGTTTATAAAAAACCTGTTTCTAGAGGATACAGATGTGAGGGTTTATGTGGGAGCTCTGCAGCTCTGATGCTGGTGACCTGTAGGGTGGCAGGGTGGCACTCCATTCTCATCTATGTGCCAGGATGCTGACAGTAGAAACAAAAAAAAAAAATTGCAGAAGTCCTGATGCTGTAACACAGAACAGCAACAAAAATCAACGAGTCAGGCAAAACTGGCTGAGCTGAAGTCCCTGGGTTTACTGCCTTTCTTCAAGCTGTGAAGTCAGTGGGGGAGAACAGTGTAGAGGTTGCACATGAGTTGTTCACTGCTGCACTGAAGCCCTGGAGGAAGTCTTCCAAAAGCACAGCTGAGGGTTTGATACCCAGCTCCTGGTGGCTTCCAGTGGCATGGAGCTCTTTCATTTTTAAATGTCTTCTATCAGCTGCACCATTGAGAATTGCATGGGGAGTGGGGATGTAGCAGTGTTTCCATGCTGCTGAGGCAGAGCTGTGAGGACAGAGAATTGCTCTGCAGTTGTTCCCTCTGCAGCTCCTGCTGTCCTGCAGTGAGTTTGGGTCATTACCAAATTAAATACCAGGGTCAAGGCACTCTGGAAAGAGCAACATCTGTGGCAAAGACATGGAGAGCTCAGTTTGAGGCACCTCTCCTAAAAGCAAGCAAAACCCAAACTGGGAAAACTCCACCAACTAAAAAATGTCGATGACACATGATGGTTTTGAGACAGTGCATGGGTAGGAAAGGCACTGCTGTTTAGGAGTGGATTCAGTCTCTTTGGAAGAGAAGCACACAAACATAACCTGCTAGAAGTGGTTTTGACAGGGCTGTGGGAGGCAGAAGCCAGAGAGTCACTTCTGGGAGTGAGTGGTCCTGAGCTAAACTTTAGCTGCTGTGTAGAGCAGAGTCAAGTCCCTGAAAATTAAAATGATGCTGGAGATCTTGTTATGGAAGAATACAAATGAATTCCTGCCTGTTGGTATCTGTGTTGTGCTCTTCGTGGCCTGAGAAAGCTCCCCCAAACTCCTGACTGAAAGCTTTCCTTTCCCTCCAGCTGAGGTTGATGTTTGCATTGCCTGAGCTTGACTCTGGGCTGGATTGCCCACCTGCCCCATGTCAGAGGACCATACTTACCTGAGGAGCAGATAAACCTGAGGAATGCTCCCCAAATAGAGGCTTTTAAAAGAGCTGTGTGGGGGCTGCATCCAGGTCCATGGGCTTGTAGTGCCTGAGGTGAGGCTTGCAGGTCAGCTCTTCTGTTTTTGCAGGGATTCTCTGAGGGATAATAGGCTGAGTGTGCAGAGATGCTTCTGTGTCCTCTGCCTACGAAAATCCTGGAGCTGTTCAGTTTGATCTTGCCATTTCCACAACCTGAAAAGAGAGACTCAAACCCACAATCTTGGAAGTTAAACACATCTGGCCTTTGGAGGAGGTTGGGTTTAGGTTTGCACTCCAGGGCTCTGCATGAGACTGAGTTGTCATTAAATCACCCAGCTCCATCCATGTAGATGAGCCAGCACCTTTGCCAGTTGTATGAGGTCATGAGCCAGTTTCATCCACTGCTTTTTCTGCCTACAGCAATTTACATCAGCTTGTCCTTGGCCTTGGCCTATTTTTTGGAGAAAATACACAATCTTTTCATTCCAAATAATCTCTCTTACAGCTTTCTCCTTTTCCACCGTAGGACAGGTAAGGAAAGGAGCTCTTTGGGTCCTGTGTGGCCATGCATTGCTGAAGTGCATGTGTGAGTCCACACGTGCCTTGAGCACATGTGCTGAAGCATTGTCTGAAGCTCCTAGGGGTGCTTCACACCAGAAAAACTTGGCTTGGGATTATAAGTGTTTCTTCTAGTGTATTGTCTAAGACTAAATCAGCTTGAGAAGTCATAGGAGCAATCCTTCACTGCCATACCTTCATTGCATTCTGCAGTTCTCTCTCCATCCTTCCCATCCATTTCTGTCAGTGACATGTTTATTTTATTTAGTTTATTTTAATATTTAGCCCATTAGTGAGGTGTTGGGTAGCCAGGCTTGTTGAAAGATGCAGGAAACTACTTTACAAAGATGTTTTCTCAGGATTCAAAACTCCTGCAGTTTTCTAACCTTTAAAAATGCACCTACAGGCAGCTGAAGAAATGTGCAGGAGTGCACAGGCTCTTTTGGAAGGCTGAGCTGTTTGAATAACAGCCATCAGTCTGGTGTTGACAGTTATTGAGAACAAATAGCAATTCAGAACAATAACCAGGTTTAAAATTCCAAAAGGATTCAAGCATGTGGGTATCTTGAGAAATCTAGCTTATATGGTTTCAAAGCTGAAGTACTCTTTCATTAGTCACTTCTCAATTTGGAAACTGAAATCTCTTAAAAGGAAATTTTTGGGGTGTTTTTTAAAATATATCTTTTCAGAGACAGCCTCTGTCACAGTTGCACTAACTACTGAAAAAGTATTTTCATGTCTCCATCAAACAGAAGGCAGCAGGAAAGACTGAAGCATCTGGCTGTTGTGTTCCAAGAAAACTTTCAGAAGCTGAAGCTTGAGATGGGCATTCTGTTTCTCTGTTGCTGGAATTGATTTCTCTGTTTTTCTGGATTTGATTCTTCCAAAACAAATGTTGGAGAATGTCAACAGGCTGAGTTCATGTGTCTGTTCTACTTAGTCCAGGCATGGTGGTCAGCAAAAATCAGTATTTCCCCAGGGTCTGCACGTGACCTAGAAAGTGGCACTGGAAAACAAAGGAGCTAGAAAATTCCACTTTTTTTCCATTGCTTCTTGGTGGGCTGAAAGGAATGTTTCAGATGAGCTTGAATGAAGTTGTATTTTGTTGCATGAAGCCAGACTGCCCTGTTCTGCAGGAAGGGCTAAGGGTAGAGAGGAGAGGTGAACCCTGCATAGCACAGGGGCAGGCACTCTGTCCTAATCATGTCCCAAGGGAAAGTCTTCCCCTGGGAGAGTGCTGTGCATGTTTTTCTTTCCTGGAGACCATCAGGAAAGACTCCTGTTTGTCTTGCTGAACTGCTTTTCAAGAGAAAACTGAGCTTTTATTGTAACAAAAGGTTTCACTAGGATATTGGTTTCCCACATAATATTTTACCTTTCTTGAAAAATTAACACCTGAAAATGGAATATTTTGGCTGACGACTGAAATACTTCAGGTGAAGAAAAACGTGGAGCTTCCACAGAGAAGACAGACACACCAAAACCTGCACTAAAAATAACCCTGAAGACATCCCAGGATGTCTAAAGGATCTGCTTATGGATTCCATGGAGTGGCTAATGCCCTTCTGTGTGTCATCCAGTGCCCAGCCAGCAGACGGTGATCGATCTTTTGGCTGGGACTTGATGTGATTTTGTTAGTCAGGTTTCACTGTTCTCGAGCAACTGCAGTGATCTGTAGCATTGCCCATTGTCACTTCTAGCACTTCTGTGTCTGAACAGTTCCGAGCGAGCCGGAGCCAGGTTATCCACACGTGTACATCCTGCATTCTGCGTGTCAGATGTGAGCGCCAGGTACCGAGTGGCATGTTAATAACACACTCTTAACCCCATCCTGTGCTTTCATAACACACATTCTGCTTGGTACTCACTAACACAGGTTTGATTTTGTTCCTCCCCTCTGCTACCTTCTAAAATGTTCCCCTGCCAGAGGCAGGAGCCGTTTCTCCATTTACAATAAATAAATGCCGTGGATGTGACACCTGCCCTTTTCTGGGCTCTCACCCAGGGATTAGACTGTGCCCGTGGATCTGAGCTTTTTGCATACAATGCACAGCTGGGATATAAAGAGCCTTTTCAAAAGGAGGCTTGGCAGCTTTCCCAGAGCAACGGAAGGGTCCATTTGTGCCTTACCTGGGATTAATTCTTTTCCGTTCGTGCTTGCAGTGGAGGGGCTCAAGCCCAGCACTAACAAAACCCGTTTTGTTGTGCAGTTCACTGCCTCTAACTGTAGCTCCAACCTCTGGGGCTTCCCTGCCTTTCCAACTGTTTGACTAATATTAATTATGTGTATGCTGCTTAACCATCTAGGAGTGACCCTCTGAAGTGGCATTTATTTAGTTTTGAGGCATTTGGTGAATCATGCAAGAGGACGGTAGCGGGAGCACCTGTGCGAGGGTGGAGACGGTTCTGAGATGGAAAAGGTCTCAGAGTTTGAGTGTTCAGGGATGGAGGACAGCAAAAGCCCTCTCTGTTACTTCATTCTTTATAATCTTTTTTCTGGGAAAGAGGAGCATGAATAGAGGACTGATTCAAGGGTATCCCAGCATGTCATGGATGAGTCCTCAATGGGCTTGGGGTATCCTGAGACTACCACTGCTGGAACAGCTGTTGGGGACTGCGTATGAGATGGGTGACTGGAAACAGCACTTCTGCCACTCTGCATTTAGCAGAGAAATGGGTCCCCCAAGCATCCTCAGCACCAGAGAGAGAAGATACCTTTGCCAGTGCCCCTGTTCTCTGAGCAGTGTGGTTTCTCACCTTGCTGGGGAGATGTGTATGAACAGGCAGAAACCAAGCCCAGAAGAAAAAGTGTTACTTTTTCTGCCTTCATGTGGTGAGCTTTTGGTTTTTGGGCTATGTGGTAGAGGAATTTGAGGGCTTGGCAGACTTAGGTTAAAACAGCATTAATGGAGCTGAGCTGGTGAGTGTGGCATCAGTAGAATAAAACCCCAAAATACTGCTTGGGATTTCAGAGGTAAAGAAAAGAAGCCTGACTTGTTACCAAGAAGTTAGCCTTGTAGAGGGCAGCCACGTGGAGGTGGTAAGAACTAAGCTGTGGGGTTTGAGCAGTCTGCAACATGCATTTTACCCTGCAGAGTTTGGGGCACAGACACGTGTCTTGCACAGGCACTGGACAATATTGGCTATGTATTTCCCAGTTGTGTTCAGTACCTTTTAGGAACGCATCCCAGCGTGGCAATGCTGCATTGATCTGTGTAACTTGGAACAGAGCAAGCTCTCCCAGGATATGTGCTGAAGCCTGGAGGAGACTTCCCTGAATCCTGCCACAGACCTTTGTCAGATGGACATTCAGGGAAAAACATCCCTGCTCTTCCCACCCAGGTCTTCACCTCTTCTTAGATCAATCAACAAGGCATCTCTGGTCCAACAACTTGAAAGCCTCCAGCTTTGCTTCAAAAGAATTTATAAATTCCCCTCACAATTCAAGTGCATTCAGCAGGACTGGGGAATTCCTTTAGATCTCTGCTGAAGAATGCTTTTAAGTCAGGGGACTGCTTGTATCTACAAAGCAAAGTTGCTTGCTCACCAACCAGCTCTCTGCTGGAAGCACCATCTCCCTCAGAAGTCTTGCTGTTGTTCCCTGTTCCCTCTTCCCTATCTCTAAACTACCCCATGGCTAGGTAAATATTTTTATTATAGCCTGTGCCAAGCTTTCTTCCCCCTCCCACAGAAGATGTGCATCGGCTCCCTTGGAGTGCAAATGAACACCCGTGTCTAAAGGGAGGCTGGCCTCGCTCCAGGTGCCAGCCTCACACATCCTGGCACAATGTTTTCCAACATCAAACTGCAGCAAGAAAACAAACTTTGGTTTGCTCCTCCAGTGTTCATCTTGCCGCCCACAACTGCTGCAGTGAGCTCTCACAGCTGGGCTTTCACAGTTATGTTGATAGGATGAAAGGATAAGCAGGGAAGAATTATCCATCTTGGTGCTTAAATGGGAGCGTGTGAGCACGGTGTGAAGGTTGAACAGGCTGAACATGTCCTCCTGTCTTCCAGAGCAATGCTTGCACCCCAGGTCACTTCTGCAGTTGTTCCCAGTTACTTCACAGGCAGCCCAAGTCTGTGAGCGATCCAAGAGCAGGATTTGGCTTAAAAAAGCCAAATTTTCCCCAGCCATCCAGTTGCAGATAAAGTATCCCTTTTCTCTCTCCTGTTTCTGCCTGATTTGTTGGTAAAAGTCAGCAGAGGCACTGTGGGGAGCGGATCCAGGGCCACAGCCCTGTGAGCTTGGCTGTGTGCTGGGGGTGTGGGGAAGCAAACTTGGTGTGCTGTAATAATTTACCGATCCCCTCCCTTGCTGCTGTTTGTTAGCAATGGCTCTAAATAAGCACATGCTTCAGCCTTCTTGCTGAGCACATTTTTTGGCCTTTGGATGGCATGAGATGGAAGTATTTAATGTTATCAGTAGAAGCCAAAGGTCTCCAGCCTCCTCTCTGCCAAATGAGGTCAGTGTTCTGCATTGGAGGTCTGAAGCCACTGTCTGTCTGATGGACCTCTTTCTTGGATTTATCCATCCTAAGATCTCTTTTCTCTTTGTCCCATCTCTGTTCCATGTCTTGGGGTTTTTAAGCATCTCTCGTGTGAATGTATCACATTTTGAGCTAAGTAGAGCTTCGTTTACACCATTTTTTTTCACAGGTTGTGGGCAAAATGTTTTTTTAATGGGCTTGTATCTGGCACCCCAGAGTTGGTGACCCAGGGAGCTGGCAGCCCCTCGCCCGTGTAGGCAGGCTCCCATGGGATTGTCTGCAGGCATGACTGGCTCTTTATGTTGGTTGGACTTACTAGGAGGGATCCCCTTCTCCCACGTGGGTGGCTGAGTTTGGCCTGTCCTTTCTTGGTCTCGGTGCAGCTGGATGTCCTGTCCATGGTGCTGTGGTTTGGTCTGGTGAGTTGGGCCTCCAGCTCCTAACAAGGCACTGCAAACCAATACCCAGATTTTCCATCGGCAAGTTCCCACAGACACCCTGGAAGAAGGAGATTCATTGTATTTATTGATGCATGTGTGTGTTTTTAAGAAGCTATTGCGTAGGCACAGCTGTGGCTGGGACTGGTGAGTTCATGGAACCCATGAAAACCTCAGTGACACAGACAGGACCTGTGCACCCCAGCAGACTGGGAAGGGGCCTGCCAGGAGCTCTCCTCTTCAGTGCCCTTTGCTTTTATTCATTGCAGGTAAAAGTGAGCATTGTTTCTCCTCTCCAGAAGCTTCCCTCTGCTCTAACCATGGAATTGTCCCCATCTTCTCTTGCATTTTCTGACATCTAGCATCTGCCAGATCCAACGGGGAGCTGCCCTGCTGGTAATCAGCATCCCCCCGGACGCGCTCCTCCCTGCCTGACTCAGTCGGCCCTGGCGCTTTGGCACAGCCCTTCCGAGCAGAGAAGAAATTGCTCTTTCTGCCCTGTCTGTCTAAAGCTTCCCCTCCCAACCCTCCCCGCAGCTGAGTCACTTCCTTCTTTAAATCTGGCCTTAAATCTTCCTTTTCTCTTTAGCCTGTGATTCACTCCCTTTGTGAGGCGCTTTGCAGAGCTCCCACAGGAGGATGCAGAACACTGAGATGCTGCTGGGCTGAGACGCCCTCCTTGTCTCGGAGCCACAGCAGTGAGCCCCTCTCTGAGGGCTGGGCCCTGTGCCTGCTGAATGGTGTCTCTCAGTAGGAGAGTTTCTCTTATCTTAGAGTTTCTTCCAGTGCTACATCTGACGTAGTAATAGGAGCCAAGTCCTGCCTGCGGCGAGTGCGTGTAATTTCCTTTGACATCAGCATGTGCCTGTGAGGGAACAGCTCTACCCCTTCCCACCCTGTTTGATTAGATTCACTAAGAGAGTCATTACCACATCTCTGCCACTCCTCCTTGTCACTCGTGGGATTTAAGGAGGACTTCTGAAATGTGCTCAGAGCAAGGAAAGCTTCGATTTCTGCTTCTAAAGCCTGGAGATATTTTTAGTATAACAACTACGCTCCTCAAATTTTTATATGAAGAATTTTTTTTGTCCCTCACCTGTTTGTTTCCTTGGCCTTTGACTCTCTTATGTCTGAATGTGTCTTGCCATTTCACAGTTTCCTGGTGTGGAGAGACTCACCAGCCAACAGGGTAGTTACAAGGTGCCACCATGAATTAACAGTGTGGCACTGCTGAACTTGTCTAGACTTGCTCCGGTTATCAGCAAAGTGTGGGATAAAATTTGCTAAAGCTTTTAAATCCTGCTTTCATCTGGGATTTAGGTAGTTAAGCATTAAATATGTTTCACTACACTTACATCCTAGGCATACCAATACTCGAGGTGCTTAGGAAAGCATCCTGTGGGTGCCTTACCCCCAGAGCTGGGGCAGAAAGGGGTAAGTCCTGGGACCAGACCTGGTTGTATGAGGGTCTGGTGGCTTCCACAGCACAGTGGTGCCCACACTGGTGCACCTCTTACAGAGGCGTAAGAGCATGTTAATGAAACATTTGGGATTTAATGAGTGGCTGGCTCTGGTGCCTCAGTCACTCTGTAGGGGAAGGGTCTGTTAGTGAGACTGCTGCACTTCAAAACGTGTGCAGGCTGTGCAGCTGCATCTGTCTGTAGCTCGGGTTTTCTAAAACGTGACCAGCAACCATTTCCTAAAGAGAAAAAAAAAAAATCATTTTCCAGTATAGTATCTGCAAATAAAATGAACTCACTGTTGTAAAGGAACTTTGTTTTTGCAGAGGGGACTGGGCTATGGAATTTTTTAGGCAAAGAAGACTTGTCATCCAAGGAGAAGACTTCTTCATTTAAATTATTTGTACAGGAGACATAGCAATCAAGTAAATGAGAACTGCAGTTTCTAACAAATGCTAATAATTGTAAGCTCTTATTTTTAATAAAGCTTCAGCAATCACATTTTTCACCTTCAAAACAGGCAGCTGTTGAGAACAACGTAACATGTCCTTTGCATACTGATCTTATGTTGAATATATTTGTTTTCTTTTGTGTAGAACGAGGTGATCAGCCAGCAGCTCTCTGTCATTTTCACCCACTGCTATGGACCCTATCCAATTCCAAAGCTCGTGGAAATTAAGCGCAAGCAGACCTCCCGCCTGGGTAAGTGTCGCTGCACGATCCTTGTTGGCTCTCCAGGGAGGGCTGTGGGAAGGCTGCTGCTGGCCAGGTGCTTCAGCAGGCCACAAGTCAGAAAAATCTCAGTTTGAAAGACAGAATTAGAAGAAGGAAGGGCCCCAGATTTAACCTGACATAAAACTCCCACTGACATCAGGAGGGTTATCAGGTGCACTGGAGTGGGGCCGTAAATTTGCAAAGGTTTGTCTGTGTTGCTGATTAGGCTGGGATGCAAGCCTTGGCCCTGGAGCCAGGTGTCAGTCTGGATCCCAAACCTCTCTGGCTGGCTGCAGGTGATGCTGCACCAGCCCACCCAGCTTGGTCAGCAGAGCCCAGGGTGTTTTCAGGGGACTGAGAGAAGAGCCAAACAATTTTCCAGGACCCTCTCCCCCTTAACAGAGACTTCCTCACACAGAGAGAGTGGCCTAATAGAGTATAAATAAGCAGAGGGCCCCCCAGCATCTGCTGAACTGCAGTTTGCTCTGAGTAACAGAGCTGGAGGCTGTGCCAGTGTCACATGGTGGGGGCGGCTGGCTGTTGTTTCAGCAAAGGTCATCATGGACTTCAGAGCTTTGAATTCCCTTTGTCTGAACTCAGTGTGGTTGTCTCAGGCTGTCCAAAATAGCTTTATGGGCTTTCCTCACTAAAAACAATATCCTTCTATTCTGTTGCTTTCTTTTGTCAAAACAGGGAAATATGCAGTACGTTCCTGACCTCTTTCAAATTAAAGTTGTTGACTTTTTTGTTTCCTTCTTTTTGTGATACTAGATCCCCATTTTCTTAATAATAAAGAGATGTCAGATGTCACATTTCTGGTGGAAGGAAGACCATTTTATGCACATCGAGTGTTGCTATTTACTGCATCACCAAGGTAAAATAGAGATACATCTCTGGTTTTTAACAAAAATAGAATTTGATTTTATGGGTTTGTGGAGTTTGTCTGTTTGTTTGTTTGTTTTGCTGTTCCAGTTCTCTGAGGGCTAGTGGTCCAATCTTCAAGTTTTTCTTAATCAGAACATCCCCACAGCTTGTTTCTGACAGACATTTAACAAGTGCTCCTGTCAATAGATTTTCATCCAGTGAATGATCCATGCTTCTGGCCATGTATCTGACTTCATTCCACTGAGGCACATTGGCTTGGTGCTCATTACTGCACCCGGTTCTCGACCGTACAGGAGTTGTGATGTTTTGATTCTTAATAATTTATCTTGTGGGTGGTTAAATCCTGCCTTGCATCAGTTTCAGCAGTCTCCAGGAAAAACAAGCTACTATCATATAATCCATTGACAGCATTTGACAACTTTTAAATGAAATTAAATAGCTGTGAAACATACCATACTGTATCCAAAGGCAGTATTTATAGTCTGTTTCATGTGCTCAGAAGGCTGAATGTGGGTTACCCAGCTCAACCCAACCCAAGAGCTGCTCACAAACATTGTTTGTATGCAGCTGTATAATTCAAGGTGTGCTTTTAAACAAATCTTGCTGGCCCTCCATAACAGCTTTTTTTTTGAGATGTGGCAAGGACAGAGCTGAGTTTGGATAATTTAAGCAATATGGGAATTGATGCTAGTTGTGCTGCCAACCCACACCACAGAGTAAAGAGATTTGCATGAAATAACTGCAGTACCTGACCCTGCCTTCAACTAAGAAATGAATATTGGTGTTTAGAGCTTCTTGGTAGATGTACAAACTCCAGCTTTCAGCCTACTAAATTGTGTTCATAACAGAGTTTGGCACTAGTGAAAGCAAGTAAATTGTTATCTGTATTTTAATTACCAAGATGCAGTCATGATGTGGAAAAGGTTTCCATCCAGCAAATGCTGGTCTTGATAGATAAAGTGAGCTCTGAACTACTGCTGGAAGGTCAGATGAATTATCAAAGAGAGGAAGTACAAGGGCAAGTGTTTCTGGCAGTACATTTTCATGTTCTGATCAACGGGAATACCTGGTTTTGAGAAGTAGATTGTTACATATGTATATATTTCACATTAGTTTGCAATTATTAACTAAAAATATGTGGGTTTTTTGTTATGAAACTTGTGTCTGAATTTCAGATTTTGATAATCAGAGAGCAGCAACCTATCCAGTTTTCTCTCCTGCCTCTTCTTACACAATTATACTGAGCGTGCATAGGAGCCTTAAAAGCATCAATGAGAGACCTTTTAATGTTTTGTTCCAAAGCATTTTTTAAACCAGCATAACGGCCATAAGCTAAAATATATCGCGCTCAAAAAAGGAAAACGTTCACGTTTTAAATGTTGCAGCTCTTCATAAAAGATCATGCTGCCTTCAAGAAAAAAAAATTTGGTTCTGTAATATGTGTCATTACAGAATCTGAATTTTGGATGTACATTTTACTCTATTATATTAGATGCATTTTTCAAAAATTTCTAATTGAAATCTTCTAAAGAGAGGCTTCTTCCTTTTGGTTTGAACTTTATGTTAGTGTCTAAATCTTGATGTTTTTTGGTGACAAATACGTTCATTTCAGTATACTGTTTTTGCAAGAGTTGATGCTGCCATTCCACTGCACTTCTGTACTGTTTTTACTGCATTTTTCCAGAGAGATAATTGGGCTGGTATTTCAAGTTTGCTCCTTTTTATTTAGGTTTAAAGCATTGCTGTCTAGCAAGCCCTCATCTGATAGTACTTGTATTGAGATCAACTATGTGAAGTACCCCATCTTTCAGGTACAGTCTCACGCTGAATTTGAATGGAACTTGTAAGAGGAACACCATGCATGCCCTGTCCAAATTACTACCTACGTATTTGGTAAACCAGAGCAGTGGTTTCACAAGCACAGGCTTCATCTCTGTTCGAGCACTGCAGAGTTCTATTGATTGCAAATGTGCCCCAGCAGATACAGCAACGTGCATTTCACTGACATGGGCTGTGCACACAAAGCCCTGCCTGTCAGCATTAGGCATTTCTTTCTGTAGTTGGCTCTTTCTGTATTTCATGGACAGGTTTGGAAGAAACACACTTCATTCCCTTCCTTAGCAGTGCTCTCCAATCAATTTTTGTGCCATGAAAAGGCAGAGCTTGCTCTCTGTACCTGTAGCATGTACATGGATATGCTTCCCTTGCTTTGAGCTGGAGCTCAGGCAGCTCCATGTATCGACTGTTATCGCTGCACATAATTCCCAGCTGCCCACAGTAACTGGGCTCCCTGCAGAGGGATCTTAGCTGGCTTGTATTATAGTGCAAAGCTCCTCCACCTCTTTCTTATCTTCCATGCATGCCCACACACAGCTGGATGAAGGTGGCCTTTGCCACAGAAGGAATAAGGGAATAACCACTATATGTGCTGCGTTTGCCTGAATCAGTGATGTACTTAACAGACTGGGAAATACACTGAAAATTCAAAATGAGTTAATCAGTTTCCTGCAAGCTGTTTGGAGCTCACCAGGAAATCCAGACAATTTGAGGGTGCGGGTTGAGACATTAGACTACTTGTGAGAAGGAAACACTGAACTTTGCAGAGAGAGAGAATAACCATGTATATCTTTGAAATCAGGAGGCTTGGGCCATTTTTACCTACAAATCCATGGTGGTGTTAGGAGAGCCTCGGGTATTGCCTGCATTGTCCCCTGTTCCTCTATGTCTTGGATTGGTTTTTATAAACACTCCCTTTGTTTTATTACAGCTGGTTATGCAGTATCTTTATTATGGAGGTGCAGAGTCACTCCTGATTAAAAATAATGAAATTATGGAGGTAAGAGACATTTATTTAATTGCAGTGGGAGTGATGCTGACTGATCTGTGTACCATTCACCCCAGGGCACGTGGCCATTGGGCAAGACATGAGCACTCCTGTAGGAGCCAGCAGTGCCTCACCTGGAGTGCTCAGGCTCTCTGCAGTCCTGCAGGAGACTGGGAGACTTTGCAAATACCTACTTGGAAGCAAAGCTGGTGTTACCAAAATCTGGAATCAATTTCCAGCAACTTATCCCTATCTCAGCAGCATTAAATACATCCATTTTGGTTCCTCACATGGGAGAAGTCTTGGGCACATGCTGGGCTTTAACCAAGAGAGCAGTCCACTGAAGACATGGTTCAATTTCAAGCATGTGACACTCAGATTTTATGAATAAAACCATAATCTGCTCCCTGAGATACAGAGGCTTCTTTGCCCCTTTCTCACTAGATGTAAAACATCCAGGTGCTATTGTGGCCTTTTGCAAAAGCCAAGCCAAGCCAGCTGGAGCTGACTGAACCTTCACACAGCCACAGCCACCAGCCATGGAACCACAACCTTATGGATGTTAAGTAATCCCCTTCCAAATACTGTGTGCCATCATTGTCAGCTGTGATCAGCAAAACTTCTCCAACTATACAGAGCTAAGATATATTGAGCAAATTCTTGATAGTCATTCAGAGAGTTTTCAGGCAGCCAAAAAGAATGCAGGTCAGTAAATACTAAATTCAGAGCTGCTTAAACAGCTGGTAATCATCAGTGTCTGCCACCAAGATCACAGGGTCATAGAATATCTCAAGTTGGAAGAGACCCATAAGGACCATCAAGTCCAACTCCCTGCTCCTTGCAGGGCTATGTAAAGCTAAACCACATCACTCAGAGTGTCATGCAGATGTGCCATGAACTCTGGCAGGCTTGGTGCCATGAGCACTTCCCTGGGGAGCCTGTTCAGTGACTGACCACCCTCTCAGTGGACAACCTGTTCCTTATGGCCAGTCTGCACTTCCACTGGGGCAGCTACTTTCCTTCTCCTCGGGTCCTGTTGCTGTTGCATTGTTGCCTGTATTATTCTGTCCCTGTAACTCCACAGTCTGGCAGCCAGAGGATGGAACTGGTCAGGACTGAAATTACCCCTCTCTAGTGCAGGCAGTGGATTTTTAAGTAAGCATAAACACATTGGCTTCCTGAGCTGTATAGGAAAAGTTCACTAATTCTCTGTTTCACTCAGAGTTTTGAAAGACTTCCTGAATTTCTAACCTTTTCTGAAATAGAGAATTTTAGACTAGGCAGTGCAGTGGCTTTATAGAGATGTGTGTGTTATCACCTAGGCTGTTAAAAAGCTTGTGCTGCATTTCAGCTGGCAGCTTGCTCTACTTTTGTGACATCTCAAAACTTCTGAGACTCCAGAATGTATGACTGATTGATTGATCTCTTGATAACAGATCTGGCCATGGTTCCTCACAGTTTAAAGTAATTACAAACCAGCACATGACTGCTTGAGCCACAGAGGCAGCTGGAATAGGATTTGGCTTTATCTTTCAAAACTGCATTTAGTAACTTGCCTTATTACAAATATGATAACAAGAAGCACCAGAAATACTCCACAGAAATCTTTGCTGCAATTCATAATTGAGGCCAGCTGGCTGCTATCACATCAGCACTGCAGATTTCCAGCACTTGGATTTATTTATGGGATTAAAGTAGATCTTGAGCAGACTGCATAGGAGAAGTCAGAATAATGTCATGGAAGTTTCAGGGTTTTGTTTGTTCCCCAGTGCAGCATGAGAGCCCCTATGGGATGCACAGGTTAGCTTTTTGTTATAAATCCCAAATAATAAGGGCTGTGTAAAAGCCTGAATACCTGAGTAAGTGCTATTTGAACACATGAACAGCTTTGCCTAAGGTCTGGCTGGGTTACAGCAAGGTGTCAAGCAATGAAGAACTCCAACCTGCTTTCTAAGGCAGAGCAGAGAGCCAGAGACAATGACCTGCCCTGGAAAGACAGAAAATGAAATTACTTTCCTGTAAAAGGACAGAAAAAGGGCAACAGAGGAAATATTAGCACTGCTGAAATCAGTTGGAGAACTCAAAATTCAAGCTATTTTCACCCCACAGCCATGCAGAGATGCCAAGGCAGTGCCAGGGTAGGCAGTGTAGCCACAGGGGAGATGCAGGGCCAGAGGGAGGTCAGTGCTGGTGTCAGAAGAGCTGGCAGAGCAGTGACAGACACATGACACTCACATCAATGCTAGCTAGGTATTGCCTCACAAAAATGGTTCCACCTCTGTACACTTGTTCCTTGGAATAATGTGGACCCCAGACAGTGTTTCAGTGCTTCTGGCCTGGACATCCCCTGACAGCTGCTCACAAGCTAGGGCAAGGAGCATATGGAGATCTGATTCCAATCCCTTGAGCCTGCTGAGGTGGCAGTTTGAGGTTTATTGTCTCTAGATTAAGACTGCCCAGGATGGTCATCACCGTTTGGTTTGAATTCCTCTGAACTCTTGATCCTGACCTTTCTGCTGACTTCCTCACATCCAGCCCAGGTGCCCTGTTTCCATGAGATCTTGGGGAGCAGTTGAACCAGAACTTGGGTTTTGGGGATGTATTTGCAGGTCTTTTGTTGCAGAGTCGTGTTTTCAAAGTGACAAAATATTCTTCAAGCTGCTGTTTCCTTCTCCTTGTCCTATTCCAAAGTCAGCATGTGGACCTGAGCAGCCCTTGGTGTTCTCTCTGTGTATAGATTCCCATCCTGGGATTTAAAAGGGACTGAAGAGGGTTAAAACAACCAAGCAATCTTCTCATTCTGACTTTCTGCTTTTTGTCAGTACTTCCATGCTAACTGAAGAAGGGGAAGAGAAAAAAATATAATGAAACAGTAAAGAAGCAAGCTCTGATTCTGTATCGCTCAGCAGTTTTTGACTATTTTTTCCATTCCTTTTGGTTTTTTTTTTAGCTTCTCTCTGCTGCTAAATTTTTCCAGCTTGAAGCTTTACAACGACACTGTGAGATCATTTGTGCAAAAAGCATTAATACAGAAAACTGCGTGGATATTTATAATCATGCCAAGGTAAAAATAACTGCATATGCTTGCATGTTGTGTGTCTGCCATCATTCCTGTAGGTCAGTTTTGTAATAAGTAGTAAGTAGTTATATATATATATATATGTTTATCTCATATGCTTAGTACATTTGTTGCACGTTTAAGATTTGTCATTCATTTACTAGGACTGACTGATTAATAGGTACCTGGTATAGTGACAATCCAAAATTAGGTAGTCTAAGTCCAAGGTGGCAGCTTCTCAGCCCCTCCCCCCTGACTGGGTCCAAACTCAATTTGAGTGTACCACTGTGTGGGAGATCTGCCCCTTATTCATAGCAGCACAAACTGCTGAGCTGATTCTACAGGATTCACTAAATGAAGTAGGCATCTCTGCTTTCACCTTCCAAGATGTATTTTCCCATTTCCATTACCTGTTTCTTCCTGCCTGAAGCCCAGTGGGGTGATACACTCAATGCTGGTGACACCTTGTCAATATATAAAAATGCCACGTTGTGGAAGTGCAATGGCTCAGAGCCCTGCAAGGATGGTAATGAGAATTTTATGTCTTGGAGAGTTTCTTATTGGAATCAAATTATATACTTAGCTTGTGAGGTTGCCTAAGTCATTAAACACAAAAGCATGGCATTTCTTGTCCTAGAAAACCTATTTTCACGCATTGGTGGAGGTGGTTACCACATTGATTAGTTTCAGTTTTTTCCCTCCTCATGTGGAGTAGTTAGATTTTCACTTGGAAGATGGAAATGGTGCACAGATAAGTGCAGTGAAATATTCTTCAAGCATTTCTTAAGAGATTTTTTTCTCTAACTTGCATGGTCTATACAAAAGATAAAACTGATACATTGTGACATGGAGGTTTGATTGAACAGAGTAATCCTGCAGATTGCTCCAAACCCCTGGAGATCTGACCTCTTTTCCCATCATCAGGTATTTCCTACAGAGAATGGTAATGCTGGGTCTTCGTGTA
Source organism: Urocynchramus pylzowi (assembly GCA_013397555.1). Classification (NCBI taxonomy): domain Eukaryota; kingdom Metazoa; phylum Chordata; class Aves; order Passeriformes; family Fringillidae; genus Urocynchramus; species Urocynchramus pylzowi. The sequence goes on from VZRH01000841.1 coordinate 762,504, forward strand.
CAGATAACATGCAATCAATGTTTGAAATAGCACAAAGATCCACCTATAAAAATAAGCAATGAGGTGTATCTGTAGGCCCATTTAATGTAAGAGGAAAAAAATTACAGTGCAGGAATCATTTGAAAAATATTTTATTTGTCTTGTAGCTCATGTGTGAACTCAATTTGTACTGCTGTCAGTAAAAACAATAATTTTGCTTTAAAATCGTGTTTTCTTTGAATTGTGAAATGGGGCTGTTATTTGCTTCCTGATCAGAGAAAGTTCTTACATGCTGGGACTTAACAAACCCAGTGGCTAAATCCAGCTCCTGGTTTGCCTGCAAGAGCCCCAACCTGCAAGTTCTTTGTGCCTGCACCTCCCAGTGGAAGCAGTGGAAATGGGGTACCTGGGTGGGTTTTACAGCCAGAGTCATGTTGGCACTGCTGTGGGTAGGGCATGCAGCAGTAGTCAACCTGGCTGTGCCTGAACCTTTGGCTTCTGGAATTACTTGGGTTGGAAGGGACCCTTAAAGATCATCTAGTTAGAACCATGGTCAGGGACACCTTTCTTGACCTTGCTGCTTTGTGAGCTCATCTGCACCTGCAGGACCTCCCCGGCCTTTCCAGAGGGGGATGTGTGAGCAGGTTGGCCAGAGACGAGTGGAGCACAGCCTTTGTCATCAAGATTGAGACAAAGTTAGGTGGATGGTCCCTTGCAGGGCCAGGAGTTGGACTCAATGATCCTTGTGGGTCCTTTCCAACCCAGTGTATTCTGTGATGTGGATTTGGTCATATTTACAAATAAATGCTGACTGGAGAGTACTGATATCATTAATATCCCGATGGGCATTCAATTTTAAAAATTGCAATCATAGAATTGTAGAATACCAGCTTGGAAGGTACTTCAAGGATCATCTGGTCCAACCTTTCTTTGCAATAATACAGTCTAGACAAGATGGCCCAGCACCCTGCCCAGCTGAATCATAAAGTGTCCAATGCTGGGAGATCCACCTCTGCCCTGGGGAGATTTTTTTCAATGGCTGATTATTTCCATTTCTTCTCAAAGCATGAAATTTTGCATGACAGCTTTCTGCAGTCATATGTCCCATCCTTGCTAAGGACAGCATTCTTGAAATGACCACTTACTTACATGGTCTGTAATGTTTTCCCAAACCTGTAGTTTTAGGGTGTAACTTCTAGCATGAAATCATGGGTCTGGTAAACCCTGTGGTAAAACTTCCATCACTTTCCAAGGGAGCTAAGCTTCAGCCTGTGGAATTTTGTTTCCCCATCAGACAGGGTCTTTTAACATGGAATTATTATGAGAATCATCAGCATAAAGTACTGTTTTATTAACTCCTTCCTCTCCAGCCATTCACATCTGTAAGTAAGCACATTTTAGACTGTGCCTGTCTAAAAGGCTTAGCTTGTGTATTTGTTTGTGTGCAGCTCTTAGGCACTGTATTTGCTGCCTGGGTTTTATCAGAATGGTTATCTTTCTCTAATTTCACTTCTTGTAGTTCCTCGGCGTCACAGAACTATCTGCCTATTGTGAAGGCTACTTTCTAAAAAACATGATGGTCCTCATTGAAAACGAAGCTTTCAAACAGTTGTTGTATGACAAGAATGGAGAAACGTCTGGTCAGAATGTACTCGAGGACTTGCAGAGGACGTTGGCCACAAGGATTCAGTCAATTCATTTGTCTTCTTCAAAGGGCTCCGTTGTGTAATGCTGAGGAAGATGCTAACCCTCTCATCAAAGACCCTGCAAGTTAAGTCTGCTGTTGCAGTTGCTCAAACCTGTTGCAGTTGCTTAAATGACTACAAAAAGAGAAAATGTAAAAAATCCTACGTCACATCCAAACAGTTCTGTATCGGCCAAAGGTGCTGAGCTGGGGCTGTGTCCCCACCTGGATGAGAGAATACAGAAAACAAAAGTTCCTCCCTGGTTTTGAGCAAGCTGGGTACCAGAGTATCCAGGTGAATTGCCCTTGTACTCACATTCTGAACACAAGCCTGTTCGTGGAGCTTGATGCCAACAAAAGCCAGAACTCACATCAGTGAACAGCAGAAGTCCCTGCCTGAAGGGTCGTGCTGGGGAACACCTGGATTGACCAATTCATCATTTAAATCTGATTTGTTCCAGTGTTACACAGTTAAGAACTGTATCTATCCCAGAGTCCATTATCTCGTGCATTTAAGAAATGTAAGAACTGTTATTGCTGTCCAGCAAAGATCAGCTGTATTAGAGAGTGGGTAGGACTGTTATAGTTGAGGAAATATACTGGCAGATTTTTAGGGGTGGGAACTTTTTAAACTGTTCATACAAAATAATGGGGTGGCCTTGTAGTTTAAAACCTATTTCTTAAGCTTAAAATTTCATTTTCAACAGAGCTGTGTTTGAGAATCTATGTAACATGTTTTGGTTTTTTAAATGGTAAAATGTACATTGTGTAAACACACATATGATCAAGTTTTGCTTGTATTCTTTCCTAGGGTGGTATAATCTTGCCTAAGAGGCTATGGTTACACCAAAGAGGCACATTACCCAGACTGTCTCTAATCCAGTAGTTGGGGGGGCAGGAGAACTGCATGCTACTCGTGATTTGGGGTTGAAATCAAGGACAAACCCAACAAACATGCGTTTGCATGGTAACTGTACCTGTGAAATGTTCCGTTCGTGCTTCGTTCCGCCAAGACAAATGCAATGTTACTTCTGTCAAACTTCATTTGTGAAATTAGCTTATTTTTTTATCTGGTGTGACTGGCTGCAGTATGATACCCCGGGAGCTCCTTCTCGAGATGCTGATTTCTGTTTGTTGCAGTGAAGAAATAACAACAGATCTTTACTTTAGTGATGTGTGGATATATTGCTACTGGCCAGAGATTGTGTCCGAGTTAGACTTTTTAAAGTTATAATTAAATACGTACTCTAGAATGATTTCTCACTGTATCCTGAGAATGTATAGGTAATCTACAATGCAAGGCTTGGGTAGGGTAGGGTAGGGTGGGGGGATGTGATTTAAATGTCAAATGTCAGCTTTGTTTATTTTGCAGCATATTGTTAGCAAGACAAATCTGCCATGTGCCACAACATTCCGGATGCCCTCTCTGAAAACCACAGTAAGAAGCAGGCAAAGATGTTGCCTTCTCCATGGCAAAGTGACATTAATATATTTATTTTCTAGTGTGCCATTCTAGGAAATTTAGACATTTGCATGTTAACCTGTTTTTCTTTTGTTGAAGCATCTACATCAGGTGCCCTTCCACGTTCCAGCTTTTGATGTGCTCAGAGAACACAGTTTTGGCTTTAGCTATCAACACAGCAGGAAGCTGTTTTATGACTCTGAGGTGTAAATCCTCCTTTGTGCTTGGTCTTCTAAAGCCTCTACAGTTTCTGCAACAAATGAAAAAATGTCTAAACTGCCACTAATGCTGCAGAGACACAGCATGTCTGTCAATTAGATCTTGTTTTCTGCATAGTAGACGTTCACACAAGATGTTGTCTGGAATTGTAAGTAATGGCTACTTCTGAGTGAATGTTGTGATCATAGAGAAGCAAGACCATAGTTAATACAACAGCAACACACAAGGGTTCTGGTTGTTGCTTGGTGTGCCTTCTCATCCAAAGGATGAGGAAACCCATCCTTCTATGACAAAAATAGCTAGCTAAGAGCAGGCCTCACCCCTCAGCCTCACGGTTTAAAACAGCAAAGTTTTTCAAACGATAATCATTATATTAAATGGGAAGGAAACACTTCCCATTTAATAATGGTAGCCCCATGCTAGTCCTTCTTCTGAGCTGAGAGTGTCTGTGGTAAAGTTCACTAGGTTTCTTTCAGCAATAAAGGGCTTAGTAGGGCCTTAGGTGGCTGTATGTGGGGTGTTCACTGTGTTTGGGCACCCTGAGCTGCTACAGGAAGGGATTGCAGCTAAGGATTTATACAGGAATAATTTTGCCCTTGGAAATGCTGGTAATCCCAACATCACAGCTGTATAGATGAAGGAAACCTTAAGAAAAAAGAGTCATAACTTTGAATTGTTTTTTGACCAGTGGTCCCCAGGACTTTTGCCAGCAGAAAAGCCAGCCTGTGTAAACCTGGCATTAATTTCTCCTGGAAGCAGCCAGCAAACCTTTGTGGATCCACAAACCAGAGTTTGAAAATGGTGATTTTAGTCTGCCTCTCCTGATGTGAGGCTGGGTGAAGTCCAGCTGAGCCATGCCAGGCAATGTGCAGCTTGCAGGCTCTTAAAAATCCAGTCACAAGGATTCAAGATCTTCACCACTCTTATAATCAGAAGGTTTTCCTAAGAGGCTTCAGAATTTCTTCATTGCAAATCAAGCCACTTTTCCTTCGAGTCCTGATTGACAGGAAAAACAGATGATCTTACAAGATCTTTTTAGAAAATCTAAAATTCATTCTATGTATGAAAGGAATTATCCTCCTTGCATCACTAGTATAGTCTTTCCTAGTTCTTTTGTTAGTGTTTTCTGATTTTTGCTGTCATTCCCCTCATGGCTTCCTGTTTTCCCCAAATTTCCATACTTCAGCAGGAGTTTTATACATTAACAAGCAAAGCACAGAAACTGTTGCTGTGGTTTATGTAAAGCATATCAGAAAATATATCCTCAGATATTTTCTGCAAGAACATCCCATGGCTGACTTTGATCTACTCTGTCTTATAATTCCTGAGGGATTCACTGCTGCCTTCCCAGGAGTTCCATCTTTATTTATGCATTTGTTTACTACACCTTTCAAAGTATAACACTTTCAATTTCTCCTTATTAAATTTGTTCTGCTCTAATCAGGGCAATTTTCCCACTTCATCAAGATCAATTGCAATTCTGATCGTGTCTTCTAGCCTGTTTCATAATCTCCAACCTTTATTATATGTGGCTTCATGCATGGATTCTTCATTCCATTAATCTGGGGCTGGGGGGAAGGGCTCTTGTCAATTTAATCTAAAAAGCAATGTGAGTTTCAGTGGGTGCCCATGAATACCATCCCTATCAGATAAGGCTCTTTCCAACAGAGCATTTTATTAGCATTTTTTTTGAGACATGGTGTTATCATCTAAGAAAATAAAAAGCTTTCTCTTCCTTTAGTTTTTCTATGAGTTGCAATAATTTACAAATTTTGAGGCCAAATATTGCTTCCAGTCTTGATAAAATGGAAAAAAAATAATTCAACATCTTTAGAAAAACTTAGGATTTACTTTTTTAATCATAATTTTCCTGCCTGTAATGAGTGAAGTTGCCTTTCCATCTGTTGTTTTATACTAATCCACTGCTGTAATATTCGAGGACTTACAGACATCCTGTCTCCTGGCAGATCTTTCCTCATATCCCTACACAGTTCTCCCTTAGTTTCCAGAATTTCCTCACATTCCCACTTTGCTTCACGTGCTGCCAGTTTCCACACTTCCCAGTTTTTTTACTCTAGAGCCCTGCTGGAGTCCTTCCCAAGCCCAGAAGTGGTATCTGTGTTGTCCTGAATAGCTGATTTTCCAATAATTGGCTCAAGAGCTGGGAAAAGAAAAGGATGGGGAATGTAGGAGGGCAAAGGTTTTGGACATCACAGGGGAAGGCTGGCATTCTTTTCATCACAAATTTCAGCACTGTCTACTTGTTTCTCCGATTTTCCCCTGATCTATTCCTTAGGCCTGCTGTCCTCTAAACACAGCTGGTGGCCAGATGCTCTCTGTTCTGGAACAGGGCCAGCTTTCTAATGGCTAAGACTACTTTTCCCCCAGCTAAAACTTCTGCCTGCTTGGTTTCAGCTCCAGAGTAGATTCCTAAAAAATGTCTATTAAAGACAGAGGAAACATCTTTTAAAAGGTGTGAAGGTTTGGTAGCCAGGCTCCTATTGGCACTAATGAGAGCTGCTTGTTGAATCCTCCACATGCTGCTTTGGACACTGAGCCTTTTTCCACTGAATATCCACTGGCTTCACACCAAAGTCCTGGATGGGCTGCACTGTGTGATGTGCTGGGGGCTTTCTTAAATTCTAGTTTTGTTTCAAAGCATAGCAACATGTACTGCTCTTTAAAGGTTAAAAAGAAAAAGGGAAGTGGTCTGTTTGCACTGAAATAAACTGCTCTGAGGTGGTGCAGTGATGAAAAAGAAAGGGCATCTCCTCTTCCCAGCTCTACCTGCCTAAAATCAGAGGAGGCTTCTGTTATGGCATGGAATGCTGCCAGGTCTGTGGGGACTCAGGCATGCAGGACTCTGTTTAGGTGGGGTTTTTTAAGGTTAATACATTCACATTCAGGCCATCCTAGAAAAAGCAGTCATTCCTAGTGCTCCTGTTTATGGATTAAATCCTGGGAGAAGCTGGAATCCTGCAGAACTAATTGAAATAATTTGCACGTATTCAGGGTCCCTCAGGAGCTGGCTCTGTCTTAAAAATACTGCTGAAAGATGACAACCTGAAACCTGCATTCACTAAAGTTGCCTCTGAAGCCACTGGCTTGGGTTTGGGGTTTTTTGGTTGGTTGGTTGGTTTTGGTTGTGTTTTTGTTCTTGATGGGTTTTTTTTGGTGGTTTGGTTTGCTTGCTTGTTTTGGGGGTTTTGTTTGTGTTTTTGTTGTTTGTTTGTTTGTTTGTTTTTCCTGAATGAGAGTTACCTAAAGCCAAAGACTTTAAGTTACTTGGTTTGACAAAGTGTCTTTCATGTGAGGCTCTGTAAGTGCTTTAGAGAAATGAAGGGCCTGATGTTGTTTTCATCCTCTGGCACAGAGATGTTGAGATAAGAATTAAAAGAACTACCTAGGATTTGTACTGAAATTTCATAAACTAGTTTGCAGGAAGTTTGCCTTGAAATAGCTCTCAGATAATATCTGAAACCCCATAGATGAGAACATTACTAATTTTAGTTGTCAACCTATAAGCAAACAAACCTGCAGCACTTCCATACATTTATAGCAAAATTATTATGTTATTTTTTAACTTGTTATTTATTTTGAGGTAAGGCCTCAGTTATCTTCAGTGGGTGAAAACAGAGGCTGCCCACTCTGACCAGATCATCACATTTCAGTATGATTGCACCTGACCTGCTGTTTGTAACTGGCTTTCAAGTGCAAAAAACCAGCAGAGCCAAGTCTTCAGCTGGGGCTCAATGCTCCGTGACTTCAGTGAGAGCACTGCTGAGAATATTGTGCATGTGGTGTCCAAAGCAGAAGGAAAATCTGGAAACCTGCAGAAAGACTAATGGGAATTTGTCAGCTGCCTTCAGTGAGCCTTTGAGCTGGGGAAGCAAGCTCAGTTGTGGAGGAGGGCATTCAGTTTCTTTCTGTTGCCATTAAGCTGTCATTCCTTCAGCTCTGTCCAAGGTTTCTTGCATGGAACAGCCATGAATGGCCTACAGTGTGTTTATCTTGGATGCCTGCACGGGACTTAAAATGTGGTATCTCACCACCTCAAAGTCAAGAGTCTCATTAGAACAATGGGTTTTGTGCTTTGCTTGGACTGCTTGTCACTCAGACACTCACAGGACATGGCAGCAAGTTCCAAGAGAGGTTGTGTTGGCTGGATAGGTTAAATTCTACGAACACCTTGTGCATTGCATGTTTAGTTGGCTAAATCTGGCCACTTGATTGTACCAGAGCAGCAACTTTGTAGTTTCTTTTTCCTTTGGAGAGGCATTTTTCACCTTTCCTTGGACTGACAGTTCTGTTCTTTCATCCTGTAGAGGCAGTGACACTGTGTGAATGGGCATGCTTAGCTTAGGCACAGGTTTCTGTCCATGCTGGATGGCACACTAATGAAGAGGTCTTAGTAAGGGAAGAGGATGAGGTAAAAGAATTTGAATGTATAATCTCAGATCTTTGCTTCTGATTCCAGAGGTGTAGTGTTCACTGTTGGCTAATTCATTTGTTCCCCAGCTCAGTTTCCACAAAATCAAAGGGAAGGGGAGAACAGGAAGAGGGGAAGCAGCCCCATCTCCCACCACTTGCTTGGCATTCCCAACCAGCCCAGTTGGCTCCAATCTCTTCAGTGCTCACAGAGGGTTTGCTTGGTCCCATGCTCAGATATGACCATGGAGTTGAAGCAATTGGTGGCACTTTCTTGTCCTTACAAATATCTCCACTGCTGCTGCTGGTTAACTTTGGTCTTTCCACTCCCCATCATCTCTGCTGCTGTGTTATCATTAAAACTTTCATTATTTGGCTTTGCCTAGCACAGTGAGAGGCAATCTTATTTCTTACTGCCTTTCTAAAGCAAACAAAGACAGGGAAGAAGCCTTTAGAAAGGCAGAATCGAAAAATCATTTATGGTTTACAATAAGCCACAAAAGAAAAGGGAGATGTTCAGAAACAGACACTGCCACTTCAGGAAAATCCAGTGTGTTAGGAGGTCATTTTAATTAATTAAGGTCAAAACCTTATTCTGGCAGGGACAGATTAACATGTTTCAAAACATCTGGACTTGTTAAAGCTACAGGTTCAAGAGAGACCAGCTTTACCCTTTCCCCTTCCCAGCAGTGGACAAATTGAATATCCTGTAGCTTACTGCTTGAGAGGTTTTCAGATGAGCCTTTCCAAATCAGCTTCTCTCTGTTCTGCATGGCTTTTGAAGAGCTCACAGCACATCTGCAGGCTGGGATTTGCCCCTCAGCACAGTTGAAAGCCCCCTGTGCCCTAGTGCTGGTTGTGGGGCAGAAAGTAGGAAGGAGCACAGGAAGCCCCTGGAGCCTCATCAGAGTGAAAGCTGCTTCCCCAGCATCCAAGCAGTCTCTTGGTCAAATACCCTGCTTAACCCAGTCAGTTCACTACCTTGGGAACTGATTTTTGCCTTGCAGTTATTAAGCCAATGACTAATTGTGCCATTTGGGGATGCAGTAAAATGTGCAGTCTTACTTCAGTTGGGAGTTATGTTTATCCATTGAAGAATACGTGGACTATAGGAATGTATCTCAGAGCTTTTTGACCTCGTGTTCCTGGCTAAGTTCCAATTAGTACTAGAAAAACATGACCTATTTAAGTCCCATCAGTGCATTTTGGCCAGTAGGTTGCTTCCTGTCCCTGTTTCTCTGTAGCCTTGCAGCTGTTGTGCAGCCATATGTGCTGTGCCAGTGGGAACAGAGGTGCCTGAGCATTATGCAGACACCAAATAAGTAAATCTTACTCTCTGCAGTGCAGGACATTCCTCCTACTGATCTCTTTGGCTTTATGGGGAAGGTTGAATAATGGGTCTCTGCTGTTTACAGTCCCGAGTTAGGATCAGTGCTCTTCTTCCCCACTCTCTCTTGGCTCTGCCATCTACTACAGAGAGGAGGGAAAAGAAAAACCCACAGGAAATATCACATTCTCTCAATCTGCCCTCCCCACCCCCAGTAACACGTGGGCTGCTAGAGCATCCTTCAGTCCCACTCCTCTGAAAGCTTCTTGTAATGCTCTTTGTACATGAGTTACCCTCAGAGCATGCTTTTCATTAGGTCAGAGTCTGCAAAGCGTCTTAAGTCATTCATGGCAGAAGTGAGATTGTAAAACATTGAATTGCAATCATCTATGCTGAGTATTTTCTGTTTCTTTGTGATTTTTGGTGTTGTATTGATTGGCTGGTTTTGGAGGAATTTGGTGGTGTGTTGTGGAGTGGGTTTTTTTGGGTTTGTTTTTTTGTTTGGGTTTTTTTTTGGTTGGTTGGTTGGTGGTGGGTTTTTTGCTTGTTTTGTTTTTTGTTTGGTTTGGTCATTTTTTTCATTGATGAAGCATGTGCAATGCTTTGGATTTTGTGTCTATAGTTATCATTGTGTGTATGTTCAAGAGAGAGAGATGGACAGTAAACAGATCTACAGGATATGTTATGAGGCGTGAAATCATGTTTGTAATGAGATTTTTTGTTAATGGCAGTCAGCCTTCCTTGACGCTAAGCATTAATGCAATATCCATTAGTGCAGCTAGACCTCCCTCTGCTCCACTTTCCCAAATGGGTTTCACTTTGTACCTAGTTTAGCATTTATAAATATTTGATATAGGGTTCAAGGAGTAATTTACATGTTAAAAATATATGAATGTTCTATGAAAAAATACAAGTTAAGTTTCTACTATAACATCATTCACAAACCAAAACATGAAAGTGTGGTGAAATTTGCTCCACTAAAATGGCCGGAAGCCTTTTCATTGATTTCTCTAGTCTGTGGATTAGGTCTATTTTCCATCTCTCTTTCATACCATGTCACCTTTGAAGTCTTTGCAGGCCAAATGCATATCTGTAATTAGAAAGCATAGTCTCAGTGTTTAAATGGAGAATGATCCACTTCTGAAGGGCTGCTTTGTGTCTTTATCACTGGAAGCAACACCTAAATTAGGAAATCCTGGTGTGAGCATCCTGTAAATACAGAAGAGCACTGTCTGTGGGACAGCTCTTTGCTTCCTTTCTGCCTCTTTGCATCCACTTCCACCTCTCACTGACATGTCTTGGAACTGGAAGCTAGGAAAGAAAAGTGAAAACAAGAGGAAAGGATGTGCCAGAAATAAGATGTGCAGAACCATTGTGCTGATCTTGATTTTTTGCTGGTTTTAGTCAGACTCCTAAATTGTGTAATACAAACCCAGGAATGGTTATGATTGTTTTGCATTTGTTATGGTTGATACGAATTTGGGGTTGGGGTTTTTTCCTAGCAAAGTGGTTTTGTTTGCTGTCATCTTTTGTTGGGGTTTTATGTGAAGGTTTCATTTCACTTTTTACTGAGAAGGAAATGAAGGATCATATAACCCAACAGCCATCATCAACAAACACAGAGATCCTGTCCTCCATCCCACAGATGTGGCTTAAATACTGGTTTGTGGCTTCACAGGCATGTTTGAGGTCATCTATAATTAACAACACAGGTGAAACTTTCTTCCCCTTTGTTTACCCATTTATGGTGGATAAAAACAAAATAACAGAGTCAGAGTATGGACAATAGGATGGCAGATGTTTTCAATGGAGAAAGATTATAGCTAAGAAATACAAACGTTTCTGGAACCAAATATTTTTTCTCAAAAGGACAGATAGACATCTGTAGCTCATTCAAAGATGTCATTCTCTTGAGTGTGTTAGATGCTTCTGAAAATTGCCTGGTTTGTGCTGTTAATGATCCAGCACAAGCCTTTCCACTGGAGAGACTAACTGAGGGCACTCAGAACCAAGGCAGAAGGGAATGTATTAAAAATAGAGGAGCTCAGCCATAATTTGAGGTGGCAGCTTTGTTTGCTTTTGTCCACTGTGTCCACAACTTGAACATTATTTTAAAGGGCGTGTTTGTATTTAATTTCTTTTGAATCCTTTTTTTAATTGCTGAAGCACTCTCACAGCATCTTCTCTAAGTGCACCTGAGGTCATCTTAAACACCATTTAATGTCTGTCTCATGCTGATCCTTTTAAAATCTCCAATGAGATTACGATTCATTTGTCATTGCTAGATGACAAATGAATTGTAACAGCCTTAACAAAAATCTTATTTTGTTAAGGCTGTATAAAGGCACTGCAGCATGTGAAACCAGCAAGTTGATTTTTATTATTGCATTACTCTGAAAAAGAAAAAAACTAATGAGACCTTTGTTTCTAGTGTGAAAGGCTCCCCTTAGCTTGAGAGGACACGTGCAAAGCCTCTGCTGTGAATGTCTTGATATAATCAGCTTACAAAATGGATGAAAATGGTATTACAGAAAGATTTTTGAGGAACATAATTCCAGTGGAGCAGAACGTGCACTTGCTAAAGACTGCTCTCTCACTCTGTCTCTCTCCTCAAGTCAGTGGGAATTTTTAATGGGAGTTAACTGCAAGGCTGTATGGTTTTTTAATGCACTAGCAGATGTAATTTCCCATCCAGTCATCTGCACAGTTGTGGTTGGTACACCATAAAGGCTGAAGGCCAAATCCTGCTGTCACTGCACACAGCCCCTCTGCTTCATCAGGGATCATAAACATGTACTTATGTTACTTGAGGTTTTTGCTGAAGAGAAATGGGAGAGGGCAGGCCTTCCTTCTGCTCCTTGATCACAGGCTTTGCATTCCCAATGACTTTTATTAGAAGTATCATATATTTACATGCTGCAGAATGAGGCCTGCGTGGGATGGGAAAGATTTTTATGAATTTAGACCTGCCTAAGAAAACAACCATTCTAATTTTAGAAGAGTTGCATTCCATATCCATCTGTTTAGTGCATCAGTCTGATGTTTACTGTTTAGTAAATTGCATTTGGGCTTTTTTTTTTTAATTTATTTCTTTTGAGGGCATCGCCTGTCATCAGCCAGTGTAAAATAGCACCAAGGACTTCCAGACATACCCATAGGGCCAAACTGTGCCAGCTTCACACACCACAGTCCCATCAAAAGCAAGGAAAGCTGGACTGGGCACACGAAATGCAATCCCCCTGACATCGAGTTACATGTCCTGTCTCATTTCATAGAGATGGATGACATCCTGGGGAAAAAAAAAAAACAAAACAACAATGCTGCCACTTCATCCGAGTTTAAAATTATATTAGACATGGCTGTAGTCTATCAAATCTGACCCTGTGCATAGGCAAAATTCCAAAGGAAAGTAACAGGAGTTTCCATTATGGAGTTTGCAGAAGGAAGCCTACATCATGAACTTGACAAAATGTCAACTTTGTGTAAACTCTCCTGGTGGGTCTGTATAAAGGTTTTTTTAAGAAATCTTAATTGGAACACACCAGAGAATAATAAACTTGCACCTTGATAGAATAGCTTTATTTGTATATACTCTATGTAAATTTTAAAGCAGAGAATACATATCATTCCTTGTACATATCTGACTAGAATGGTGGCAGTGCTGTGCACTGCTGTTTAGGGGATCCAGCTTCTCAGTCCTGGATTTTCGGCTGTAACGGTTGCAGGAGACTGCTTGGGACCAGCTAAAACATTGGATGGATAGATGCTCACCACTCACTGCTTAGAAATGCAGGAGCAGGATTTGGAACAGATGTTGGCTATGGAGAAGATTGCTTGCCTCTACTCCTGGCTTAGGGACAAGTGCCTCCTTTGCTGTCATCTCCAACAGAAGTGATTTATGGTCAGAGTGTGGGAACTTTCAGAGCCCTGTTTGGTCTTTCAAAGGGGTCTGAGATTCAGGTGTCACATGGGAAGGTCCCTGAAGAAGCAGTGTCTGCATACATCCACCTACCTGTCTGTGTGTTATCTAATATCCCACTGTTTCTGTATTGAATGGTCTCAGTAACCTGTAAACAAGTGATCGCTCCTGTTGTGCTACTGCTTTGAAATTCTTTGCATGCACTCTGGCATATAATTCTTTAAGAAAAGAAGTTATACATATTATATATACATATATATATATAGTAGCTTGCAAAATATTCATGTTGAAGAGCCATGTTTTGTGCAAATTGTACATTTATGTTGTGAGCAATATCGCAATACGAACTTCTGTTAGTTGTCGATAGTAGATTGATCACATTATTTTTGAGCGTATATGCGTATCCCAAGCTTTCAACCTCAGGCTTTAGATCAGCTACTGAAGGAGACTTTTCTGTGCAGTAGAAATAGCACAGGCTTTCAGTAAACAGGCAGGTGTGCAAGCCCCATTCTGTTTAATGCAAGTGGCGAGGCTGATTCTTCATGCAGGTTGTCAGGCAAATACTCTCTTGTCATGCTGGAATTCGTGTTTGGTATGAGGACCCTGTTGTGCTCATCTAGAACAGAACTCAAACCCCAACGTTGCAAAACAAAGTGCTTGACTCCTACTGCCCTCTGTCTCCGCAGGTGCTCCAATATAAACACAAGGAGGACTTAAGGAACTCCCAGTTGCCTGCCAGATAGCCAATGTTATATTTTCAAATGTTCATGCTACATAGTTTTCAAAGTAGGGGCTAGATAAAAGCATAATACCAGTAGGGCTTTAGAAAAGCTACAGTGTTTGGAGCTTGACCTTGAAACTTTCACCTGATTCCCGAACATCATCAGTGGCTTTGTTTGCTCAATGTTTACCTCTGAGAAATGTATGCTATTGATTTAAATGTTTAATATATTGACTGCCTTTTTTTGTATATTTGTTATCATAAAGGTTTGGTTTAAATGCTAACAATTGTGGTCTATTTTCAGACTTGAAATACTTACGGTTCTGTATTTGGAAGGCAAAGTTATTAATGAATATAGCAATTTGGTATTTTATTCCTGTTTTATACAGCTGCCCCCATAGGTTATTATCAGATAGCAATGAATATTGCTGAACAGCAGGTGGAACTCCTTTGAGTGTGTTTATGAGCCATCTCTGTTCAATAAAAATTCCATTGTTTTCTAGCCTAGGAAATGGCTGCTGTGAGTGTTTTTGTTTCTTCTCCCCTTAAGGTGTTTCTTGATGTATTTCAGACAGCAGCAGGACTGGGCTTCTCCCAAGAACCATCTCCCAGAAACCACGTGTGTTCAGGATTTTACATCTGGAAGTCCTGGTGCTGTTTTCCCACATACACTGCTGTCAGCATGCTTGCTGTGCATGTGAAGAAGTGATACAGAGTTGGTTCCCAAAAATCTTTCTCCAGGTGCTGGTCTGCCATAAAATGGGCACATAAGACCTGGGAATGGAGCTCCATGATGCTTAAAATTAAGCATCTGCAAGTGCATCATAGCCACAGAGTTTGGATGCAGGAAGATCTGAAAGGCTGGAAGTTTGCTCCATTATTATACAGCATTACTGCAAGTGCATACAAATAAGTTGGAAATCTCAAAGGGAAGTCAGGTATAAACAGAGGGACTTGATTAACCTTGGCATGAGTGTGAAAATCAGGTTTTAAAAATATTTTTGGTTTTACTTTTTTTACTCCTTAAATTAATTTCCAGTGTATTCTGTCTTGTATGTTTTAGTGGATTTGGAGTCAAGTTCTTTCTGCGTATTTAGAATCTTTCTCCAGATTATTAAGGAACAGGTCAGTTCAGGAGGCAAAAGAGGGTGACATCCTTTCATGTCTTTTACATAAGTTGTGGGAGTGAGACTCCACTCACACCACACTGGGTGACTGCCCAGACCAGTGGTGGCTCTCTCAGGTGCCTTCAGGTTTTGCAAACTTGGCTGTCCAGGAGCAGACTTTGAAAAGCATCTCATAGGGAACCCTGCAGTTATCCAAATTCTATAGGAGATGCAGGCCCCCCTTGCCAGCCTCCCCAGTATCTGGAAGAAAACAAAGCAAGCCTTCACTTGTAGCAAATTGGAATGGTTTGCCTCCCTTTCCCAAGTGGAAAGGGATACCAAAACAATATAAAGCCATTCTTCATGGGCATTTGAGTTAACGCTTCACTGAGAAAAATAGTGAAATTCAGCCAGAAATGTTCACACCATCCTTCTGGGCTCTTTGCAAACTTACCCATGTTTTTTCTACGTTCCATTCCCAGTTGTCTTCTTGAGGTTTTCTGTAGAGACTGAAGGCTGTGGCACAGGTTCACTGGGCTAATGAAGGTTTAGGACAGTCTTGCACACTGCTGTGTTTTCCACAGGGCAGAAATGCACAGCGATGTCTAAACCCACCCTGCTACAAAGCAGAGCTCACCTAGAGAAGCCCAGGTTTTGTCCTGAGGCTGAAGCACTGCCAGAAGTGCTTGATGTTGATCTGTTGATGGAATCAGCAGCAGAAACGTGCATAATGTAAAAGTCATTGTGTGTCTCAGTTTGATTACGTAGAAGTAACATTTAAACATTTAAACTCAGAAATATTTTTTCCCAAATCTGCATAATGGTTTATACAGATACATTTATAGGTGTGTGGTGGCATCAGCTAAATTTTTCTATGTTGATAGAGCCTTATATTTTAATGAACATTTCCTCAGTGGTTTTTATTTTGTCCAATGAGTCTTTCATGGAAAACGTTTCAGAGTAACAGTGAAGGCAGGCTGGTTTCTAAGTTTTGCTATGAAGATGTAAAACTGCAAAGTAGAGGGTGTCTCAGAACCTGTGCACATACCCTTGCAGGCTGGGAGGCCACCATTCCCAGCACAACTCTGCAGCCTTCCTAAGAGCTTATTAGTCCCTTGGCTCTACAAGCCAATGGCTTGTGTAAGAAGTTGTAGTGTCCTCCTGTAATAACGAGTACTTGAAGCACCCAGCACTGAGCAACACTTTTAGACACAGAGGAAATAAAGATGTGACACGTCTGAGACAAACACTGGCCCTGATGTCCCCCATTGCTCCCATGGTGGTGGAGAGGTGCAAGCCCTGGGGTGTTTTGAGGTGTCCAGCTGACAGCAGTCGTTGCAGGGATGATGGGATTCTCATTCCCAAACCCTCCAGCACACATTTTGGGGAAGCAGCTGCTCCGTAAGCTCGCATCTCTGACAATGCAGTTCTGTGTCCCAGCGAGTCTTTCACACGTATCTGGTTCACGTTGAGATCGCACTTATTAGATGTAGCAAAAGATAAGTGACAGACCTCATTTATTCCATAGAGTTAAACAAAGACTACCAAAAGCACTAAGATCTGGGAGAATAAGCATTAGCACAAGGATGTTTTATCTTTCAAAGTGAAGAGGTTTGTGCTGTCCCTTAAGGAGCTCCTGGATGAAAGAAAACCAAAGCAGCCTTGTTTTAACTACCTGAAAACGGAACTTTCTGCCTAGCTATCAGTTCAAGAGTTCCTCCCCCCAGGCTATGCAGCAGTGTGCAAACAGGGCACTGTCATCTCCCTTGACGAGATGCTGCCCTACTGAGAGCTGATACTTCTCTGGTTTCCTGCCACTATTCGTGCTCTGTGTTTCACAGAAACACACAGGGAATGCAAACAAAAAATCAAAAGGTAACCTTGAGGACTTAGATGGCTGCCATTGGTGTTTCAAAGTCACTTTAAATACTTCTCTCTTCTCTTTCTCTTTCTTTCTTTCTTTCTTTCTTTCTTTCTTTCTTTCTTTCTTTCTTTCTTTCTTTCTTTCTTTCTTTCTTTCTTTCTTTCTTTCTTTCTTTCTTTTTTTTCTTTCTTTCTTTTCTTTCTCTCTCTTTTCTTTATTCTTTCTTTTTTCTTTTCTTTCTTTCTTTTCTTTCTTCTTTCTTTCCTTCTTTCCTTTCTTTTCCTTTTTTTCTTTCTTTCTTTTATTTTTCTTTCTTTCTTTCTTTCTTCTCTTGATTATGTGACTGCTTTCAGCTGTTTAGCATCCCTGGAACTGCAACACTGGTATTTTGCAGATCATTTGATAAAATAGACAAAAAATAATCTGAGATGCCAGTGTATTGATCACTTTCCCCTTTTTTCATCTGAAGAGGTCAGCTTAACCACAGCTGTAAACCTACAGCATAACTTCTGAAACACATAAAATCCCCTTTGTTTTCCTGCCTGCAGCCTGTGTGATTTGCACAATTAATATTTTCCTGGCTGGCCTTGCAGTACCTTCCAGCTGTCATAGGAGAGATGTTTACAGTGTCTCTGAGAGTTTCATGACTCAAGGTATATCAAGGTCTCTACAGAGCCATGGACACTGGAGCTCTTTAAGTTTTCCAGTAGTTACTGGAGAGCCTGCTGGAACCAGCTACTTCAACATCACTTCATCAACCAGCTCTCCTCTCTTCCATCTGACTTCACATGAAGAACAGTACTCTGGGTGCTCTCTGGGCACCTTGACATGTCCCCTAAAAGAGAAACTGAACCTTCCCTTTGAAGGAGTCCTTGATTTTTTCCCACTGGTTCCCTTTCTTTACCTGAACAGAAGTTTGCTTTTCTCCAGCACTCGTATTTTCAGGTGAAAAGCAGTGGGATAGGTCAAATACAGATCCAGAAACAGGGACAATGTTTCAGTGCTTTTCACTTCAGACAGGCAGAAGTTTCTGACACCAGAATCACTGACTAAACTGAAAATGAAAATTGCTATTGTCAAGTCTTGCCTTCCTTTATGGATGTTCATGGGGATAAAAAGAACCTCAGCTCTCCTCATCAGAGGTTAAGAAATGGGCCTAAGAGATTCAGGCTCTGCTGTGTCTGACCTCTGACTGGGGCCAGGGCAGTAGAGCTGAATCCTTTCAAGAGATCATTTTTAGGAAAGGCCCAAGGCCAGTCCAGAACAGGCTGTGTCAAGAAAATGTCTGATGACAATTCTACAGGATCTGAGCTTTGTCCTCAAACCCTTCCTGGGACAGCCATTTGAGTCCTTGGCTGCTGTTGCACATCCCTTTCTTCATGGCCATTTTTTCCATCTAGCAAAGATTCAGAGACTTCTGTCAGCTGTACAGCTTGTTCCCAATTAGGTCAGCTCTTTGGGCTTGTCCCATAATTCCTCCAATGGTGGCAGAATTCCATCCAAATGAAGAAATTAACATCTGCTTTTTTTGCTAATCTTCCCACCTCTGTGGCTGAGCCATCTTTGGACACTGGATACCAAGAAGACAATTTTTTATTGGTGTGTAATGTCTTGTAAGTCATCCTGGGGGATTCCTTGCTGTGGCTGTTCTGGGATGCAGTAGCTTTTGGTTCCATCTGCTGGGAGTTTCCTGCCTGGGGCACCACGCTTTCAGCCACATTTCTGTGACTGCCAAGGCACTGAGAAACACTCACACCTTTAATAGAATGGTCTTTCTTTTGGAAAAAAAAAAAAAAAAACTAACAGTTGCACATCCCCAGAAAGTCTATGACAGAGAGAGGTATTGGAATCACCCAGCATTTATGGACTGGGTCCCAGAAGAAAAATCATTACTACTAACTGCAGCTCTCTAAGCTATAATATCCATTGTGCACAATTGCTACCTATTTTCCTTCCTTCCTCCTTTTCCAGCTGTCTTTTCTTTGGTACTTCTGCTGTTGAGCCTCCCCACAGTGCACTGCTAGCTTGTGATAATGTACACGGTGGGACAGAAGGCAGAGCTTGTGTGCCCCCTCCGAGTATGGCTTCAGTAAAAACAAGTCTGGTTCCACTTTGTTCTGCAAACCTCCACACTGTAAATGCAGACATCTAAAAAAAAATGCCCCTCCAAATATCCAGGAACCACAGCCACTGGAAAGTAACCTGGCTTTCTTCCTCTTGGCTGCCTAACACTCCCCTCTGCCTGTCCTTTGAGAATAGCAGCCACTTTCACAAAACTTCCCCCGGAATCTGGAGGAAGACTGAAGGTCAATCTGTGGCCGATTCGTGCACGGGAGGACAAGAAGGATTTCTTGACCACTGTTAAGAGAAGATGGCCAGCAAAGCAAATACAGCCCAGCAAAATACAGCAAGCAAAACACAGCCCAGCAAATACAGGCCAGCAAAAAGGCAAGCATGTCAAAATGCAGGATTACAGGTAGGACTAGGATGTCCATGTCACAGGTTACTGCAAGAAAAAGCTAGGAGGATCCAACTTCTGCTTTGTTATGTTTATGTCTACATTAAGACAAAACACAGCATACCGGTGAAATGAAGGAGGAAGTGAGGAGGTAGTAATATTTTGTAGATTTTCATTGCTCTCTCATGTCAAAACCACAGAAGAATCAGGATAAAAAATAATAAAAATGTCACGGTGGTGTCAAGGATGGAATAATGAGGCCATTTTATCTGCAAAGCTGCAGTTCGGTTACTGAGTTGAGAAACACTCATTCTCCTTCCTCAGCTTCCCATCCCTGTGCTGTGCACAGAATTAAGATTCCAGCGATGGGCACAGCAGTGATTTCTGCATGTTAGTAAGAGAGCACCTTCCTGTACAATCCAGCTGGCATTTAATGCATTTCCTCTGATTTCACGAGTTAGGGGTGTGGGAGGGCAGAAAGCAGCCGCTCCTGTGGAGACGCCAGACCCTCACAGACCCTCACAACTCCCTGCACCTCCCTGTTGCCACTGACTCCGTGCACTGGTTCCTTTTCCTTGGGTAAAACGTAGGGACCAATATCGAAAGAGGCATTGGTCCCTACATTTTACCCAAGGAAATGGGTTTCTACACTTCTCATCTCGGTGGATTGCCGCCGGGATATCTCAGTGGCAGGGCAGTGAGGGAGGCCGTGACCCAGTGTGCGGAGCGGAGCACTTGAAGGTTGGACTCTCTAATCTCAGAAGGTTTATTCCAATGTAATTGATCCCGGGATTCTGCACAAATCCCGGAGAGACGGGAGCTGCCCCGTGCCCTGCGCCGCCTGGGTGCGGCGCGGCGTGGCCAAGGAGACGCCCGACAAGGTGGGGCCGGGGCTGGGACCGCGCTGAGGGACCCCCGCCCGCCCCACAGCCGCCCTCACC
>VZRH01000841.1:783144-817407 GCA_013397555.1 Urocynchramus pylzowi
GGCGGCGGGCAGCGCGGGCTCCTCCCGGAGACAGCGGGCCCGGGCAGCCTGGCGTGCGGGAGGGCCGGCGGAGGAACGGCGGCTGCGGGGATCCTGCTGCCGCCGGGGACGGGACGAGGCGGCTGCGTTGCCGTGTGCTCGCTCCCTGCTGTCCCTGCGGGCACCGCGGGCCCGGCGCTCCTACTCCCGCCTCCGGTGGGAATGAAGGCGCTGGGTTTGTAAGCATGTGGCAGACCGAGCTGGGAGTCCCCGCCTGACCGGGACCAAGGGTGCCAGGCTGGGACAGGACGGTCTAGGCACGGAGGGGACAGTGGGGATCGGAGTGACGGGATAGTCCTGCTTTGGTTCAGAAGGCAAAGCATCGCTCCGGGCTGTGTTCCTGGCTCACAGTGAAACTGGAGACATCGCAGCTCTCCCCTCAGCGCTGAGAGCCCTGAGTTAGGGAGTTCGGTTTGTTACTCTGCTTTTAAGAAAAATGTGTTTACAAGACAAGAAAGAAATGTCTCTCCTTTGTCTAGAAAAAATGGGGGGTTGAGGTCTTATTCCATTTTCTGGCCATTTTCTGTTAAATTTCTTCATAGGTTTAGGCTTCTGAGTGTTTCAGCTATGTAGTGTGTGCGGTTGAACAGATGCAACAGGTAGCAGGAAAAGTTTTTATAGTTGGATGAATATTATCCACCCTGTTTGTGTTGGAGGTATCAGTGACACTACTGCTGAAAAGTGCATTGTCCCAGGATGTATTTTATTCTGTTTTTTCTGGTTTTGGTTATTTAATAATAACCTTAATAATAACAAAACAATCTTAAACATTTGGAAGATTCTCATATCATGTTAATTTCTTAACTGATTAACGTTTCTGTTTTCTGTGGAGTTTTGTTTCCCCTTTCTATGTGTAAGTTTTTGGTTTTCCGAGTGATTTCCTTTCTCTTGCAGTTTCAAAAGCATGGAAAGATTTGAGGTGCTGTTTTTTATGCATTCTATAAAACTTCAGGATGGAAGTGTGAAGACCATCTGAAACAGCTGATCTATTTATAATTTGTTGTATTTTGCAGAATTTGTTGCAACACCTCACTTTTTTCCCTGTGCATAGATCACAAATCAAACTCGGATTTAGTTATTTTATTTAATTATCTTGTTACTCGTGTCTAGTTATGTTGTTAGTGTGAAGTGTTTATTTTACTGAACAAATTAGGAAAATTAGGTTTCTGATATTTAATTTAGAAACTGGATCTGAGAACCGCCTTGGCTCGTTGTTGATTGGGAATTTTGCATGTGGAAGGACAGAAATACAGTGTGTTGAGCAGGGATGAATTTCTTTGGAACGTGCTCCATTGGGACACCTTGGGTGTCTGTTACCTTCTCAGCCAGAGTTTAATGTGCATTTCCTTCTCCTGAATTCCTTGCATGCAGAATTGATGCCAAAAAGTTCTGACTTTCCTAGATGTTGCATAGTTTACCCCATAAGAAGAATCCACAGTGTGACCTCACCTAATGAATTCTGTGTTCTTTTTACTTCACTTAAGTATGGGAAGTATGAGGAAATGAGGTCTTAAAAATCTTGAAGAAATGTGGGAATTCTCACACATGACCATGCTTCTGAGTGGGGAAAAGAAAGGAAGGAATGACATGGACACATGTGAATGCACAGAAGTGAGGTTGAGAACATTGTATCCACAAAAAACATGGAAGAGAAAGGAGCTTGCACACACAGTTTACCTTGCTGAGGAAAATTTATGCCATGTTTTATCATGAAAACTTTCAAGCAAAAACTTTCTCTGAAAGCCTGAGAATTTTAGATGCCTTGTACTTTAGGAAAGGCTCTAGAAGGAGTGAATGGATTTTGAAATTATTGGCATGAAGACTTGAAAGCCATGTGAGCAGCTGGGACTGTGTGCTGAAATCTCTCCAGCAGCCCCCTGGAAGTGTTCTGTGTGCCTGCCACAGTTTCTCAGGGCTGTGATCTTTCCACAGGGATGGTGCTGGTGGCAGTGATGAAGGCCAGACAGCAGGTGACTCCAGTGCACCCGTGCCTGGCAGCAGCAGCAAGCCTTCCCAAAACAGTGAAGAGCAGTCTGATCATGAACTGGATGAGTATGATTTGGACAATTATGATGCAGAGGAATACACAGGTAAGAAAAATTTGTGTGTCAGATGTGCAGTGTTAGTGAAGAACCTTTCCACTTCTTGTTGTACTTAAAACTTGAATGTCCTAAGGCTACACTGTTCTAAGTTTCAGATGCTGGAAATTCACAGTTTTAATGATTTGCCTGTCCCATCTTGGGAAGTCATTTAGTGAGGGAAACAGTTCAGTGTGCCCCTCGCTGACACGAAGACCAAGAGCATGTTGGGAAGGTGGTCACTCTGGCTGCTGTAGTGCTGGAGCAGAGCAGCAGAAGTCCCTGAAAGCACTAAGCAGTTTGTCTTACCAAGGTACTTAGGTTTGGAACTTGGAAGTTCATGTAGCCCACTCCTGATATTTTTCTGTATAGGTAATAGAAGTATTGGTACAGGAGTTTCTAACTTTGCCTGTTACAGACATGTATAAAAAGTGTTCTGAAATTCCCATCTAGGTGATTTAAAACTTGGAGACTCCTTGGCTACTTTGGCAGTATATGGGAGCAATGAAAACGATCCTTACATCACTCTAAAAACCACTGTGAGTACTTAAAAAATGTTAAATATCTTAAACTGCACAAACTTAAAATCAGTTAAGTTTTCCACTCCTCCTTGGGGTGTGTAAGTGCTTGCAGTCCTTTTACAAAGGTGTGCCAGAGTTCTGATTGGATGCTGCTCTTTTCCTTTAAGGTTGCTTTGTGCAGTCCCTCCTTTCTGTGCCTTTTGCATTTAAGTAGGAGGTTAAGGTGAACTGGCTCCTTACTTGAACCATGCACTTCTGTACATGGAGTGGTTTTTCACCTGCCTAGTAGGACACAGAAAACACCTGAAGAAATAACAAGTCTTGGGCTGCTAGTGGCCAAAATTAGAAAATTTCACAGATTTCAAGGCCCTCGTACCTTCCACCAGTTTGTGTAAGAAATCAAGAAATCAGGCTGAGGTGAACTCTGGACTCAGGCAATGTGTCTGATATATGAATGTTCTGTGTATACATATAGTATATATATATGTATGTGTGTGTATATATATCTGAGTAGTACTGTATCATTGGCTGCTTCTGCCTGTATTAGTTTCCACTGTCAGATGGGGAACATCTTTGCAGAAGCTGGGTTTGCAGACATACAGAAAATGAACACTTTTTTCTCAAGCTCTTCTTCCTATGCTCAAGTTCTTTGCCCAAATTCTGAAAGTTCTTCAATGTGCATTTTGCATTTTCTGTTGTCATTTGATATTTACTACTGGAACTGTTGAAGACTATGTATTGTGTAACCTTAAGTGAATTCAAAGAACTGCAGCACTTGATAGAATTCAAATATTGAAGTATGCTTGAAGTGAATTAAAAAAACACAACTTAAAATCTTGCAATGAGAAGACCACAATGTCTTTTATGTGTTGAAGATGGGAAGGATGGTTCTCTGTGTAAGATTATTGACTTCTGTACAGTTCTTAATTTTTCACAACAAAAATTCTGAAGTTCCTTCCATTCCTCAGTAACAGTGAAAATCAGATCAGAGGTTACATCTGTTCTGGTACAGCTGAATGCCTGGTAGCACTCTAGGCAGTACTTCTTGGCAACTATTTTCCAGGAAGTAGACAGTGGAAGTATTTCCTGGATGTGAGGAGCAGCTGCAGCATCATTATTGGGTAAAATGCTGTTATATTATATAAGTGGTGAAGGCATAGGAGCACAAGGGAAATCACCTTTGTTTGTGGACTCCTAGTGATTTTCTTTCCCACAGTCAGCTGCATCAGGATAGCCTTGAAATATGTATATGTTGATACTAGATAGTGTTTAATTATATTTGATAATTAAACACCTCTACAAACCCACCTAGGTTCACATAAAGTCCTTCAATCTAATTTAATGACTATTCACTCTCCCCAGAATTGAGTCTGGTTCTTGCTTTTCCCTGTTCAGCACCGTAACATGGTTTTAGGTGGGTGGCCATTAGGGTGTTGGATTTTGAGTATTTTCAGCTGTGGTTCAAAGTTACTGATTCCAGCTTTTGAACATGAGTGGTTTCATGCTTTTATGTGCTTTGCTCAACACCCCTTGTCTTCTCCTTTTTGCTGTTTAGGAGCAGTATGAACAGGAGGACTTTTTGATTAAACCCGGTGACAATCTTGTCCTTTGTGGCAGAGTTGATAAAGACTGCTGTAGTTTGGAGGTCCATGGTGAGTAAAATAGGGCTTGTTCCTTACAGTAAACACAGGGAATGTCTTGCCTAGCATGTGCCACGTGGCTGTTTTGAAGAAGGAGTGGATTGGTTTTGAGAAGCATTTTTCTCCCCTTCTGCCTTATGTTTTGTCCTTTTCCATGGCATGGTGCTTTAGCTACTTTTCAGGACTAGAGTATTTCCTGTGGAGTTATTGTTAGGATTTAAAGGATAGCTTGTCTCTTTCAGGTTGTATAGGAATTCCTTTCCTTATTTCATTTCTTAACACTTTTAGAAAATACTATGGCATTTTTACTCTCTGAACATATGTTCTACATTCCAGTCTTACTTCCTTGTTGTTTTGTTTTGTTTTGTTTTGTTTTTTTTTTTCTTTAGCTTTCTCCTTGCTTCTTTAAGTAGGCTTTCCACTGCTAGGATTAGAAGAACCAGCACCTTTATCATCATGGTCTGGAAGAGATAATCCTTAATAGGCCCTGAATGCTGCTTGTTCTAGAAATAGGTTTACTTTGCTGTGTAAAAATTTTTCTGTTGCAGCCAATAAATACTACTGAACGTGCTGAAATTATCATCTTTGCTTACTGTGGTTCTTTTTGGGAATGTTTCTGGCCACTTGTGCTGTGGTCTGTGTTTCTGTAGGCAAAGTATTTCACTTTAAGCAACCAACATGACCAAAATGTGTGAAAGCATCTCTTCAGATACCAGCATGTGGCATTTTCTGTGTCTGAATTTTATTAACTATAAGTTTATACCCAATATAAACTTAGAGAACAGTAGCAAAAGCTTCTGCAGTTTCTAAAATTGGGTAACCTTGTCTTAGTTGACTACTAAGATAATTTAGTTACCTGGAGACTTCAGTTAGTATCTGAACATCTGTCACATGCACTTAAAAATGGCACTGTGATTTTGTGTGTGTGATAAGATGTTATTAAAATAATTAATGGGTTTTCTCTGCTATCCAATTGGTAAGTTATTTTTTTATAAGGAGAAAAATAGCTGGCTACAGAGAATTTGTGTTTAGTGGCTGCTTTACCAAAACTTTTCCTGTGTCTCAGTTACCATCTGCTAAAAGTAACTCCTGACTTCTTCACCTTCCTCTGGTTTGTCTTTTTACCTTCATTTCCATTTCCACTTCATCTGGAATAATTTTTTTAATTGCTAATCCTGTAAAATGAATGTATCCTGATGTAGAAAGTGCTGGATATGGAGCACATATTATGAAGAGATCTTACAAGTAAAGTAAAAGTATTGAACCTTGACTGAACTTGTCACACCTTTATCTAAAGTACACAAGAGGATGTTTATTTTGTGTAATTCTGTGTAGAGAGTCTGGCCTCTGCAGTAAAACTCTGAAGACTCTGTGAATTTACTTTCTACATCTCCTTGAGAATTTTGTTTTTTCCACAACTGCCTTTTGTAGAAGTGACCTGCTCATAGTTGTTTGCTTTCCCTCTTCACTGATGTCTTGCATAACTTTAATTCTTTTTCAGTTTATAATCATGAAGAGGACTCATTTTACGTCCATCATGACATTATCTTGCCTGCTTACCCTCTGAGTCTGGAGTGGTTGAATTTTGATCCTAGTCCAGATGAATCAACAGGTAACTTACAAAAGATACTGTCAGTGTCCCGTTAAAGAATTTTTGCTTGAAAAGCATGTAAGTGTAAAGTTGTCACTAAATAATTTCTTCCTGCAGTACAAAAAAAATAAAATCAATGTTAATGTCAAGATAATATTGACTTGAGATAACTAAGATGTGAATATTAGGTATTTTTGCTTGGTGATACAGTCATCTCAGTGATGCTGCTGTAAGAATANCAGTGTCCCGTTAAAGAATTTTTGCTTGAAAAGCATGTAAGTGTAAAGTTGTCACTAAATAATTTCTTCCTGCAGTACAAAAAAATAAAATCAATGTTAATGTCAAGATAATATTGACTTGAGATAACTAAGATGTGAATATTAGGTATTTTTGCTTGGTGATACAGTCATCTCAGTGATGCTGCTGTAAGAATAGTGATTTCATTACAAACAATTAAGTTATTGTCAGCAGACCAGAGCAATCTCTAAAATCTGCTTTATTTTCTGTTTGCAAACGAAAGATTGCTTTTGTTCAATTTCTTTATGTCCAGTGCAGTTAATTAAATGTAAACCACAGCAAAATTTATATATATTTTATATATTTATGTATTTAGTAACATTTTTCTTGTGTTTCTCAGATTTTTTTCTTCCATAGTACAGGGGATGTGGTTTAATTTTGGTTTGTTTTTTCTTTCAAAAAGAAACAAAACATGCAACTTTATACAGCTTGTTTGAACAGTTACTTGTACTGAAGGGGAAGGAGGGCAAGTAATTTTTTTTCTGGCAACATCTGCTGTCAGCTGATATTTTTAAATTGCTCCTTGCCAGTTATAAACATAAATATGTTCAATTAGAAGATTGTGGCACATAAGTTTTACTTAACCAAAGAAATAAGGAACAGCTGGATTGCCAAAATACACTGTTTCATAGCTAAATAAATGTGGTTGCATTTGGTTTTTTGTTTGTAGGAAATTATGTTGCAGTGGGTAACATGACCCCAGTCATTGACATTTGGGACCTTGATGTAGTAGAATCCTTGGAGCCAGTCTTTTCTCTTGGAGGCAAGACAGAGAAAAAGAAGAAAAAGAAAGGAAAGAAAGTAAGTGTTGCAAAATGGTTTACCTGGTTGGATGGAGGAAATTTATAGCAGGAATAATGCCTTCTTTTTTCCCCCCTACAATATTTGAAATGCTAATTGTTCTCTAAATAACTAAAGCCTGGAATTAAGAGCAGAACAGGAGTGGGGTGGTGTCCCAGTAAACTTTGAATCTTAACTATTTAAAATTAGAAGTTGCAGGAACTGGCAGTTGCAAGGACCCAAAGCTCAGTTAATTGGGAGGAGAGAGAGGGAACTGCCAGGAGAGTTTAGAAGGAAGCTGAAGAAGTTGCACATTAGCTAGAAATAATGAGGTTTCTTTTGCTAGCCTGAAGGGAATAACCAGTTCTGTAAACCCAGCAGCTGGAGCAATCTGCAGTCTGGGGTAGGAGGTGCAGGTGGTGCAGAGACAGTTCTCTCAAAAGCTGTGTTGCAGCAAGTGAGAGTAATTTAATATGAAGTTGTTTGTGAAGGCTTTAGGGAATTCATACTGATGTGGAGTAATGTTTGATTTGCACTGAAGCTGTAATTTTCAAAAGTCTGTTTATGTTGTGTGTGTGTACACAGAGTTTATCTTCAGAAGGGGCTGAAGGACATACTGATGCTGTGCTTGATCTTTCATGGAATAAACAAAGCAGGTAAAAGAATACTTGAATAACAATGCATGTTAGAAAATTGCAGTCTTAATTAGACATACAGTTTTCACACAAAATCTAAAAACTTGAAAGCACTGCTGAAATTAATGCATTCTTTAAAATACAGTCCTTTTTAAATTTTTTTTTAAACTAGAGCTCTTGATTTTATTTTTTTTTTTAATACTTGTATTAAAATTACCTGTAATACTGCAGGTCACTTTTGATTTGCAGGTTATCCAGATGAGAGCAGGGCAAAGGTGGATGTGAGCCATTTGATAAATTGTCTACATTTCACTTGTTCAAGCTGGAGAAGCAGAAGGGCTGCCCTGAGCTATGGTAGTCTGCCAGTGGCCTAAACCACCATTTCAAGAGAGACAAGTAGATTTATAGAAGAAAGTCCATGCTATTCTGTTTTGCTTTTTTTTTTTACTTTTGGCTTTTGCCCCAAAACTGTGAACAGGAAAGAGAGTGTAAAAGCCCTAATAGCTCAGTTATAGAAATGCCACTGGCCTCTAGACAGAGAAAATTCCCTGTTGCCTGAATGAACTAGAAATGAAGTGCTGCTATTGAAGCAGCACAAAGCTGGCCCATCTTGAGGCAGAGGTCAAGGACAATGTGCTGACTGAAGTAAAGATGCTGCTGGTTTTTTATCACTTAGGTTGTTGTTAACAGTTCATCTGTCAGGATCCTCAGCAGAGGTCTTGAAACTGCTTCAGTCAGACACAGGCTGATTTTTTAAAATTTTTTTCTGCTGTCATAAATGCCTCTGCCTTTGAAGATGTACACAGACAACTCTGAATATTCTGATGAGCAGGTGTGAGCCTTTACTTGTACTGCTTTCTTATCTAGATACTGATGAAGAAAACACCCACACAGACCTCAGTAAATGTATATAAATTGCAGTCTTAATTTATAGTGTTCTTAAATTACATCACTCTTACAAAAGAGGAGCTTTTGTGTACCTAGGAATGGTCTGCTGATAGTACAGACATGGATGAAAAAAAAATTATGGCTCCACTAGATAAGTCTGAAATGCATAATTCTGTAATGTGCTGAGTTGCAAATTCATCGATACTTGTAGGTTTTTCAGGAAATAAAACTAACTCTGAAGTGGGCAGCTTATGGCCAAAACAAGGAACTCCTTGGAGCAGCTTGTATATAAAATGTTTTATTGTTGTTTCTTTCTTTTAAGCAAGGCATGTTGTGACAATTCTCTACAAATAACTTTCTGCCTGTAGGTCATAGTGGTGTTACTGTAAAATGTTCTTACAGCCTTCACTATGCATTTTCTTAACTTTCCCTTGTAACATTGCTTGGGAAAACAGCATTTCCAGGAGAGTGTTAACTCTTTCAGTCAGAAACACTTGGTTAATATAAAAAGGGGAGGGGGAACAGTTTCAATCAGAAGCAACATGTTGAGGTAATAAATTTGATTTTAAGAGCAATGAAGCAGTTATAGGAAATGTAATGTGTGTTTAACAGGCATTTGGGGATGTTTTGATTTGTTTTTGTGAGCAAACTTTTAAGCTGAGTTTATTGCTCTTAACACAGTTGGTCAAATTTCAGTTGAAATGCGGGGTCTGTAAACTAACTGAAATTGTAGTGGTTAATTTCAGCAGTCTACAAAGGGTGCATAGAGTTGTGTCTTCAGTAGGAACATCAACAGATACTAGAGAGCAAAATATTTCACAAACAGGTTTGTCAGGTTCTTGGCTGCATGCATATGCAAACAGAACTAAGTAGCATAGGTAATGTTTAAAAATACTATTCAATGTCAAAGGAAAGAATGTGCTTCAAAGCCTTTATTACTTTGTTTTGTTTGAGAAATCTTCGACTAAATGGTGTTGTATGTAATGTCAGGGGAAATAGAAGCAGAACTGTCATTGTTGTAAGTGTTCTATAATGTAGTGTAATATAGCCTATTTATAATCTTTACTTAAAACTTAGAATTGCCTTCAGGGAGTTATCCCTCAGGCTTGAGAGGAATCATCTATAGACCACAATGTACCTGTTCTCAGAATTGGGCTCTGTGTGTATTTTGGATTTTTGACCATGATTTGTTTGTATCTGTATAAGGAGTTTTAAAACTGATTTTCAATCCATTATCAGGAATGTTTTAGCAAGTGCCTCTGCTGACAACACAGTGATTTTGTGGGACATGGCTGTGGGTAAGCCAGCAGCCAGCCTGACACTACATACAGACAAGGTATGGAATAATTGCTGTGTTTCTTCCACTGTAGAATACAGAGAAAAATGTAACTGCAGTTTTTCATTTGCTGCTTGGTAGTGAGCCCTCAGAACAACAATCCTCATATTTTCTAACATCTGTGCAGAATTGTTTTAATTTATTAATTAGTTGCCTTTGCAAACAGCACTGTATTTGCTTTTTAAAATGTTATTTAACTTATCTTTGAAAAAGTTAAAAAAGCTGTGTAACAGTTTTTGAAGTACCTTTTGCATATTGGCCCTAATGGTGGGGAATATAATAGTGCTAGTATAAGCTACAAAAATAGATGTCTGAACATAGTTCAAACTGTAAGTCTCTTAAGGGAACAATGAGTGTCAGTTACAGTTTGTTCTAGGTGAAAAGGTTTAAAATAAATGATATTAAAATACCGTAGTGATGGGTACTTCAGAAATGAATTAACCTCATAGTAATTAAAATGTAAAAGCTAGTTATTAATAGCTGTAACCTTATTTTGCTGCTAACAAAGTCACTGCCCTTGACAAACTCCTGATTTTCATTTTTGTTAACATCTGCTTTTTTCCCCAAACTGGAAGCAGATATTCTTTTACTTCCAGCTTTTTTTTTTTTCTTTTTTCTTTTTTTTTTCTTTTTTAAATTAATATCTAGGGCAGAAAGGGAGCCTGGAGTTCTGTTCAGTCAATGATTTTGGAAAATATCTTGTTTTCAGCAGGTGGGAGTGTTTGAAGTAATGCACATCTCTTGCACTGATTTTGAGCAATCCGAGTATCAACAAGTTTAATAGGAGGGCTTTTTGGGGAGGACTGTGTGCTGGCTTGGGGTTGGGATGGTTGTGCTTTGTTCCAAGAAAGTTGCTGTGTATGTGTGTTACATAAAATCTTCCATTATCTAGGTCCAGACATTGCAGTTTCATCCCTTTGAAACTCAGACCCTCGTCTCTGGATCGTTTGATAAGTATGTCAGGGTCGTGCTTTCACATGTTGCACCTGGGGAGGGTATTCTTATTCTGTGTTTTCTTTCACTTTTTTATAACTCTGCCAATTTGAGTAATGCTCTTACTTTTTTCCAGCAAGGAAGCCAGGTTTGCATATGGCCAGGATGTAGTTTTCCTTACCTCTTTTTCAGGGGTAGCAAATGCTTTAACCATCTGGACTGACATTTTCTGTGCCAGGTGTCTGCCTGCTCCAAACCAAATTTATTTCTTAATTTGGCCTTATGGCATTTTCTTCATTAGGAATGTGTCACTGTTTATTCCTGTGAAAATTTGCCCAGGTTTTGCCAGCCAGTAAGGCCAGGGTGGAGGCACGAGGGACTTTAAAATCCCAGTTCTCTCCCTCCAGCCTCTATAGGAGGACCTTTTTGACCCATTGCCAAAGTGCAATGGGCTGTCTCCTGTGATTGCAGCCTGGAGATGCTGGGAAATGGTTTGTGTCTGCACACTTGGACTACTCTGTAGCTGCCAGTTCTTGTAAGTCCTGCCAGCCAAAAAACTCCCTCTCTGTTCTCCATCTCAATGGGGTAACTTCTAAATTTTGTTCTATCACCATGGTTTTCTTACATTGATTTTTTTATTCTGCTTTTAAGACTTTGTCCTTATGTTAAAATAATTTACAGACTTGCCAATCTTTAGCCAAGCCTTCGAGTTCTCTGGCTTCTGTCATGTTCTTGCAGCATCTGCTGAAGTATTGG
The DNA here is from genome assembly GCA_013397555.1 of Urocynchramus pylzowi. NCBI lineage: Eukaryota > Metazoa > Chordata > Aves > Passeriformes > Fringillidae > Urocynchramus > Urocynchramus pylzowi. The sequence continues at coordinate 794,639 of VZRH01000841.1, forward strand.
AAGAGGACCTTTTGCTGTTGTTAGGAAGCTGCTTCTGTCTTTTCCCTCCCTCTTGACTTCCTTTGATAAAAGGAAGCATTAAGTCCAAGCAGTGACCAGCTGCTGATCCCTTTTTAGCTGACCCTTTGGTACCATGGACACCTCTAAACCACTGTGTTGTTCATAAACAGTCTCCCCCTGTGGATTTTTCCTGCAAGGCCTTGCAGGACCACAGGCAATTCAGTGAGCATTGGGAGATGCCTTCATAGCCTGGAAATCAGACTTAGAGAAACTGTTGTGTGTAAATTGCCTGGTAAAAGACCTGGGAAACCTACATCACACTTCTTTAGTTATATGATAGAGTAGGAGTGGGTTGCACTGAGGATGTTGATAGTGGTGAGGTGATGCTGGATTGACATGACCACTCCTCCCTTGCATTTGTACCCAGGAGCTTTTTGAGTTGGGACAGATTCTGCAGCCACTCAGCTGAGCACGTGCCTGTAAAGAATCCCAGAGGACCCACTGACTGCCATCCACTCTTTCTCCTTTGTGGACTAGTGTTTCTCTAACTATTTGTTAAGATTGTTGATTTTTTAGAAATTATTTTTTTATTAAGCATATTTGAAAATGTATGCACATGTATGACAAAATTATTTCCTAATAAGTGCATCATTACTTGACTTTACTGAAGTCTGTTTGTAATTAAGTGATATATTTGCATAATTATGGTCTGCTATGTGATACGTATCTTATGTATTGAGTAAATTCAAGCTCTGCTTAGTTTCAATAGAGAGGCTGTTGGTAACCAATATGAAACTTTGAAGCACATGGGAAAATCTCATGCTTATCTGCAAGATTTTAATCTGTCACAAAATTAGAAGACTAAGTAGTAAAGTTGTTTCCATTTAATTTTTTAATTATAGTTTACATGGAGCTTCTGTAGATGTCAGTGAGAAAGCAGACTATGTCATGAAGTCTTCTGCCCTGTTTTGTTTTTTTTTTTTAATTTTATTCCCTGTCCCTTTGTCCCCTAGATCAGCAGTGCTGTACGACTGCAGAAACCCCCAGGACAGCCATCGAGTGTGGCGGTTTAGTGGGCAGGTTGAGAGAGTAATTTGGGATCATTTCTCACCTTGCCATTTCTTGGTGAGTACATGCTTTTCTGTTCTGGTTGGTTGTTGCTAAGTCATTTAACCTGTGTTAACCTCTTTAGTGTTCATAATGTTTCTGAATCAGAATGGAGCCGATGGACATTTGGATGGTTTGTGCTGCTTTTTATAAAAATGCAGTCTTGGGGAGGATGTTTTTAGGTATGGTTTTCAATAAGTGTCTCTAGACCAGCTACTTATTTGGTATCTTCACTGTGACAGTGAAGCTGTCAGAAGAGCTATTGATGCTGGTGCTTTTCACTCCAGAGGTGAGAACCTTGGTCAGGTGGTTGCAGTGTTCAGTGGCTGGGCTGCATTTTCCTTTGCACAGTTTCTGTTGTGTTTCATGCAGTGAAGGAACTGCAGCTGAGAAATAGCTCATTAGAACTGGGACCCTGAGTGTAAGTCAGTGTTTCAAGTCAGCGCTAGAGGGCACTGTCCTCCTGGCTGGTGTGGAGTGATCCACTCCTCTAGGTTGGGAAAGTCCTCTGAGATCGAGTTTAAATGTTAACCCAGCACTGCCAAGTCCACCACTAAACCATAAGTGCCTCATCAACATGGCTTTTAAATACCTCCAGGGGTGGGGATTCCACCACTTCCCTGTCTAGCCTGTGCCAGTGCTTGACAAGCCTTTCAGTAAAGACATTTTTGCTGATGTCCAATCTAAACCACCCCTGGTGCAACTTGAGGCCATGTTCTGTTCTATTGCTTATTACCTGGGAGAAGAGACCAACAGCCACCTAGAGTATAAAGGAAAAATATCTTGGTGTTGTTGAGTTTTTTGTAATAAAACTTTGCAACAGAATTTAAAAACAAATCTTCCCTATTAGAAGACAGCCCTACAGTGGCTGTCTAGTTCTCTGTTGCTTTGTGTATGCAGCCAACAGAAGTGGCTGCTCAGCTCTCTTGGGTTTATGATGTGGATCTCTCCTGGTGTAATCACACTTAGTTTTGCACAGGACTCCTGTGCAGCCACTGATGGCTCCAAAAGCTTTGAACTGACAGTCGAGAGGCTGAAGGCTCTGCATTTCATTGCCTGACCTGAGGGCCAAGTGGGGCATCTCTCTTCAAAATACATTTTAAGAAATTTGCATGGGATTAAGACTTCTGTGTCATCAGTGCAGCATAATTGAGGTTCATAGAATAGCTGGGGTCCCAGCTGGGTGGAGCCTGGCTCTGGGGGTGCAGGCCTGTGAACAGTGTAACATGTCCTAGGGAGAAGTAGTGGCTGCCTCAGATGGGAGGGGTTTACCAGAGGGTGGCTGTTACTTCCCTGGAAGTTTTTTTTTCCCAGATGAGTGACTGTGGCTGTTTGTTTTTTAAATGCTGTGGTTTCCCTAGGCAAGCACAGACGATGGCTTTGTGTACTGTCTGGATGCTCGTGCTGATAAGCCCCTGTTTACTCTGAAAGCTCACGATGAAGAGGTGTCAGGTAAATTGCCTTTGTGTCCTGTTTGTCCCAAGTGGGCAAGGCACATCTGGAAGATGCCTTTAATCCGTAGCACTGAGGTGTAGTGATTCCTTGTTTAACAAGTAAGTTGTGCATACTAATCATGGTAACTGGCACGTGAAACAAATCTCTGCTGAGGGGATTGTGAGGCAGAATAGGCCTGCTTGGTTCCCTTGGCTCTCACTGCAGGGACCAGTGGCAGCATGGAACTTTCATTAATGTTCTGCTCCTTTGTTCTGGAATGGAGTTTAGTGTGAGGAGAATATTGGGGTTGTTCTCATATCTTAACTTCAAAATGTATCCTCATCTCTGTTGCTCTCACACTGCTGCACTCTTCATCTTCCAGGGCTACAACTAAGCAGTCAGATCAAAGGGTGCCTTGTGACATCATCTGCTGACAAATATGTGAAAATTTGGGATATCCTGGGAGACAGACCAAGTTTAGTCCATTCCAGGGATATGAAAATGGTATTGTAATATTTATTTATTGATTCTACTAAGTTTTATTTATAAACTATGTCTGCTTATTCTTTTTCTGTCTAGTTTAAATCTTGTTCTACCTAAGGTCTCATAGGGAAAAAAGTAGTAACATATTCTGGGTAAATCATTCTCATCACAGTGCAGTATTCCACATGGAATTGGCAGACTGCTTCAAAGCCTCAGAGATCCAAATTCCAGTTACAATGTTCTGAGTAGAACTATGGGTGCTCCAGCTTGCATCTGCTACGTTCAAGACAAAGATGTGATTAGCTGTTTATAATTAGCAGCTCTTGACTTTCATTTTATGTCTTTACAAAAGAACTTTCAGAAACTTAATTTCACTTGTTAAAACTTGCTTGGTGAAAGTATTTTCAGATGACAAATTAATTTTAAGATTTAAAAAAAAATTCTCTTCTTTTTCTCCCACCCTGCAGGGAGTTCTGTTCTGTGCAGCTTGCTGTCCTGACTTCCCGTTTGTCTTTGCCTTTGGAGGAGAGCGGGAAGGGCTGCGTGTTTGGGACATAAGCAAGATCTCTGCAGGTACTGTTCTCATTTCTTTCAGTGTTGTGGTTCTCCTACTTGTAGGGTGAATTTGTATTCAGTAATGTATTGTGACTCTGACAGAAAACCGTAGGTTAGTACTTTTAAATACTCCAAGACTGCATGTGTGGTCACATTTTCAGCTTCAAAAAACGTATGGTTTTTTTTCTAAATTTGAGAACTGCTTGACACAATTGATGTTCTTGCAGCTGAAGTGTAGCATCTTATTTCTTACAATACCTATGTTTTGGTTTTTTTTTCCTGATGTTCTTGATGTGATTTGGTATTATATTTTCAAGTACTTATAGGAAGAAAAGTGAGGACTGGTTTTGATCACTTGTAGCTACCTGTAACTAAACAGCATGATTTTTTTGGAGAAGGCTTTTAAGAGCCTATTGGGAACCAGAGACTAAAAACAGAAATAAATTATTTAAACTTAATGATGTGGTCTTCAAACCTCATCAGTTTTACAGTACTTAGGTACAGAATTATGCAGAGGAAACCTCTAGATGCTCTGGAGGAAAAATAGCAGGACTTGTAATTGAAGTATCATAGGCAGGCAATTTTCTGACCTTTAGCTTCAACTCTGTACTTGGGGTAAGGGCAAGAGCTTTGAAACCACAGCAGGTTGGGATTTCCATTCCATGGTGCTCACCAGGCTGTCCCTACTGTACTCCTCTTTCCTCTGGGAGAGTAACATGCAAGCAATTCTGTTTGTGTTGCAGTGAATGAAGTTTTTGGAAACAGAGAGAGGCTCATCCTGGCTAGTGCCAACTCTGTGGCTTCCAGCTCCACAGCCAGCAGTAGCAGCAATGATTTGGAGACAGCAATGGAATCATGATGGACTAAACATCAAAAAACCAAAGTAATTAATGGGACTACAACTAATGTGTATTCTACAACTGCCCCTGTTGGGTGAGAGTTCATGGAAATGACTCTGGTGTCTTGCATTCTGCAGGCTTCTTCATCTCAGCCAAAGAAAAATGGTGGTGTGGTTAAGCTCTAAGCTCCTGCCTCTATTACCAGCTCTGAAAGATTGAATCACTCACTTTAGCCTGAGATAATGATCCCTGAAACAGGGGCTACCATATGTAAAGCTGATACATTAAATGGGACAGTCACTTGAAAAGCATTCTGTGACCACAGAAGTTTGTTGAATACTGCAAAGACAGTTTTATCTTCTACCTTCTAAGGGCATAAGGAAAAACATTTCACACAGCATTTGTGTAATAAATAAACAAAAGATGAATCGAATTAAATTACAAGTGTAAATAGGTAATTTATCCTTAACTTGAGGCTAGGTTTACAGATTTTGACAGATCTTCTCTGTAATTTTTTAAATCTTAAGAGTAGTTCTCAGGCAATAAGTTGGAGTCTCCAAGCAGAATCTTGGAATGTATTTCCAACAGTGATACCACCAGTATCAAACCAGAAATAACCCAGCTCTGTCCCACCAAGACTGGGGTTTTCTTTTTCCAGGTTCCACAGCACCTGAAGTTTAGTGATGTTGCACATGCTGTTGGGTTTTTCTTCACACTCCAGATGTATTTCAAGAGAATTTAAACTGAAATATGGAGCTGCTACTCAAGGAGGATAAGAGGCTGTCAGGACCCAAAGTGAGGGTTGGGATCCCAGCTGGTCACTGTTACTGGTGAAAAGCTCTCTGTATTATGTTCTTAACTGCTCAGGCATTTCTGCCTGACACCTGAAGGCACAGAGGAAAGTTTTAAGTATCAGTTCAACCACCGACTTAAGCCTCTTGTTTGCAGAATCAGGAACCTAATCAAGGGATGTGACTCAAAGAATTTCCTTGCATTTATAATGGAACAGCCACCTGCTTTCCTTAGGAACTGAACTGATGCTCTTACCCTCCACTGAGCACTTGCCCTCTGCACACACTGAAGGTACCTGTAGAGTGTTCCTGCTGCAAAAATACCCTGGGTATTAAATCCACTGATGCTAAAGCAGCTGTAGGATCATAGCTGGCAATCTCTTCCCACTGCTTTCCACCCTAACTCACTGTAGTTCATTCTGGTGAGGTAAAGCAACTACACTGTGTCCCTACAAACTGCAGATGGGGAAAAGGCAGGTCTGTAATTTCCCTTCCTATCGCTTGAGGGTAACTGGCTGCTTTAAAGCTACTTCAGCTGTTTGTAGTCTGGTGAAGGTGTTCAGCATAGCTCTGCAGGAATTAGGACTCTTCTGGATGTGTTGGGATTCCTGCCTCCATCCTGTCTCTGCCAAGCAGTAGAGAATGATGTGTGGACAACAAATGAACAATTGCTTTTGTGAAGCTTAAGAAGGTGTAAGTACCAAAACTACTGCTGTTCAACTGCTCTCCATTGAAAACTTCCAAGTTTTTCAAAGACTGAATTTTAAATAAATGCTTTGTGACAAGATCTTTGAGAGTAAGTGATTTCTCTTACCTCTGCCCCTAGTAATATAACAGGCACTGTAGCTCTCAAAGTTGCTTTTTATTTTTGAAGAAATTGCATTACTGGAAGCAACACATCTTTCCCTGGATTTAACCAGGATCCCAGCACCTGTCTCTCTGGAGCTTTTTGGTCACATACTGATCTGAGGCAAGCATTTTCAGGTTTTAAGGACCCTGGGAGCTCTCTAGGAACTGCAGCATACAGGAAGAGGCACAGCTAAGCTTGGGCCATTTGGGGCACAAAGCAGCCTCTTTTCCAAGGGAACCTCCCATTACCTTGTCAGAGAACAGAGCACAGCTGAATCTTCTTTTGCAGCACAGCCAGAGGCGTGACACAGCAAATCTAGAGTTCTTCAGCTGCCCAGCTCATGGAGGTGCTCCTACACATATCATGTCCCAGGAAAGCATGGGAGAGGCAGATGATTAAAAAGTATTGTTACTTCTCTTAGCATCATTATCAGAAATAGGAACATTCTTTTTCAGCATATGTAAATATTAAAAAAGAACATTAGAGAAGAGCCACATTTTTAATTATTTCAAAAGAAAACAACGAAGTGTAATAATCTTCATTCCATAAATAATATTAGCAGCAAACCCTCCCATCATCCTAGGTGGTAAAAGGTTTACAGCACAAGAAGTAACATATACTGTAAACACTGCCTTATCCTCTGTAAGCCCCTTCCTTACTGAGTCCATACAGTCTTGATCTCTTCACCTGCTTCCATGGGCTGTGAACTTGAGGGAGAAGAGAGGATAACTGTTCTCCAAAAACCAATGTTTGATTTTCTGTAGTGGGACACTTTGTATGGAAGTGGTGATTTCACTGGCCTTTTTTGTTGTTTTGTTTTTTTTTTTAACCAAAAGGTTTTGTTTTAAGAAGGAAACCTGAGCATTGAGAAGTCTTTGCTTTGTGCCAAACCACATCCTTCACCTAGAAGTTCCACCACCATTTTTTCCTTGTTTCTCTTCATGTCACAGCTTGGGCAGTTAAGGACAGTTGGCTTACAGGTCACTGCAACCCCTCAGCTACATTTCTGGTTCATGGCTCTTTGCTCAAAGGCCTGTGCAAGCTGTACCACATGTCCTGGCACTGGATGGATTAATCTGAGTGATTTGGAGACGTATGCACAGCGTGTGTGAAAGAAATCTTGCCTCACATTTCCTTCTTAGCAACTCTTCACTTGTACGTGCACGATCCAGTCTTGTTCAGTGTTCTGGCTACAGTTTACATTAAGTGGTGGTAGTGTGGAGACAAAAACAGAAGGAAAACTCCTCACTGACATACACTGGTGACTGGGGAAACAAGGAAGAGGGGTTTTTTTCCTTCCCAACTTATAATATCAAAGAAAGTTTCCCTCTTCTTCATTTGTGTCCAGAGAGAACATCACCTGTTGAATAGACTCCATTGTTAATCCTACAGTCTTCAGTCCTCATAGAGTCTATTAATTCCTCCTCTGAATCCTCCTCCTCTTCCTCCTCTGGGGCTGACAGACTGGAAGTGGGACCTTTACATATTTTTAAGTGTCGAGTGAGGTGATATTTGGTTAGATAAGCCTTGGAGCATTTTTCACAGACATAGTCCCTCTTTCCTTCATGTGAATTGAGATGCTTCTTCAGGTGATTTGTCCTCAGAAACAGCTTATCACACTTGGGGCACTTGATCTGCCGTTCTCTGCAAGACACAAAAAAGTGAGTTTGCTCCTGCCACAAGGCAGCTGGTATTAAAATGTTGATTAAGGTCCATGTTCTAGCAAGGACAGAGATACAGCCCTTGATGAAAAGGTCAGTTTCCTTCCCACCCTGCATAAAGTAGGGTGGGGAGGAGGCAGGGAAGAACAAGTAAGTAAACAAGGCTGCTGCATTTTTACAACCCTCAATATGTAAATGCTAAGCTGAGGAGCTTACCAGACTGCAACACATTCTGTAATGACACTGCAAAATACCTCCCAGCAGCAGTGCTCGTGGCTCATGCTGTAGGAACACGCAGCAAAGCGAGTCTGTGTTTCTGTCTGCCTCTCTCTCACTCATTTGGCTGCACTACACTGGCTCCTAGGCAGCATGACAGAAGCAGCAATGGATTCCAAGTGAATACAAAAACCAGATGCTGAAAATGAAATAAGCAAAGGGACTAGCTTTGGGCAAGCAGCTTTTAAGGAAGACCTTGGATTGGGAGTAAATGTACAGGATGGAGAGAGTCTCAGAGCAAAAAATCTGTCAGAGGGCTGTGGGTAGCTCCTGCCTACAGGAGGAGAAGGAGAGTAAGCACTTGAGTGAGACCTGTGGGGACGAAAGGGCTGGTAATGGCTGCACCACACCCCTACAGCAAACAGGCAGAGTTCACTAACAAGGTACTCGGTGACAATAGCACTGAGAAGTTTGTCTTTTTTGGTCACGTTGGGACGTGGAAACAGTTCTCAGCAAATAACGAAATATAACTCAAAGATCCCCCCTTTCTCTTCAAAATGAGGAACACTCTGGACTGCCATTTCACAACACAAGGAGCACGCTTGGAATTTACTGTGCCACGGAAATATTGCAGACACCAGAACTCCACAACTGCAGCCAGTAAAACAAGGACTTTGTCTAGAGTGACTTCTCAGTCATTTCACAGGATGAACCCGCCTATGCTCCCTAGGCCAAACTATTTGCAAACTGGAGATTGTGTCTCGGGCTGTTCATCCTCATTATTTCTTGCACTGGCCAGTCCAACAGCTCCTGTGGAGTCACTTACTGTGTGTGAGTGAGGACGTGCTGCTTGAGGTCCTGCCTGCGCATGAAGAGCTTCTCGCAGTAATCGCACTTGAGGTTCTTCTCGCCGGTGTGAATGACCATGTGCGACTCCAGGTGAGCCTTCTGCGTGAACGATTTGTCACAGAGGGTGCAGCGATAATTCTTCTGGCCTGCGAGTACACAGGGACACCCACAGATTGGCACTCGGTGTCCCAGGAAATGCACTAAGCAAACAAGCCTGACCATTGCTGAAAAACTAAATTTTACCGTGAAGGAAGGCAGATTTTTTGTGAACAGGACTTGTCTTCTCCTGCAGTTCCTTCAGACTCAGCATAAAGGCCTACTTGGTTCCAATCTATTTTTAGCTATGCAAAAAACCAGACAGCTGACTTCATCATTCCCAAAGCTTTTCATCCCATACTCCATGCCCCCAATGTCATGATACTGTTTCAAACCACTGATGCCCTAATTGATGCACCTTTCTGCACTTTGTCCTTCCACACACTGCTGCTTGTTTCTCCAGTGCTTGCGTTCAGCCAGCCTTTCTTGTGAGGCAGGGTTTGTGCTTCTTGCCCACACCAACTGTGCCTCCCTGTTCTGGGTTTCAAAACACTCCTAGCAGCTCTGCACATTTTTCCACCAAGAGATTCAGGCAAACACTTAAAAATACTAGTCTTATCCAAGACAAATTCTTCAGTAAAAACAATGGTAGCTTCCCTTTGTAACAGTAACCATGGTAACCATCTCATTACTGTACATTAGTACATCCCTATCCTCACTGATTTCCCAGAGGAATTGTATCTGATGCCTTACTGGAGCCCAACCATATTTGATGCACTGCATTGCCTTTGTCTGCAAAAACAAGTTCTCTTATCTATCAAACACACAGGTACAAATGTCACTGGCCCTTTGATAACTTCTGTGTTTAATCCCATTTTTCAACTTATCAGTACTTCTGTTATTCTTTGCCAGAAATAGTTTAAAACCCCAGCATGTTACTGAGTTCAGACTAAGTTTGAATGCCACTTGAATCCCACCCCACTGAGTATTCTGTGGTTGTGTACACCACATTAATATTTCATCAGTCCATTAAAATGCCTGGCTATTGAGCCTACAGCTTCCTATGCTTGACTTAAGAGCACTTCACTCCCAGTTTTATTCCTTTTCCAGCTTTGCAATTAGAATTTTGTGATTTCCCAATTAAGGAATACTGGAAAAAAAAAAAAAAAGGCAAAAATACCCACACTGTCTACTGCTGGCCTGTAACTTGACCTTCACCCTCTCCCCTGTCCTCACACAGGCATCTGTACAAAGCCCTCACCTGTGTGGATCTTGAGGTGCGTCCGTAAGTTGCTTGGATCGCTGAAGGCTTTGCTACAGAAATCGCACTTGTGCGGCTTCATGCCCATGTGCCCCATGAAGTGCACGTGCAGCTTGGAAGGGGAGATGAAAGCCTGGGGGCACATGGAGCACTTCCACTTCCTTTCCTTGCCGTGGCCTGGCCCGTGGTTGCTGCTGTGCCCCTGACTGGGGAGGTGGTTGTGAATGTGGCTGCTCAAATGGGCCTTGAAGTCCGCATAGGAAGCGCATTCCTTCCCGCAGTGGCAGATGTGCACGTCTGGATGCTCAGGGACACCTTTGGGCACAAAAGCATCACTTGTAACTAGGCACAGTAAAGCCTAACAGAGCTTGAGCAAGGACCACTTTAACATTTAGCCTGTGGTAGCAAAGCCAGGTGCAGAGATTTTCACCTTTGTTCTTTTCAGCTCCTTTTGCTGCTTTCCAGCTCTTTCGGGTAGGTAATTTAAAATGTTTTGAGGGGCCAAACTTTGGAACAGTTTTGAGCACAGCTCACCCAAATCTAAATTATCACAATCCAAGCTGGGGGAGGATAGGAATATCTTCAGGTCCAAAACTCCCTTAGTCCTGGATGAACAGAACTAACACTATTTTTCTTAAAATAAAAAAAAAAAATCTTCAAAATCTTTTACTCCTGATCAGTGGAACTAAGTAGGGAAATGTTTCTTTTCAATGATGGTACTCTAGTCATGAAATGTTAAAGGAAACTGTGACATGCACCAATGGGAACTGAGAAGGAACATAATGCAGTCCCAAGTCCCAGAGCCCAGAGATGGCACTGAAAAGGAATTCAAGCTGGGCAGTCCCTGCAAAGCCAACAAAAAAGAGCTCTTACTTACCAAGCTGTCGTGCATAGTCCCGACTGTAGTAGAAGAGAAGCTCGTGTTCAGGGGGGATGTCCCGAGAGGTGCAGAAGTAAATTTTTCCATCATGAGGATAAGCTACCAGGTTCTGCTCTTCACGGTTCCTACAGCAATAACAACAGTTAAGAAAAAAAGCCCTTCAGAAGTAATGACTTTTAGAGAAGGAGAGGAGAGGGAGAGGGGAAAAAAGAAAGGGAAAAAAGGCAGAGAAAAACAAAGAAAAAGGAGAAATTGAAAAGAATAGAAGAAAAAATGGAAAAGAAAAAAGGAAGGGAAAAGGAAAGATTCCTATAAAAAGGTAATAGGAACATCAATGCTTGTCAGCATATTATAAAAACTTCTATGTCTGTCACTTCTGTCCTTCTTTATTAAAGGAAAGAAAAACTAGACCTTGAGAGCCAATCTCCTCCACTAAATGATGTGTTTCTCACAACACTTCTGAGAAAGTTAACAGACATTCAAGTGGGCTGAGAGAAATGAGTTTATGCTCTCCTAAGAAACTACAAAACTCTATGTATTTTCCATACACATAGATTCTTCATACACATAGATTCATTTACATAGGTATATCCCTTAAGAAATAGAGAATGCATAATGGAAAAAGTATCAGTAATGTCTTAAAGCAAAATTATCTTTAGAAAGTCCTCTTGAGGACCAGTTCAAACACACGGTCATTCATCTTTTGAAGGAGTATCTTGCATGTGTTTGTTCCCAGTATCTGAAACTAGCAAAAGGTCTGCCCCACTGCAGTGGGAGATTAAACATTACACTTCTTGACTCCTGCATATGAGAACAATGAAATGAACTGCAGGAGAAACCTACTTTGTGTCACAGAGAAATAAGAAAGGTTCAGCCTTCTCAGTGAACCATGGATGCAGCAACACTTAGGCCAGCCCGGATAGTTTTTATCACAGACTGAAAGGGACAGGTCTCACAATCTGTAGGGGCTTGGAACTTGGCCAAAAGAACTCAGGGACTCTTTGTAAATAAAGTATTAAAATGAAAAGGACAATCAAGGTCAACTTAAGCTGAATGAAGGTCAACCTTCATTCTCCAGTACAGCTTTCTACGAGCCCGCAGCTCAGGCTCAAAGCTCCTCAGCACAGTACAGGTGGCTCTCACCTGGCTTTGCGTACAAACATCATCCAGTTACATTCATTTTCATCAGTTGTGATGACACAGAACTCCAGGACACCATTGTGATAGATCTACCAGGAAAGACAAATGCAACCTTAGGACAAAACACAGCAATAAATGCAGTGAAAGCCAGCCTCTTTCTTTAAGAGAGGATGTGTTTACCTAGAACAAGCCAGGAAGTCTCCATCGCCACTGCCAACACCACAGCCCTGTTTTCACTCCTTACTTTCCTCTTCACACAGGCACCTTGACCTCTGCTACCCAGGAGGCCAGAAAACCTGTTTATCAGCATCTTTCTCACCTTTACCTTCCAGCAGAAATGCATTTGGCTGCATTTCTTACAAACCAAGTCTTGTGAATAACAAAATCTGGGCAAACAGTTCATGTGTTATTTATATAGGTCAGATTTACTTTCTGAAAATGAAATTATGGGGAAAAGAAAGCTTCAAATTTGCTTTCCTAAAACAAATCATTCATCACCTGGGGGAACTTTCAATGAACAGAGATACAAAACAAACAAACAACTGCTGCCTAGAAATTCATATATAATCTCTCCTGCAACTCCACACAAATACTGAAACCACGTACAGCCCTTTAAAAGAGAAGGCATTAGAGAAGCTTTCTGTACTTCAGCACTGACTACCAGCACACTGCAAGGTATACAGCTCTGCTGTGCTGATACTAAGAACTAAACAATTAAACTGCATTACTTTTGACAAGGATGATAAAGTTAACGTTGCAGGCCGTGGTAGCTTCCAGCAGATAAAGGCATGCTGGCAGGCTCTGTGAGCTGTGGCACCACTGACCTTCCAGATGTGACTGGCTGCTTTGTCTGTCCAGTCGGCCACCTCCAGAGAATGGCTCTGCTGCCCGATCAAAGGTCCGAAACAAGTCCTCACAGGAATGGTTTCTCGTGTCCACACACCTATCATTAGAAGACCAAAATCTGAAGAAATCAATTATTTCAAGAATTAATCATGCATAATAAAGAAGTGGGAGGCTTATGAGATAATGCTCCAGAGGTAATATCTATGCATTAGATCATCAAAGCTTCTACTTCACATGTGAAACACACCTATGGCAGAGACAAGAACCACCACCACCACATGACACTAATGGGAGCCGCTTTGGTGTCATTACAAATATTTATTTGGTCAAAAGCAAGTAATTTACTTTTCAGTAAGCTATAAAACTAACATCCTAGCCACTTGTACCAATTAAAGTTCTCATGGCACTTTCTGCAGAAGCAGAAAATACTAGTTTCAGTAACTACATTTTGCCTACCTAATCCCCAGGAATTTCCAGAATTGTTGCTGGGCATTGTTAAGCAGCTTCTGCATTTCTCCCCAGAGGCAGCTGTATTTCTGTCATGGGCAGAGGGATTCCTGCGTGTATATTATTTATTATTAAACATTTATATATATATAAATATATATATATATAGGTCTACATGAATACACTGAATAGCTCTTAGGAATAAACTGGTAACTAGTGCAGCTTGAAAGGAACAGATGTCATCTACTCTCAACAAGCAGCATCACTAAGAAGCCAATAATCACATTCTTCTCTAGCCTTCAGATCCTTAGGGTACTGCACTGTACTCTTCGATTTCCAGGTGACAGTGATGTGAAATACAGTAACAAGGTCCACATCCAGTGACAAGGTCACGGTCTACATGCCAAATGTAAATGAAGGGGGGAAAAAAACAGAGGCACTTGTGATCAATACTCCAATGAGAGCACCCAGAAGGCAGCAAACCAAGCTCATGAAAAAGCAGACAGAATTCTCCTTTATGACTTCTAATTGTCAGCTTCCCCCAAAATGCAATTGCTGTATTGTTTTCTTATCAAAGCCGTGCCTGGGCTGTTTAGCACAATTAAGAAAACACCATACCTTGCTTGACCTTAAGAAGAGCCACTCCCTGTGGCAGCAGCCCTACGGTATAGCTGAAGTCTAAGCAGGAACCAGACCACAAGGAGCTCGTGGATAATGTAAGTCAGGGTGATTACAGAAGAGGGAAGCACCTCTCTCTTGCGGTGTTTCTTTCCCACATTAATCTCCCTACGGTTTAGGGTTTCAGCAGTGAGCGTATTTAAATGCTGCAGGGAAGCGCACAGTAACGTGATCCTTACCCGCTTCAGCTCCCATGAGAGACTGCCGCAGGAGCAGCTGCTTCGGGAGGGACAGCCTGGCTCGGCTCTCGATTGGGCTGTCGGGGACAAAGGTGACGGGCCCGTGGTCGGGGCAGTCTGATGGATACGCCTTGTCACACAGCGTGCACCCTGCGGAGACACGAGGGGACGGCAGCCATTGAAAACACACAGCAGCTCCTACAGTGCAGTCGGCTCCCTACCAATGTGCTTCAGCTCAGCTCCTGCCAAAGGCTGCTTCTGTCTCGTTCAACTTGCCCACTTATCAGCTTTTACTCAGAAGAACATGGACCATGTTCTTACAGTCAGGTGGGCACTGACATACGTGCCAGTTTCTATCCAATTCAGACCAACTGTGAGGATCTCCACCTACTTTCCTGATGGTAAATTGATGGCCTAGACTCCAGATTATCCCTACAGGGGAATCTAGCAATGGGACAGAGCCCACTCTTCATCAAAGCTACTGCAGAATGAATGATAGCCTCATTTTAATGGCTGCTGTCCCAGTGCTGGTGGTGGAAGAGCCAATTTCACTCTGATCACAAGTGAAATGAACTCTACTGGCAGAAAAATCTAAGACAAACAAAACCAAACACATTCTAACTGGTTATATTTTTGGAATTAACCAGAAACACTTCTTGAATGTAGAACCTCAAGGATATTCAAGCAAATAGACCAGTAAGGTCTATTTTCCGAACATGAACCACAAATCCCCTTACCTCCATTTAAATGCAGACAATGTGTAAATCACAGCAGCAAAAACCTGACCTCACTGCTGCTTTTGAAGGTCTCACTGCAGTAAACTCATGCAGTGTGAGTATGCCACTGAATGCAACAAAAACAAAAGCCCAAGGAGAATCAGTAGCATCACTTTCCCAATCTGCCATTCAGCAGAAATACTATTATAAAAGAAACCAGTGAAAGTCTTCAGTCTAATAAATCTGAGGAAAAGTACAGCACAAAATGCTCTCTATAGCATTACAATTTCATCTAGAAAAATGATGTAATTTTAATTCTCTGTGGATGGAGCAGCCAACACCTACTCAGCAACCACTCTCCTGATAAATAAGTATTCTTCTGAAGAAGAAAATGTTCAGGTAATTAATCATGATCTCCACGAAGACCTTCTTTGGCCTCTTGATGACCCAGCTCCAGCATAAAAGACCTATCACAGAAGTAAGCCTTCAGCAGGCCAAAACAGCAGCTCCATCCTTACATGCTTAAAGCTATTTTTGAGATACTTCCTTGATATACCAGGGTATCAGAATTTAGCCTCATATAAAATACAGTTTGAGCAACTATGCATTAACAGATAGGAAAGTACTCATTATTAGATAGAGCCTATGTAAGCATTATTTCATGTGCACAGGTGACATGTAGGAGTAAAGCAACAACAACAGCCAGACCTGAGTAATGAGAACCACTGCGAGGAACAGCTGCTTTTAAGCATTGCCTGGCACACACCCACTAGGGGTCTATGGACCAGCTCCAAGGAGAGGCAGAGGAAGAAAAGTTCTAGGCATGGGACATTGCCATTTGGAGAAGTTCAACCATTCATACATTTTTAAGATGTTGGAAAATAAAAAATGTCCCATTCAGCAGAAAGTGAAATATACTTTCCATTACTGTCCTTGCCAAATCATTAAAAAAATAAAAACAGTGATTATTTCTCTGATTTGGATACCAGCACTGTCAACAAAGATGACCGAAAAAACATTTGCAAACATTCAGGACTAGGAACAGTCAAAAGTATTCTGAAAAAGGCCCTGACTCCTGCCATCTGAGTGAGGAAAAACCACTAAGGGGATCTAAAACAACTCCTTGTCCTTGCTGTCACCTGTCTGGACACAAATTCCTCTTAACTTAGGTGATGTTTAAAAACATCAACAAAATGATAAAATTTAAACCTCCCCAAGTCAAGAATCCTATTTGCAAATCACATGCAAGCACAAGGCACACAGCCATTCTAATGTCCTACCAAAGGGGAGCATCGTCTGAAAAACAGCTTAGGACTATGCTAACTATAGCAACAAAAAGCTGGCACATCAAATCTCCCTTTTAAGAGAGTAAGAACAGTGATTTCACCACAAGCATGCTGGATATCACAGTATTTGGATCATTATTTGTTCAACATGCAACAGATGCTTGTAGGAACCTCTGAGTGCATTGACTGTAAAACTCTTCCTCTAGGAGTTGTAAATTCATCATAGTTCTATGTCCACCTGATTTGAAGTTGTATCTTATCCCACAGAATGAAATCTTAACAAATTAATCCAAATATCTGACTGACTAGACACTTTACACCAAACTACAACTCTCCCCTTGCTAACCAAGGCACTGTATCGTTCAATTTCTTAAAATATGTTCTGCAAGCAAAGCAAGCCATTAGGTTCTGGCAGGTGTAGGGCCAGACTGGATGAAGAGCAGCACTCAGCAGTGCTAGCACAGATAATAAAAAATAAATATAACAGCTGGCCTTATGTTTCAGTGGCAGGAAGCCAGACATCCTACAGGTGAAAAGTGCAAATCTCTCTCCCAGCAAATGAGAACTCCTCAGTTCTCAAACACCACTCCTTGAACAGGACTGGCAATACAATACCTAGTGCTCCTCTCTTCCTACGAGATCCACTAACCTCTGGACTAAAGTCCTTTGATGAGAATAATTAGAAATATTATAAAGTTCCTTCCCTCTTTGCTCTTTTCTTCCTATTGAGAACAACACTTTCATGATGATTGTTCATGGTTAAATATAAATTCTGCAAAATCACGTAATGTCATACTCAACAATTACACCCATTTGATGAAAAGTATGGCTTGTGGTGGTGTTTGTTGTGTATTTTTAATGGAGCAAGGAGAGTCACTTGTGATGTGACTTTATGAAAAACAGAAGTCTCATTGGAAAGGATATCAAGCATATCCACCAAATCAAGGGCTTCACGAAGATTCAGCTTCCAACCTCAAGGCAACATGTGAAATGATACAACGAGAATTAGGCTTAAACATCCTACTACATCTCTTACTACTTCCAACTACTGTTGTTTCAGAACAGTTAGTATGGCACTGCAGATGCTTCAAATTTTGGACTTGTTAAATAACTAGTTTTTCACCATAAATCTGTAAGTTTTAGCAACCAGAGTCCAGCCACACCAGACAATAGCTACATGACAAACCCTAGCCCAAAAAAGCAGGAAATGTCCACTCACATATGGTAAACAAGGTCGCCATGTTCTCCTTGTTGGAATTGGAGTCTTCCATTTGTAGAGATGATGGTACAAAGGCAAGATTGTCTGCAGACACATCGACGTGGCTTGGCCCCATGGCTACTTCCTGACTTATGGAAGACACTGCCACGGGCTCCAGGCTGAGGCCCACTTCATGCAAGGCTACTGAGTCCAGGGAAGCGAGGTTGTGTGAGGTAGGGAGCGCCACACTCACGGAGCTGGTGCTCATGGCCACAGTATGAATGGGGTCATTTAGTGTGCTGTCCGATATCCCTGTCACCCGCCCGGCAATGTGGTCGGGCTCCATGACAACGGGGAGTTCCAAAGTGCTACCGTGAATGGGAATGACACCGCCGTGTCCCACAGCGTCCGAGGCCAAGTTACTCCCCACTGTGTCTACGGCTAAAGGTTCGTGGCTCCGGGAGCCATTTGGGATCTGCGTGTGATCCCCGGCTACATCGTCCATTGTAAGCTCCTCTGCCATCCCATCTGTAGAGATGGGGCTGGTTACCCTGGAAACGCTCTCCATGGTGATTGTAGTATCCAGTGCTACCTCGTGGCTGTCACTAGGATGCAGATTTTGAGGACCATGTGTGTTCACTGTGCGGGAGTCCATGGAGACAATCCCTGGTTCCAGCCCCACGGTCCCACTGGGCTGGTAGGGATCCAAGGCTGAGGGATTGTTGGAGACTGACAATGCTGGATTGCTGTCAACATTTATGGTGTTGGGATGGATGTATTGAGGTGGTGGTCTGTCAGCCAAGTAAGATAAGATACCTGATAGGAAGAGAGGGAGAAAAGGAAGGGACTGAGATTACAACAGTTTTCAAATCTTGAATAAAAAATCAGCCGAAGCATAGTACACTGAGACCCAGATCCCTGAAGACATGCTCTCTACATTATTTCCAATTAAAATCCACTAATTCTAAAACATGGCTCACAAACACATGCCAGCCTAACACTCTTATCAAAGTACCACTTAACAACTAATTCAGAGTTTCCACCTAACAAAGCAAGTCTCCAGTTATTTCTCAAACTCTAAGCAGCCAAGTCAATGGCAGAATTCCATCCAGGCTGCTCAGTACAAAGATCAAATGAGAAAGAGGTTCTTCACATTTTAGGCTTAATTTTTCATTCCTAAAAAATAGCTCACAAAGGATGAAAGACTGCTAGTGGAATCTATAATTTGGTAATTCCTGGTTCATCTTTGCTAGAAGCAGAAACAATTCTCCAGGACATATAATTTTTGCCTAGGTATTCAAGTTTTAACAATGACTACTTCCTTCCTCTAAGTGGCATAACTGTCCATCTCAGAGGTCATCAATTGCAATTCTGAAGGACAAAGACAAGTTCTCTCACAGATTTCATGAGTCATCTGCTCTTTTTCCTTACATGAAAGCATGTTGTTTCTCCTAAAACAATAGTTTGGTTGAATTTAAATCAGAAACCCTACCATCTTTTCTGGTAGTTCTGGGAAGCTTCTCAACATCAAACAACCTTGAAACTTAAGATATGAAGAAACACTAAACTGTGTTTACATACTAAGAACAAACAAACAAAAATCTTCGGAAGAAATACAACAGCACATTCAAGTAAACATTATTTCCAGCAGAGACAGAGGCAGATTTTGCAGATTCTGCAAGATCTGATTCAGCATGTTTCTTTTTAGCCTTCAACTCTATGAGCCACTTGTTCCATAAGAGTTTTCCATTCAAATATGTTTGTTATTACAAGGATGCAAGCACAGATACTCTTTCTGCAGCACAACAAGCCAAGAAATGAACAGTTTAATTTAATCAGTGCATCAACTATTTCTGCATTCAATGCTGCCTTGTGGCTTGAACACAGAGGATCCTTGATGGCAGCAAGATGACTGACAGAAAAACCGCATGAAGCATTACATGAAGATTATTCCAGCTCAGAAGAATGGCAAATACCTTTGGTCCTAGTGCAGTCTCCTTGTCTACTCTTTGGCCACTGAACAGGCAGGCATGCATGCAGTGCAGTAGGAAAGGTTACTCCTAAGCAGCTGGGAATTTCAGCCATCAGTCAACAGGTAGCTACATGAGACCTGGGCTGCTACAGTTTATTCCAAACCCAGGCTGAACCAACAACACTCAGTGAATCGCCTTGAAGAAGTTTAACTACCTCTTCCACCCTGTCAATCTTAGCTACCAAACAAAACCAGGACTGCATTTAAAGTTTCAATTTCTGTGTTTTCATATACTAACATGTAAAATTCTACATTTATACTCCAAAGCACGTGTGAGAAAGGAATCAAGATAGAAGTCAGTGTGTTAGGCCTTTGGAAATCAGCCTTGAAGAAAAATGAAGAAAAAATGTGCCATGGGTTAAATGGGTGGAAAAGTGCCCAGTGTCACAGCTGATGTCTTGCCCTCTTTGAGCCGTGAACTACTGTGACCTCCCATTATGCACATATTAAATATTGCTTCAGACTACAGGCTAAGAAAAGTAGAAGCAGCTTCCAAGCTACAAGCCATTGGAGACAGAAACCAGGCATGCGTTGTTTTCTGTTAATCCTAAAATCACAGCAGGCAGAGCAATCAAAGGTTAGGTTTAAATAGAAAATGCCCTGCAATTCTTTTCATACACAAATATAGAAACAGATGACTGAAAATAAAGGTCTGTAAATGGCACAACAGTCTCCAGACAAACTCAGGGAAACAACAGCTCTGTCAAACTGTCAGTCATGCTTGCTCCAGGACAGAAACAGACAGCTCTTAAAACAGTTTCTCTTACTGTTTTCATCCAGAGCACTTACCAGGTAGAATGTGTCTAAAATAGCTGCTCTCCAGGTGAGGGTATGGTGGTGGAGGTAGGGTGTAGTTTCTCTCTGGTATACCACACATCACTCCTCGATCCCCAATACCCATTGGGAGCATCAGAGACAGAGCAGAGGGCAAGGAACTCAAGGAGGGGCCCAAGTTTGGAATTGCAACAGGCAAGCCTGCAAGAGAAAATGCCCATTTAAATTCAATGGAACTCCCTGAGTTGATGAACACATGAGCAAACAAAGAGATTACTAATTCCCCAGGAGCTCTTGCCCTAAGGACATACAGCATGGCACTGTCCAAGTAAGGTGCCAGGCATCAAAGAAAGGATCAGTTATCACAGCAGTGAGAGGCATGCCTGAAGATGGCTAGATCTTTTTTGGTACATTTCGTAGGGCTTGCTTCTATTTGACAATTGTAATGGACTTCTGTCTGTGCAGGCCCCTGGAAAGAAGAGCTATGAAAACAGTTTTGCTATACAAATGATTCTTCACCTGAGAGAAATCAGACATACATGAAGAGAGATTTTCAGCTGCAACCCTAATTTCAATGGATTCTGATACTACTCACCCACAGTGCAAATCACCCCATGAAAACCAAACGAGGCTCCCACTAAAGTGTAAGCCTGACAAGCATTCGTGCCTTTTGCTTTGCCCACATAAGCAACAATTTATAGTTCCCCCTTCCCCAACTCTGCATCATTTCACTGCCCACAGTATGGCTTGCTATCAGAGCAGGCACTGCTGCCCAGTTAGGACCATTGCTGAGAGAGCAGAGCACAGAGCAGAGATGTGATGCCCCGTGAGGGACCCTTCCCCATTACCTGGTGCTGGTATCGCGTTGTGAGTGGGTGACGCTGCCAAGCCCAAGTGACTTCCTGAGACTGGCAGGGCATTGCTCACAGAGGAGGAGGTCAGCTGGTCCATCCCTACTGGACTCAAGTTCATTTCATTCATTCTGGAGACAAGGAACACAGAGGGGAGCAGGAAAAAGAAACAGAATGCAAAAGCATTCCTGATTACTGACTGTATTGTGGTGAGGAAAGGTTGAGCAAACAAACTCAAAATCTGATATTGGCATGTAAAAACTCTGCATTAAAAAGCTACGCATAAAACACACCAGCCACTCACACAGTCATCACATCACGATCAATACATATTGATTATATTAGACAGCAATAATTAGGATTAAAAAACTGTTCAGAAAGACAACTCAGACAATAGTTTCTTCCTTGACATCCAGAAAACAAAGTCTTACTCCTAGTATTAAAAGCCATTGTGATTGAACTATTGTGGAAGCAGATCCATTTACAAGCTGAATGTAAAAAATACTCAGACAACAGCACCTGATTTATATTTCATGACTTCTGGACACCACATCCATATTCAAAATCCAAATTCTGGGGAGAAGATCACTTCAAACTGGTAACAGACACACAACCTCTAATTCCCCAGCAGTTAGAACTAGGCCAATAGTGACAAGAGTTACCACTGCAAAACAGCCATAGCATAGTTTTAGCAGACTGCCTCAGTCTGGTTCTACGTGATCCCATCACATTAAAAACCAGCACCATGGATGCCGTGTCATTTCACTGATCAACCGCTCAAGTGGGCACACACCACACGAGAAGACGCAGGAACTGCCCAACAGCCCAAACTCTCAGCCTTGGTAGAAACCACGTTTCCTGGAGCACATATGTCCTTTGGGGTCTCAAGCTGCCCGTGCAGCCCAAACCAGTCTGCAGGGATGGGGACACCATGGAGACAAGGTCTACTCACACTTGTCACAACTCTGCAAGCCATGCCTGACCTACACTGTGCCCACCCTGGCCCTCCTACCCATCCACACACCAGGTCTGACCAGCAGCTCTCAGGGCCAGCCAGACCCGCTGCCCCCCGAGCAGCCACACACACAGCAGCCTCCAGGCTGGGCCAGGCCTCCCACATGGCCTTCGCCAGCAGCAGGCCCAAGCGCTGCAGTACGGATGGAGAGCTGGAGCTCGGGCTGCCACTCCGGCAAGGAAAGGTACCACTCATCCAGGAAAACGGCCCAATCCACCAAACTCACGCAAGTTAACAGCACAAGGTCTCAGCTCGGGAGGGGCCCGTAAGGAACATCGCGTCCACCCGCAGCTCCTCGCAGACCACCTGCCACCCGGAGGGCTCAGCCGCAAGCGGACTCGCCGACTTCCACCTCGGCTCTGCCCACCTTCGGCACCACGCCCCGCCTGCCGCCCGGGACGGCTCTGCAGGGACGGGCCGAGGGCTCCGGCTGCCCGGCGGAGCAGGGCTTTTCACCCCCGCCTCAGGCGGCTGCTGAGGATGGCGATGTCCGAAGGAAGCAACCACCACCCTCGCCCCGAAGCCGAGCCTCGGGGCCTGCGGGAGGCGCCGAACGCTTGAGGGACCCCCTCCCCTGCTCGCCCCCTCGGCCGGGCGCCCCCGGCGGTCCCGCCCGCCTCGCCCGGTGCCCGGCGGCGCTCACCT
>VZRH01000841.1:818841-833463 GCA_013397555.1 Urocynchramus pylzowi
TTATACATTCTAAAGCCACAGTTTAAAAATCCTTAATACAAAGCAACATTCTAAAACTATAATTCAAAAGGTTCTTATTACAAAATAGCTTAAGAGTTATAAAAGTTAATTGCAAGCAAAAGATTGGTTCAAGGGCCTTCTTCCATGTTTTAATTTACTTTGTTTATTAAAACTCATCTTTATAACTGTCCCATGGCCGTGTTCCACACATTTCACAATTACAATTACACAGGTTACCTTTATTTACCTGACACAGAACACAGCTTTGTATTTCACACTCTAGTACGTGTCTGAGATGTGTGAGAATTCCCTTTAGAGCTGCCTTTGTGTGTCCATGGCTTGAAACTGGGACCTGCATAATGGGTTTAGTCTAAATATCTAACATCTAAAGAAGTACATTTAGGCAAAGTGAGTCCAGATCTCTGTCATTCGTGACCAAAAGAATGACCTTATTTATTTTACCACATATCCCACAATCTTTCCTTCACCAAGCCAAATAATCCTTACCCTAACCATGACTGACTGACTATCCAAATTGGCCCAAACCCATTATTTCAGCAAGTCAAAAAAGAACTCACCAAGTCCTCAGGTTGTTATGGACTGCTAATCCTGTGATGGGGGCTTTGGGTCTGCTTCTTTTTTGTGTGTGTAGTCCCACATATTTAGATGTTGGTGCTAATACTTCACATCTTTCTTAGAACCTACAGTGAATGACTACAAGCCCAAAAGTCTCTCTCTTCACTTTGCATTCCCTAATAGAAGATGACAGGAGACCTTCCATTTTCAATTCTCATCCTTAAACCTTCATGGTCACACTCAGTACATCTCAGTTCTGTCCTGAAATGCTAGGTTATCCCAAGCCCTCAGCTTGTCTTAATTCCAATTATGATACTGTAATTCTACAGCAGAAGTGCCCTGGCACTGAAATCTTTGTGCTTTTTCAGCTGTCTGAGCTGAAAGTAATACTTCGAGCCTATGAGCCAGATTGGATGTAGTCATACATAGATAAGAGTATTTTTTCCTACTGTCAAGCATGAGTCCTCTGAGATTCCAGCTTTTTTTGTAGTCACTTTACTCCCTTGAACTAGTGATATCTTAACTACCAGTTTAAAGCAGAAGTATCAAAGGAAGCCAGTCATAATATGAAGTGTCACTGAATGAGAAATTAATCTGTGTCTACAGAGATGTATGCTGCATGCCCAAGGTATTGTGATAAAACACATTTGGGAACAGTTTCTTCTGCAAGGAAAGATTTTTTTTTTTATATATACCAAACACTTTTATTATATGTGAAGTGTTTTGATAAGACAACTGCACTATGTCTCCTGAAAGCCTGGTTTATTGACATTTATAGCAGTACTTGCTGCGTGAGGAACAAATTGCTGAGCTATTTTTCAAGTCATCTTCAGATCCTGGAGACATACAGAAAGATAAGGGAGACTGAAACCACAGGGGAAAGAAATGCAGTAAACGTACTTCAGTCCTTCCCTGCAGTGTGAGCCAAAGTCCCTTCTGGACTGTGCCCATGTCTCAGTACAATTAGTTCTCTTCTGCTATTGCAAACCTGCCCCTGGGTTCTTTCTTACACAAAGCAGAACAACACTGGAATGAAGATTATGCAAAAAGCCATTTTACCATCAAAAATCAAAATTTCTCATCACATTTTATTGGCTTGTCAGCACTTTGCAGGCCAGTATTTTGGTGATAGTCACAGTATGAAGCCTAGGTAGTCTATGAGCAGCTTTCCCTTCTAGGTGCAGGGTTGGAAAGAGATGACCCATGCTTAAGGATAAAACAGGACAAGACAGACACAAACCCACTCAATCCTGTATTCCTACACCTCAGTCTCAAGCAGAGTTATTACTATAATTCTGTGTGAGCAGTTAGCAATTAATCTGTTAATTACGTATTTTTGTATCTGATAATAAATTGCAGCAGCCTAGACAACCTATGATATGTATAATAGATACTAGAATTTGGCATAATTACAGCACAGTAAAATAAAATAAATGCACAGTATTATGAGAGTTTCAATGTAAGAAATGCATAGTGTTGTGAGAGTTTCTTCTTTAATTCCCAGTGTATTTTCTTCTTTCTCAGCAATGTGTTCACAGATAAAACAACAAGGACATCTTCTGTTGGGAAGTTAGTGGACTTGCATGTGTTCAGCTGACTCTTGTGTTTCTACTACCCTATTTCCACCAGTGACTTTCTTTTCATACACAGAGGGACACAGGGTCAAGGAGGAACTGTTTCTTTGAATAATTCAAAGTAATTCAAACCACTATGTAATATCAGTAGTGTTACTCATGGTTATGGTTCGTGTGGGAACGGGAACACGTTGAGGGTTCTTTTGTACAAAAATTACATACTTACAGATACTGTGTTAGGATATATGCAATTAAAACCACAACTAAGTTACATCTGGAAGGAAGGTGCCTAAATGTTTTATTTTTGGATATGTCGAGAGTATTTTCTATTTGTTTAGGCTGGGTAATTAAGTGCTTATAGTGAAGTATAAGAAAAGGAAGAGAACCTGTTTGAATACCACAGATGATGGAGTGTATAAGGAATCTCCCAGCATCCCCATTTAGACTTTGTACTTACAAACAAAACAAAACAACAATGAAGCCAAAACCCAAAAACCTAAGCAAAAGCTAAACGTACAATATGTGTATAAAGAGCATGAGCTCTGCCATTGTAGAGCAGCGAACACCTGATTTGTACTGCCTGAAAAGCAACCCAGGCTGTCTGCTTTGTATCAGCGTGGCAGCTATTGCATTCTGGAGTCAAAGCTTCATCCAAAGGTGTGAGGGGGACTTAATTGGAGAAACAGTGTAAGAAAGAAGATCAAAGGCTTATCTTAAAAGAGGAATATTATTCATGTAGTCTTAACCTACTGTTAAAATTTAAAAGAATGTGTATTAGCCTTTCCCTTTGGTGGTCCAGTCCTGCTACTTTCACTGTGTCTCTGCATGTGCAAACATGTTGAGACTTTGTGCAGAAGTCAGTACAGGAACGATAAATTGCTTTAATCCTGCTCATGCTCTCAACGTGGATGTGAGAGGACCTGCAGTGGGATGTGAGATGTGTTGGCCCTGCTCTGGCTCTCTGCCCAGGAGCAAATCCCTTTCCAAGCAAGTGACATTAGACTGTCAACAAAATACCACATTCATCAAAAGCCTGTGGCATATTTTCTCATTTCTCTTGCACACAAAAAAATTCAGACTTCAGAGTCCGTTTGATATGAGATCAGCTTCAATAATTCAGGTCAACAATTAACATTTACCTGTAATTTTTCTTCATGTATTTCTCTAAAGGATTAGCAACGTGGATTTTTCTGTCAGGAGAGAAGATGTCTTTAGCACAGCTGCAATTCTGACACTCTGGGAAGTGCTGGTGGCCTGCATTTACAGTAAACATAGAAAAGAGGTGTGGTAGCAGGGCACAGTGCATTTGCATGACAGAACTGAAACATAACCCTGCCTTTTGAACATGGCCAGGCTGCTGGCAAGGTCATGGAGAGCTGTGAAATGATCTGGGAGCTGAGCCCCCCAAGAGGCATGCTTCCATTTCCTTACAGGAATACTGCCAGAGAACAGTGTTTTCAATCTAATGATAACACAGATCAAATGGCCTTTGCTTGCTTCAGGTATTTGCTTAGAGGTCAACATCCTCTTTGTCTTAAGAAAACTAAAAGTCCTGGCCTAGCCTAGTACTACAGTGAAGGAGCTATTTTCCTTTAAGCATTCATTTCTGAAAACATTTCTGGATAACAGAGTTTAGCGTGCAAGTAATATTGAAAAGTCCATCCTGATCAACTGTTCCCAAAGATTTTTTAAAAGGCAGAAAAACTCTCACTTATGTGATTTGAAATGAGCTGTACATATCATGGGGTATTCCCCAGTAATTTTTGCTCAGGCTTTTGGGCCATTTTGGTGCTGATTCTAACATAAACCCTGACATAAACCAGAGTCCAGGACTGTTCTCACTCATGTCTGTCTGGAATGGTCTGCCTGTATGTTCACAGTACTTTGAAGACTACCACTGTTTTTTTGAAGCTGCAGAATAGGCCAGCAGAGACACAAAGGCTGACTTGAAAATGCATGCTACTCACATCATTGCTGCTAGTTTCTAACTCAGCAGAAGCACAGATGTGTTTCTCAGAGTGGAGAATGTTGTTTCAGTTACTAACACTTCTGAGGCAGTTTCCCATGTAACACTGAACAGGGCGGAAACTTTCACTTTGAGCAAAAAAACAATTTTAATAGAGCCTATATATCTGTACCTCTTCATGTCTGTCCCTTCCCACAGCTCTCCCAGACCAAACCTTCAATTCCCCAAACTGATGATGGCCAAAAAAGGAGATTCAGTTAACTGTGAAAACATGTTTTCAACAAAAAAAAAACCTATAACTACGGAGCTCTTGAACAATAACACGGGAAAAGTCAAAGACCATCAAGTTGCTGCAGAGGAAGATCCTAACACAGCAGGGTATCTCAGAGGAAAGGCACAGACAAGGACATTAGGACTTCATACTGCCAAAAGTCCTTGTATTTTGTCCATCCCTTTGCTTTGGCAAGCTGCAGGCAAACTGGAGGACACAGCACAGACCCAGCAGGGTCAAGAGGGACTTCCAGCTCTCCCGTTAAAGCAGTGTGCAGGGTCCATCAGGTAAGCCAATATCTGTGTAAACATCTGGTAATAGCTACACATGGGGCTATCAGGGCATCACCTTTGTGTTGTTTATCTGAGGCAAGTTCTCACAGGGATGACCAGAACATTCCTGCAATGAGCAGAAACGCACAAAACCTTGAAAACTGTTAGAAAATGCCAAAACGCTCATGTTCAATTTGTGAAACTCACACTTCTTGGAAAAGCCTCTCTTAGGGCGAAGAAGGCAGCTTTCCTCTTATGCTTGCACGTAGTACATGCTTGATCTGACAAGACTTGCAACCACAAGAGAGCACTCTTTCCTTTGAAGATGTCTCAGCTTCCCCAGAAAGCTGCAGATATGCCGTATAAGTTTTGCAAACTGCTTGTGAGCTGGTTCAGTTAGACCAGAGCAGCCGAAACAACAAAGCTTGCAGTTGTCTTTTGGATTTCATTGTGAAAAGCCTTTGGGTAGTTTTTAGATGACAGAAGATCCTTGGTTCCTGAAAGTGAGGAGTTCTGCCAAAACTTTGAAGATCCCTGTAAACTTTGCAAATTACCCATCTTTTGGAGACAATTATATCAAACGATATCATGGATTACAATACATGAGAAGTGTTTAGAGCCTGGAAGATTATTTATGTTTGGCATTAACTCTTATGGTCATAATTTCAAGTGGAGAGAAAAGGAATACACAGGAACCCTCTTATTATCTTTTGAAATATGAAGATCACAGGAAAAGAAGGGTTTAAATTGTGGAGTGATGGTCCTTAAAACCTGTCTGTACATTAACTGGCATCCTACACCTATAAAAACAACAAGGCTTTCCAGGCACAGTGTGGAACTCATGAGCTGTTAGCCTTGCTTTGAGATCTGAGTTTTTATACACCACAGGAGGAAACTGCAGCCTGTGGGGCAGGGTACCTATACAAATGTTGGATTAATACACTGGAAGTCAAATTCAGGAACTAACACTCCACTGGTGAGGAAAAAAAGAAGCATGGACAGCACTAAAGAGGATGATAAACTATTGAAGAGGATTGCGTTTCCAGGAGCTGTGTCCCTGGCTAACAGCCACATGCACCCCCATGGGGTGCCCCTGAGAGAGCCCTTTGGGGTTCCCTTCCACCTGGACCCATCTTACTGGGAGCAAGCCTACAGTGGGCACACAGGTCGCATCTCCTACATCCCGTTTCCTGGCTACATGGGCATCTATGACTATTCCTTCGAGCCCGCCTTCATTCGCAAGAGGAACGAGAGGGAGAGGCAGCGGGTGCGCTGCGTCAACGAGGGCTACACGCGCCTCAGGGAGCACCTGCCCAAGGAGTTCGCTGACAAGCGCCTCAGCAAGGTGGAGACCCTGAGAGCTGCAATAAGCTACATCAAACACCTGCAGAGCTTGCTGGACTGCCATCCCTTAGGCTCTTCCAGCAAGGAAACGCTCTCTGCCAAGGAGAGCCCGGGAACTCCCAGTCCAGCTTCCCCGCGGGAGTGCAACAGCGATGGAGAGTCCAAAACTTCTTCAGCGTCATCCCCCTACAGTGAATTTGAGGAGACGGGCAGCTAGGTCTCCACTCTGGACACAGAAATCTTCAAGTTTGGCTGAAAAACCATTTCAAACCCTGGGGAATTTTCTACAGGTGAAAATTAATATCGGGGAAAAGAAAAACAGATAGGGAAAGCAAAAAAAAAAAAAAGGTATTTTCAGTCTGTCAAAGGACTTTAAATGTTTGCTGTATAAAACTTAAATGTGATTTGTAAACAAACAGATATCTCTCAGGTTGTTTCAGCTGTGTTACTAAGCTTCCTTTGGACTGTTAAACTGGAGCAACATTTGCATTCTACTTTTCATACATCTTTTATTCTGTTCTGTTTTCTTTTGCCTTTCACTTGAGACAGTAAAACCAGATAAATCCATTTCAGGAAATTCCCCTCCCCTTTCTCCTGCTTTGTCCAGTGAGTTTTATTGTCTGTTTTTCCTGACTGCTAACCTGAGATGCACTGCAAACACTTGTACTGGGGAAGGTAAGATTTAGATAAAATATCTTTCCCTAAATATTTCAGAAAACTCACAGAAATACTATTTATGAAACAACAATTTTTTCAAATAAAACTAAGGCTATATTTGGAAATTAATTTCTTTTAAAGCATCTTCTAAAGTGAAAGAAACAGCTCATGCACTGGACACTGGCTATTTGGTGATTATTCTAAGGATAATTTTCAGGAAAATAAAGGTGGACATTCATTCCAGTCAATGCTAGGAAGAGGGAAACAGAGTTCTGTAAAACTGCACCTTCAAAAGCAAAGCTTCACTCAAGATACTGAAAAATGAAAGCCTTTTTCCTACTTTTCTGAAATCTGAGTTCATGGGCAAAATAGTCTTGATTGTGTCTTTGGCAGGTCAGAAATTATATGCTTAGAAATATAACCTGTAATGGTTAGACACTGATGTGTACAAAAAGGGAAACGTTGAATATAGTGGTTTACATCTGCATGAAAATGTAGGTATTTCTTTTGTTTAGAATATTGTATTACTTTTTCAAAGGACACTGTTTTTAAAATTAATACCTCAAAATCTATGGAATACCTTTAATTTGGATTGCATCTACTTAAAATGAGAATTTCTCTTAAATTTGTTTTGAAATCTGCCTTCCTCCAAGGCTTAAATCCCATTCTGAATATGGGGTAAACTTCTTACCCATCCACTTTCAACACACCTTTCAAACTTTTGCTTTTTTGGCCTTGTGTTGATGAAATGATTTTGTATCTTTTTGTCTTTCTTTTGTGTCATGCTGACTAAACACCTGAAAAAATACTCATGTATAAATAGGAAGAAATACTGATCAAATACCTCAAAATGTGTCCATAAATTTCCTTTAAATAAAAAATGTGATTAATCCTGGCTGTGTCTTTTTCACTTTTAATTTATAACAAACATGACAGCTCTGGTTGCAGGAGTAATAACTTTTCAGGAAAAAATAGAGAAAATGGAAAGGGATTAAATATGAACTGCCACCTAGGATTAAATATGAACTGCCACCTATAAAACAAAATTTTTTATCTAGATTTTAAAATTTTGCTAAAGAGCAGGTTTGTGTTTTTGGCATCTAATAAAAATTATTTGGTATAAAAATACTTGGCTGCTTTCTAGTAGTCTATTCCCAACATTTGTACACTTTAAGCTCCTGTGTCCATGGCAGTCACAGGTGTTGTTCTTTATTCTTTACATGAGAGCCAGCTCCATTTTCTAATGATTATTTTATTTCTCTGAGGGCTGTTACTTTTTCAGAGGCTGTTTGCCAGACTTAAAAATTGAGATTTAGTTACCTGGACAGTTCAGATCCAGAGCCAATGCACTCACTTCTGGCTGTGCAGTGTTTGTATTTCTCACCCAAGAAAGAAGAGGACAGCAAGGTAGAGGTCCAAATGTCTGATTGGATTCCATTGTTCCTTGGCTTTTCTTCCTTCCTTTGTGTTCCTCTGGCAAGAAATTCAACCTGTCTCTCCCTTTGACTCAGTTTTGAGATTTCTGGAAATGTGTTATTGCTGCTGGTACTTCTGTGAGTAAGCCTGAACTGCATTTCTCCCTCAAAGCAGAGATTAGATATTTGTTATCTATTAAAAAACATGCACTCCCTCAGAGTACCAGAGGCAAATTCTGTGAAACATACTTCTTTGGAGAGCACTCTGGAGATGAAAAGCATCTTCATGATATAATGGCAATAAATAGCCACATCAAACCAAACCATTAAAAATAAAAATTGCCAGAGTGGCTATTACTTCCTGGGCAGGACACATCAGATAAGGCCACAGATGAATTTTTTTGGTCAGATTGCTATCACAGTGGTCTGACCCTGCCAGATAAATATCCAGGAGCCTCAGTCCTCTGATTCCCAAACCTCAGAGATGGTGCTCTGTGCCACCTTCTCCGTGAGCAGCTGGCTGGAGAAGGGGACTGGGCTGTGACTCTGCCCCTTTTCATCTCTCAGGTGGAATGTTCCTCAGTGCTCCCATTAATGGAATGGAAATCATCCCACCCTGGGGCTGTGCTTGGCCATCACTGCTGTAGGCTGTCTAGCTACATTTTTTTTAGACTATACATCTTTAACAGCTCTGGAGATGTCCTTAAAATACCTCCCAATCCAACCTCAATGCTGAAGATGGAAAAAAACCTGAATGCCACATGTATTTTAATTTACTTTTATAAAAGAAAATTAATTTCTGGATGAAAAGGAAAGTCTTTTTATGGGAAAATCTGTCACAGGTTGAACCCCTCTCTTGAGGAAAGTTGTGTGTTTTTATTTCTCACAGTTCCTGTTGTTACTCAAACCTCTTGCACAATTTTAGTACAAGCAAGTAGAAAACAAGATTTCCTAAATATTGGTGCTTTTGTCCAGGCATCAGCAAAGGTTTAAAGTGAATGCCACATTTCAAAAGCTTTATTAAGCTGTTTCTGTCTAGACAAAGGGTTTTTCAAAGCTTCTAAAGTGTGTCATTATCAGACTTTCAAGCAGACAATCATCCAGCTTGTCACCATGAAAATTAAAGCTTTAATAAAAATGTTGACCAGAAGAATTCTCTCCACGTGGGACAGTTACTATTTACAAGAAAAGCAAATGCTGCTATCTGTAGGCAGCCATGCTACAGTTTTATCCAAACTTTGCACACCAAAAGCAGCCACTTTAATCTTTCTATCAAATCTGGAAAAAAGAGATAGCTGAAGTCTTCCCTCTGCTGCCATTAAATTACAAATCCATTTGCTTCTTGATATTATCAGCATTTTAAAGATGTGTTATCCCAGCCATGGCATTGCTTTTAATCCTCTAATAGCTATTTAGCTGATTTCTTTGTAAAAGCCCATCCACAAGCCTTTCATGTTACATTACCCAGTGCCAATAATGTGGCCAAAGATAACCAGAAGGCACTATAGAAAAGTCATGTTCAGACAGTAAAGCAATCAGGGCCAATTTATCTCGCTGGAATAAATAAGCAGGGAATGTCCACACACACAGAGAGTATCTGTGAAAACATTTGTCTCCAGCATACTAAGGCAGGAGGCAAAAGAAGATCCAAAACATTTTGAAGAGACACTCTGGAGAGGTACCCACAGGAGAGCCCTGCTGAAGTAAGCTGAGGTAAGTGCAGTAGCTGAGTAAGGTCTTAGTATGCCTCTCCAAAACAGTCTAAGCAAATCCAACTTCAGCAGGTGCTTCTCACTAGAAACCCTCATTCTCCATTGCCTGAAGGTGTGCTTGTAAGCAAAAATCCCCTGTGAATGTTTACTCATGTATTTCCCACATGATTCTTACACAACTACCTAATTGTGACTGTATCCACTAATGGAGCAGTGGAAAAGTTCTTCAAGTTGCCTTTGCTGAGAGAACAAGTTAGAGGAGTGAAGACCCCCTTGAAACTTTTGGGGACCCCTCAGCTCACTTCTGATACGACTGGAGATGGAGGTGTCAAAGACATGAAATTCCTACAGAGTCCATGAGCACTGGTGGCACCAGAGCAGAAAAATGTGCCAATGTAGAGTCCTTACAGAGGGGAAGGCTAACACTGCCCCACATGATGTCAGCCAGCCCAGGGGCACCAGCCAGCTGTGAGCAGGCACATGTGCCTTGTGTCGCCTCTGGCCTGTGCTGCTGGGGCCAGTTAGAAAAAAAGTATTTTGTGTTGGGGTTTTCTCTGCTCTCTGAGATGACCCCAGGTGTTGGTGGAAGCTGTTTTTCTCAACTTAGTTGTCTAAGAAGGAGTTAGGAGTTTTCTGTTTGTGTTTTTAGTGATGTTTATTGTCTTTTATCTAAAATATTTTTTGTTTGACCCATTGAGTTCTGGTTAGTAGGTCAGTCTATTATTGCCTCCTACAGGGTTGGTGTTATTTTTTATACCATGAACTACGTATTAGATATTTATAATTGTGTACCAATCCCTAACACCTGTGTTAGACAGTGACTTTTTACTCTGAACCAATGTAAAAATGCCAGCATCACCTAAAAGATGGACGTTAGGAAGAAGAAGGAAGAAGGATAGGGCATGCCTCTATTCCTCCATCTTAGGGTTTTAAACCCCCCTGTACCAAATCCCAAATTTTCTCCTTTCACCCTCTAACTACTGCTACTGTGTTGTCTAAACTTTTGTGACTTGTGATTCCTCATATAAGGTTGGTAATTTGTCCCATGGGCTGAAATCAAAGCCCCAAGTGTTTTTGGCTTCCTGCCAGGGCTGCCCAGACCCCTGTCCAGGGTTCAGGGCATGGAGAGGAATGTCTTGGATTCTAACATCATGAAGGGGGTTTTTTGGGGTTTTTTTTTGGGAGGGGAGAGCTACATGAATGGTCTGTGGGAGGATGAAATGTTGAAAATGTGGAGAAGCTAGTGGGCAGTGAAGCCTTGGAGCTTATATAGCACAAAGCTGAGCCGAGCTGCATTTACTGTGCTGCTCACAAAGCAGCTTGCTTGTCCCCATGATTTTGCTTTGATGTGGTGTGGTTCTGGGCAAACATAGCAGATTTTTGTGTTCCAGGGCTATAAGATGTCAGCACTGAATGCTAACCAATCTCTTCCATCTGCACTGAGATCACAAGGAGAACAAGTAGTTACAAATAAATGGAATTTTCACATCCTTTCATGTAGGCGCTGTACTGCAGCATTTTGCTGTGTGAGGCTGCTCTCTTGATGTAGCTTTTTAAATGCAAAAAAGCACTGAAGAAGTTCCAGGCTCAGCTGCACACAGCTTTTCCCAAGGGATCACTCATGCAGAGGTGATGTGTGCATCCCCACACCCAGAGGCATGAAAGCACACTGGGGCTTCACCAGTGAAACTGATAATAAACTGTGTAATGTGTAAATGAAATAAGCCAGAGGTACAAACACAGGAGTAAGTGTTGTGGTGTTTTTGCATGGGAAAAGGAGGAAGTGTGGAAGAGGGGAGGGAGACAAGAAAGTGGTTTTGAGGTGCAGCACACAGATTGATACCATATCAACTGCACAGCTGAAACAAGGGAAACAGGAACAAATCAGATATGACATCCTTGGGGAGGCTTAATTCTGGGGAAAAATAAAAACAAACCACCACCCCCCCAACTTAATATATTTTCCTGCACCTCAGACACACCACATCTATTTACCTACCATTACTTCTTGTTCACCTTTTCTTGTTCATCTTGTTCATCACAAAATACCTCCAAGTGTGTTTTCTATCAAAGTGCTGAGCAGTTGTGAGCAGGCTGTGCTCTGTGTGGGGAGTGAGGGAAGATTACAGTGCTCAGCCCACCTGCTATCAGGAGCCACATGGTAAACCCAGATTACTTCAGCTCTAGGCTTTGCCTCTGTTTCAACAACAGCATGGCCCACCTCTTGCCTCTGTGCTGGGAACACCAGTAGATCCTGCCCACTGGAAAACATCACCAGACTGCCCCTGTGATGGTTTACCAGGAGCTGCTTGCATGGGTTTCTTGTTCCCTGTGTGAGTGGAAGCACCCAGGGCTCCTGTGCTTGTAGATTAACCTGCCCTTGCAAGTTACCCAGCTCTGGTATTGCAGAGCTGGCAGCTATTCTATTCTATTCTATTCTATTCTATTCTATTCTATTCTATTCTATTCTATTCTATTCTATTCTATTCTATTCTACTCTATTCTATTCTATTCTATTCCATTCCATTCCATTCCATTCCATTCCATTCCATTCCATTCCATTCCATTCCATTCCATTCCATTCCATTCCATTCCATTCTATCCCATTCTATCCCATTCCATTCCCTTATATTACAGTTACAGTGAGGGTGGTGGAGACAAATAAATCTCTCTCCCAGGCTGTCATGACAACGATGCCACTGGCATCCTCCTTGCCACAAGCATTCCACTGCTGGCTAATGCAGACCACTGCTGAGGCCAGGCAAAAGGCCATGAAAAGCCCTGCCACTGTTGGCTCCCTCAGCCCCCCAAGCCCAGCAGTTTGGCCCAGCACAGCTGGGTGATGCTGCAGCCCTGGCTGGCAGGGGCAGTGATGCAGATCCCGGGGGCCCTGTTAGGACAGATCAAAGCTGTCAGCATGACAGGCAGTACACATGCAAGGAATTGGCCTCTGTTTATGTGCAGTGTGCTCCATGGCTTTGCATTTTGCAGCACCGTGAAAGCTTTAAAATTTCCATTTCCATTAACAAGCCCATAAAGCATAAGGTTATTAAGTGGTGTTTATATTATCCTGTCTGAGAAGCTCATTCAGTTACCAGCTGGCTCAATTTTTGCTGAAAGCAAGTTTCATGAGGGTGCTGAGTTGGAGCTGCGTGTGTTGGGGGAGCTTGCTTTGAAAAGACAGAACAGCAGCAATGCCACCACCATGAAACAGCTGAATTGCTCTGTAGTATGAGTGGTCAGTGCCTTCAGAGGTGAATGGAATTATTTGGCTCTGTGACTGAAAAACATGTTGCATTTGAACATTTTAAAACTTGATTTTGACAAAACTCTTTGAGCATTAGTTAGTTTCTGCAAACTTTACTGGAATTTCACTGAGGTCACTGTCTTAAGGAGCACTTTTACTGTCTCAGGATTATTTTTTTTCCCAAGAACAAAGTCTAGTGGGATCTCTGGCCAGGCTTTCAATGGCTGAAGCAGGGGGTAAGAAGAGCACCCCTGAGAAAGCCACTGGTGAGTTTCCCACGGGGTTCTTGATTGCAAGAGATAAAGTAAGAGTGTAGCAATGAAAGTGGCATGCAGGTGCAGGCACAGATGTGTGTGGGGCACACACCACAGGGCACCTTCCAGAGCAGGCACCAGGGTCTGGAGAGCAGGGGCCTGGAGTGTGGGCAGGGGTCATCTGCTATAACCTGTGACTCAGGTGTGACAATGCCAGCAGCAACCCCTGTCCAGGAATCATAAGGATGGTGTGTTTTATATTATACCTGAACTTTTATAGATAAGAAAAAAATTATTCTGTCAATCTGTAAATGAGGCCGTTTTCGGTTTGGAAGAATATAATTGGAAATAATGTAGAAAATATATTTGTATTGAGCCATGCCCACAAAACAGAGGCAGTTTTGGGTTTATTTTCATTTTCTGCAAGCATTCCCTTCTTTCAGCTAGTCCTAACTTTTAATACTGAGAACAAAGTTCACAGGTGTATGCTCAAATATTGACAGTGACTTCACTGCAACAATTAGGAAAGTGACTTGGCAGATATGAAGGCTTAAGGCTTCCACACCATGAAATGTGTGAATGGAAATTCATTAGACTTACTTAACATTTACTTGGAGAGCTTTAAGAAAAGGCAGTTTGTAGGGCAGAGTAAAAAAAAAGTTCAAAAGGTTTGAAAAATTGTTGAGATTTCTGGAAGATCACATGCTAATTTTTAATGAGACTCATTGGGATTGAGCTCTTTGGAGAAGAGGTTTTTTTGTGAAATTTCCATTGCCTCTTCATTTCAGCCAGGTTTTAGATAAAAATATTACAACACAAATGCTCCAAAGGAAAAGGGTGTATAAACCAGGCTGCCAGATAGAACTAGGAGTATATTCCACCTGGTACATTATGGATGTAAGACAACACTTATGTGGTTAAATTTTATCCCTCTTTCCTGATTTTTTTTTTTTTATCCTAGATTCAGTGGGACAAACCTACCTCCTCATGAAAGATCTGGCAGCTCCCTCGGTGTCCTGAACCCTATCCAACTGATAATTAGACTTGTTTGAAATTGAGGAGCTGAGAAGTAGCCTCCAGCCACTCAACAAAGGCTCCTCCAGTGCTCTGAGGAGGTGGTGCTGACACTTCCCTTCTCCTTGTCTGCCTCCTGCTGAAACACATTTGCAGTCTCCTGAAGCCTCTAAGGCTTTTCCAGAGATCTGGTGGAACCAGACCTGGTATCTCATGGAGTATCATCACATGCAAAGACAAAGAAACACCCCCACAGGCATAGTTAATGCAGACAAACCTTAATGGCTTTTTTTTTTTTTTTTTTTTTTTTTTTTTTTTTT
>VZRH01000841.1:833472-849839 GCA_013397555.1 Urocynchramus pylzowi
AACTTAATGAGCTCAAAACTTAATGTGGTTTTTTTTTTTTTTTTTTTTTTTTTCTTTTCCCCTCCAGTTGCGAATGTATAATTAATCTCAGTTCAAGTTTACATGTTTGATCTATTTCCTTTAGGCTTCGGATGTCTTTGAAGGCAGGGGAAGACCCTGGGATTTGATCTGAGGTGCCTGGGACAGGCTCAGTGTTTCCATGGACAGACCCCCGTGCCCAGAGCTGGTCAGATGTGGAGAGCTCCCAGCTGGCAGCCCTGGGGCAGAAGGGCAGTGGCTGAGGTGCTTCCCAAGCTGGGCTGCAGGAACCCCTTCACCCCAAAAAAACATTTCCCCAGGGCTCCCATGAGCAGTGGGGACACCCACAGCCAGGAGATGGGAATCCCCTGAGGGGACACCCACAGCCAGGAGATGGGAACCTCCTGAGGAGATACCCACAGCCAGGAGATGGGAACCTCCTGAGGACAAGAGCCAGAGCAGGAACCAGCCCTCCCCTGAACAGACCCTCTGAGCCCTCACTCCCACAGCACAGCAGAAATGAAAGGTGTAGGGATGAAGGATGCATCCACTTCAAACAGGGAAATTTCCTGTGCTGTCTGGAGTCAAATCCTCCCCAGCAGCACTTTGTTCCCCTCACTCGTGTGTATCAATTTCTTCTGACAACAGTTTCATGGCTTCAGGATAAAAAAGCCCAGCTCCATTGGTATTATATTTTACAACTACAGACAGACCATGGAGATTAAAATTCTTTGGCTGAGTCACCAAAGATGGGAGGGGGGAAGATGGGTCCAGCAGGCACTGTGAAATGTGGGTTGAACACAAACCAAAGTGAATCCAGCCTTTCATCCCTGGTGGTGCCATGGATGCAGATGGCAAAGGCAGAGATGAGGGGACACTGTCATGAGGGGACACTGTGCTGAGGAAATGAACTGTGGCACTGACTCAGGGCTGGGGGCTCAGGGCTCCTCACTTCTTAAGGCACAACACCAAGGGCTGGTTCCCATGGCAAACATGGGTAGCTGAAGAATAGAATAATTTCTGGTTGATCCATGAGGGTTTTGTTTGAAACCAAAGGCCTCCCTTAAATGTTTTCTTGCCTGACATGCAGCATTTTAATTTGATATTTAGATTTTCGAGGTCCTTCAGGTAGGACTGTGAAGTGTGAAGGAAAATGAAACCCCATGTGCTGACATCCATTGCTGAATGTTTCCTGACTGAAAGCATCCGTCTAACACAGTCCTGTACCTTGATCCACCCTGAGAGAGCAACCCCATGCTCTCAGCTCCTGTCCCTTAGCACACAGATGGCAAAAGCCAAGTGGCACATTCAGCATTTCACATGAGCACAGAGGAATTTAGGCACTCACTAATACTGGACTCAAGTTGAGGGTCTGGCTCAGTGGCTCTGTGTTCTGGCCAGAAGACTATGAAGAAGTTATTCTAAGTTTTGCCGTGACTACTTGAAACTCTGAACAGCTTACAGTCTCTCCTACTTGCAGTTTAGATTGTGACAGGAATAACCCATCCCTCCAGCAGCACTGAAGGCTCAGGAGAAGACAGCACACACTGAGCAGGGGACAGCCAAGGCCATGCTCCACAGAGGGGTACCACTGTGATCAGCAGCACTCACAGGTGCAGAGGGATCTGGTCCCTGAATCACAGACTCATATTTAAACAGGAAAGACCAATAAAAAGTGAGATTAAAGGAAGTGATTTTTATTCCCATTTGCAAATAGAGCACCAAGACATAGGAAGATGGAGTGACTTGGTACAGGCTGGAAAAGTCCATGATGGACTTGACTATCTGAGCCTTAAGCTGAACTTTTCTTTCCAGGACCAGTCTGTGATGGAGGATTCACTTTCTGCCAGAGAAGCAGAGGGAAAGGAGA
This sequence comes from Urocynchramus pylzowi, assembly GCA_013397555.1. Lineage (NCBI taxonomy): Eukaryota > Metazoa > Chordata > Aves > Passeriformes > Fringillidae > Urocynchramus > Urocynchramus pylzowi. The sequence continues at coordinate 835,361 of VZRH01000841.1, forward strand.
CAGCAATGGTGCTCTTGGCTGCTATTGATAATCATCAAATTGTTGGAATTTCTGCCTGAGAGACAAGGAAAGGAATATTGGCACAAGCAGGGCTTTCTGCTTCTCTATCAAGATAAAACTTCTGCCTCATCCACTGACCATTAATGGAAGAGCTCATGGGGTCTGGCAGAAGAGCAGCCAGCAGCCTGCACATCTGCACTTCCTAACAGGACTTGTGAAGGCCAGGTCACCCCACAGCCCTGGCACTGAGGTGGGGGACAGGAGCAGTGCTTAGCTCCTGGCACACCACGCCTGCGAGCGGGGCTCTCCCTCCCTGCTCGCCCCCTGAGGGCTGACAGCTGCCCCGTGGGCACTGCAGTCCCCCTGAGATCCTTCCCTGGGGAGGGATTCTGTGCCATGGAGGTGCCCACTGGAGCTGCTGGGGTAGGAGAGCACCCAGCACTGCCTGCACCCACAGGCACCCTCCTGCCAGCACAGCCTCACGTCTTGGGCTGGGCAAAGAGGGCTCCCTGGATGGAGAGTTTTCTCCTCCTCTGCAGGGCTCAGTTCTTCCAGCAAGAAAGGGCTCCAGCCCTGCAGACATGCACAGCTTGTGTCAGGAAGATGGACAAAGTCCTTTCTGGGCTAGATTCAAAATACACAGATACTGAAAATCCTCAAAATGGAGGAGAAAGCGCTTGTCATGGCCCTTTGGGTATCTGCCTGACAAAACCACTCCTATGGAAGGTGGAGAAAATCCCTTTAGCAACAGCTACAGTATAAATACATTCGAGGGAAAGAATAATTTACAATGATACCGTTTCAGTCCTCATCCAAGAAGTGTTTAAACATTTGGCAGGGAAACAGTGGAGGAACTCATCAACTTACCTGATGGTTTTAAAGGTTGATAACTTGTCTGTGAATGACACAAATTTAAAGCACCACAATAACAAGCATTAGTCAAAAATAAAACAACCAGGTTTTTGTTTGTTTGTTTTTCAGATTAAAAGCACAAACAGGTTACAATTCCTAAGAGATGAGTAACCAGCTGGTTTCTTGGAATAGGCTCCAATACAAGGCTGACTCAAACACCTCAGCATGTGAGGGCAGCCCAGCCCCTGCGTGTCTTTTGCTAAGCTAGTAAATGTTAAATTAAGTGCTGGCAGATGATTCAATTTCCCTTTCCTGGCCATAATCTCTGCAATTAAGACTAGTGATTGTTTTGGTTTCTGAATTTATATATACAACATGACCCAAAGCAGCCTTCTTTGGGAACAAGAGTGCACCAAGATGGGGATGTGCTGAGCACGATGAAACCCAGCAGCAGCAGCAGCTCAGGCAGGGGATGGTCAGTTGCCTGAGGAGACCAAGCTGCACATATGCCATGGATGGGAGACCAGAGGAATTTCTGTGCCCTCTGCTCTCCCACCTCACACATCACTCAGTATGACCCCCACCCTCCTGCTACATATTGCAAACAAAAGCCCCACCAGAAACCACATAGTTATTGGTGTTTGTGAGTGCCAGGAAGTTATCCTCTTCTTTGTCCCATGGAGCAGAGGACAAAGCACCTGTACAGAGTATCTCCCTGGCTGGGGCCTGCAGAGCTCCTGCTTTTCCACTGTACACCTCCCACTGCCACCTTTCCAGACAGAAAACCAGAAGCACTGGTGATCACAACCATTTGGGCTGGGACAGGGCTGAAGAGAGCAAAGCAAATGCCAGGTACAGGCAGGGCCTGCTGCTTCACCGGAGCTTTCCTGCGAGCAGGGAGCGTGCTGGCACACGCTGCAGGAGGGATATTGCTCTGTCTGATCGCTTTGAAGACTGGGGCGGTGGAGGGAGAGGAGGCCAGTTAAGTGTGTTTATGTTTGAAAGGAACAAAGGAGAGCAGAGGAGAGTGGGGGTGTCTGTGCCAGAGATGTGTCAGAGATCACTTGTTCCTCCTGGGCCCAAACACCAGCTTAGGACCACCAGCGTAGGAGGAAGTGGTGTGTGCAGAGCTGCATTTAAAGCAGGCAAAGTCAGAGCAGAGGGGAGAGAAATCCCAGAAGACTTAGGATGGTGACAAATGTGACACCAGGTGATAAACATCAGACACCAGGGGCTCCCAGCCTGTGAGGTGTGCAGTACAGTGCAAATACACCACAGCAGCTTACCTGGCTGGGGTCAGGTTTCCCTTGGGAGAGGCTGAATTAGGGAAGTTAGGCACCTGGGGAACACAAAGTGTGACCAAGTCAAGGGAGGCCATCAGCTGCACCCCAGCTTTGCCATCTGTTGTGACAAATGAAACACTGCTGGGAGGAACCACCTTCCCAGGGCTGTCAAACAGCCCAGGGCCGAGTGCTGCTCCTTCCACCTGGCACTGCACCCCACAAACAGCACCCACAGCTTGGGACACAATCCAAGGGCTGAGAGTAGCCCAAAGGCAACCAAACCCTGAAGTGCAGACACCCTGAGCAAGCCAACAAACCTGCTGCTGCAGACCACAGATGGGTGAATCAGCTGAACTCAGGCAGAGAACAGCTCAGTGCCTGTGGTTGGACACAAGTGTGCAGCAGTTCCAAGGGTAGATGTAGACCAGATCCCCTAACTGTGGTATCCCAAGGAAAAAAGGCCCTAACACTCATTCCTCATTCACCAAGGCTTTTTCAGTCTTTTGGGGAGGAAAGTGCATCATCAACAGGTATTTCAGAGTTCTCAGTAATCTTCCATGGAAGCAGAGATGGTTCAATAAACGCACTGGTTCTTTGGTGTTGCTCCTGCAGATCCACCTGTATTTCAGCATATGAAATTTAATACTGCATGCCTTCTCTACTTAACACTTCTAATAATTTATTTTTTTAAATGCAGAATAAAGAAAGTTGGTGGACAACCCTATTTGGAGAAAAAAAGACAGACTTGAAATGGAAAAAAAATCCTGGTTCAAACAAAGAACTGGGAGACATCTTACATTTCTCTTTTCTTTTTTAGCTGGTTAGGAAACCAGCACTTGACTTCATACAGCACAACATATAACCAAAACTAATACCAGCTTTGTAACAGGAAACCAAAATTGACAGCTCTTCTTGCAGTCTTGAAAGCTAATGCATAAACACTGATGATCAGTGGACTTAAGGCATACATCCCATCCATATGACAGCACCTCCATGGTACACATGATTTCTGCTTGTAAAAAACTTAAATTTATTCCTTAATGGTAAGGGTAAGTAGAAGTCGAAAGGAGAACTGTGTTTGTGAAATGCTTATTTTTAAATGTGATTTTTTTTAAAAGTTCCCTTACATTCCACATCAAAGAAGCTGAAGTATTTATAGACAGAAACTTCTGCAAGGAACATAGACTTCTGCAGCAGATTTGAGACCAATTTTTCTATCAGTCTCTGGAGGCTAATTCACATTTCCCCATGAAATGATTTTTGCTTTAGATTCAGTAAGTGTGTCTCAGACCTCTGAAATGGCAATCTGGAGCTGTTCCACTGAAGAAAGGAGGGGGACAGTTCAGACACTCGAGAGGTAAGTTCAGACACTCGAGAACTCACAGCAGTGCCTATAAGTACACGTGCTGCTTCTGAACCTGCACAAACACAGTATCTGAACCTAAAAAAACCCTTAAGAACAAAGTGATTACAAGAGTGAAATACCATTATGCCTTCTAAGATCCTGCACTTAAAGGGGTGTTTCATCAAAAGGCACTGCAGTGCATCAATCACGGCCTGCTCCCCGTACACGAGTCCTTGGCAGGGCTCCACTCTCGCTCGGGGCTGTTGCTCCCGCCAGCCGCCCTCTGGTGCCGGCATCCAGCCCTGCAGGCAGGCGCCATCCCCTGGCCGGCGAGGCGGGCTCAGCACGGCCCGCAAGGACAGGTCACGGCCATCACACTCCCGTCAAAACCGAGCTGGGAAAACAGCACTGCACTGCCCTTCCTTGTGAGCTGCAAAAATTCTGCCATCTGCACGTTCTTTGCAAGATCCATCATCTGAAGTCACGAAACACATCGTGTTTCGAGCTCGCATACGGCTGACATGTTTGTTGGCTGCTTTCAAGTACACAGAAAAAACATGACACAGATACACTGACACATCCATCTTCCCATTTTATTGTAATCCCCCAAAGTGATCCAGTGGGGATGGTCAGCTTCCCCTCCAGCCTTGATTAACGAATGTAAAAGAAACACTAAATCCCATCGCACTGGGCCTGACCCTGAAACTGGGCTCCCTTAAATGAGAGCTGTGGGACACAGTGAGCAGCATTACCCAACCCAACTTTCACATGCTTAGAGCTTTTTAAAATGTTGGATTAGCACATCCCTAAGTTACAACTTTTACTAGGCAAACAAAACCTCTCAAGGCAACATACTCAGCTCTACACAGCTCTTCCAAAAGACTGGAATGCCTACTTGTCCTGAGCCAAGTTCACCAGGTGCTGTGCTAAATGCATAAGGCTGGGGTAAGACTCTGTCTCAAGCTTAGCTAGACCCTCTCAACCTGAGCAGGAGACTGCTCCCAACTCCAGATTTCTTACCCAATAGCCAGGAAACACGCAACAGTACAGACTGCATAAAGGTACCTGCAGAGAGGACAGCCTCTCCCTGCCCACACGTGCAATACCCTGCCTGTCTATCAGAGTACTTCCACGTGCAGAAAGAGCTCCAGGCACTCATGTGTGGTGACAGCAGCTCTGGGTCATACACCACCTTCACTGATGGTGGTGGTCTTGCAGCACAGCACTTAGTGACAACTCAGGCAAGTCTGAAGTCCTGCCTGAGCAGGGAAATGGAGGAAGGACTGCATATAAAAACCAAGACTTACGTATTTCTTTGCCCTGTCCTCACAACAAAAGAACGCCATGTAACAAGGAGGAGGGGCATTACTTATGGCTAGGAGTGGTTAAAAATAGGTGTATCCTCAGCTGTTGTGTTTCCAGAACAGGAATGTGATATTTGAGCATCCTACAGAGTCCAAGAGGCATGGGAAGATGGTAATTCTAGTCTTGTGTAAGGCCTGGAGACATGGGTGCCTTGTGGGCTCCTAGCCTTTTATAACAGCAATAGGTCTCAGTTTAATGGCTTTCTTGCTGATGCCAGCTTCATGGCAGGTGTTAACCACATCAGTCACGTTCTTGTAAGACTCTGGTGCCTGGAGGGGGGAAAAAAAGAAAAAAGACAAAACTATAAACAACCTATAGTTACAGGAAATCAGGTGTAGGCTTTTGAAATCCACTCTTCACAAAAATAACCATATCAATGGAGGGTGTAGAAGTAGGTGAACATATTGAGAATCTGTCCACCTTATGTATCTAAGAAATCTGTAAGACACTTAGCTTTCCAAATAAGCTCCCATCATATTTCAGATAAAATATTAGCTATTTTAATCCAGTTTTTCCGACAATGAGTGCCCCAGCATGTTAGAATGGCAAACCTCATTATCTAGTAGGAAGTGACTCCAACTTCTTCTTTACAGGCAGCCTTTTAGTTTTATCTTCACTGCTCCTTAGTGACAGCAGTCAAGGTTTAACTCTAGAGTTTCCCCCTCTGGCCCCTATTCTGACAAGGAAGCTGCTCTTAAATAGAGACTTTAATGTGATCAGTATGTTCATATAACACCCAGAAAAGCATAGTGCCAAATGATTAACACTTCTATGAGTGAGACTGTGAACAGAAAGGCATGCTCATGTTAATGCAGAGGAACTGGAAGTCATAATATTCAAAGTTCTCTGACCATTCAGAGCTCTCTTCTTGAGCAAACATAGGAGTTCATCTTAAAAGAGGATCTTTCAAGCTGCTACCAAGCTACATGAAAGCTGCAGTGTAAGGTAAATTTAAAGCAGGGAGAACATCATTCAAGAAGAAAATCCATAAAACATAGCTACTTTTGTAGATGCTCACACAAAGATAGCAATTATCCCTATCACCAGGCAGAAGAGGAAAAAACACACCACCCCAAATCCTGTCAATCAGGCATCTTCCCTTTCAGCATGCTTTTAGGATAGAGAACACCTCATATCATTTTCCAAAAAATTTGACAGCTCTATCAGAAATCACACAAGCCGCATATTTCAAGTACTGGCAATTGCTTACTTAGCACTGCAAAAAATCAATCCAGGGAGGGTCATTCAGCCAGGGAGCAAGACCCCCTTTTCCTTCTAAGATAATGAAGTACTAAACTCACTTCTTCCATGACCAGTTTGGGAGAAGCAACACGGATGGCAATGCCCATGTCAGCCAGTTTGTCCAGTACGTCCTGGAAGTCCAAGTTACGCCGAGATTTGGCTCGAGACAGTGCACGACCCTAGGCCAACAGTTTTGTTAGTTCTATTTTTTGCAGCAGTTTGGAAAAACAAAACTCTTTCTTATCAAAAAAACCCATAATTGCATTATAAGCAAACATAGAATGACTGAGAGCACAGACCACAGTAAACCCCAATACAGGAAATTAATTTGGCCTTCAGGTCACAGGCTCCTGCAAAATCACACCTCTGGTATGACGGGTAGGAAAGTTTCATTTGTATGAAACTCATCTGCAAGTGTCATTTTACCCAAACCAAACAGTATTCAGGACTTGGAATTTACTGGAAAACGCTTCTCTTCCTCAATCATTGTCTCACACTAAGAATAACAGGGGAGGAAATACCTTCTAAATACTGAGGAGTTTTATACACAGACAGCCTCAGCCCAGTTAACCCCCCTCGTTAGCTCAGCGGTATCAGAATTTCATAAAAGAAGCTTATTCTCCACATCTTCATCCTAACATCTGCCTTACAAAAAGCAGTATCTCCTAGGTTTTCTGCAGAAGTAGTCACTACTACTCAGTAAGGGACAAAGACTTCTACCTTGCAGCTCTCCTGGGCAGGGACTACTGGCAAGGCTATTCTCTGCTTGGTGAGGATTCAAAAACTTTGTTCTCTCAGTGACAGTCTCATCCCAACCCCTCCCTGAAACAACTTCTTGACTTACAGCTCCATGGCAAGTAGTTCCAAAGGTCTCAGTCATGCCTTGCTCTGTGCCAGTGAGGACATAGCTGCAGGTGCCCATTGTGCCACCGATCAAAACGGGCTGTCCAGTCAGCTGTGGATGCAAAGCATTCATTTGTAAGAAAAAGCTGAAAATCTCATTCTTAATAAAAGTCTGAGAGGAACCATGTCTCCAGGAAAGGACATCAGATTAACATTCTTTGACAGCAACCCTGGTAGTCTCAGGTGCCTGGAATCAAGGAATCTAGAAAACTAACTGCACTGAAAGATGGAGACCAGTAGATCAAAAGCCTGTGTCCAACAGACAGACAAGGCAAGCCATTGAATCCTGCCCTTGTCATAAAGGACTTCTTTCCTTTCATGTTCTTCCAACCATTCTGGGTGTGGAGCAGAAGGAGGAGCTCAGTGTCCCAAAGATCTAACACACACACAAGCTGAATACTGCCATCCCATCAGGGTTCCAGTGCTGTTACCTTAAAAAATTAACTCACAGCATTTAGGTATCCGTTAGGGATGCTAAAATTGTCTGATTAATCCAGAACTTTCCACTTCCTTCTCCCAAAGCTAAACTTACTTGATAATCAACAGCAATAAGAGGATGGTGAGGAGGGAAGGCCCTGGTTGATCCCTTTCTGTGCACCAGCAGAGTTCGCTCCTTTCCATCCACTACGTGCTGCTCCACTTTGGCAATGTTGTGAGACACGTCATAGATAACGTGCATGTCAAGGTCATCTGGGGTTGTGTTGAAGACTTTGGCAAAGGCCTAAAAAGAGAGCAAATCAGGATGTGAGATACAAGATCATCATAATTCAGCCACAGTGGAACTGAATACAACAGTGCTGAGAATGACAGAATTGGACCGCCTACATTGTTTCTCTGCCCACTGGCAGCTTCCTGTTGTAATTCAGTCAGATATCAATTAGGCAAATTTGTGCAACTCTGAAAAGCTGGCTTTAGCAACAAAAACCCCCAATTTTAGCAACAAATCCCCCAGTTTTCTTGTATCCTTTTTTTCCAGCTCAAGGCATTTTCAAAAATACTACTTGAGCGGCTTCTGCCAAGTACAATCCCGTGATATTGAAAGGCTTTAGATAGATTGTCATGACTGCGGCTTTGTGCAACTCTCCCCAGAAAAAAACAGTTTAAGAAACATAAAAATGAAATTAAGTTAAACAGTGTAACTACTCTTTGTTTTTTATGTCTGGGATGAAGCAGGAAAAATGTTTGCATCAGAGACAACTCTGCTCCTACCTGTCGTGTTAGGAAAGTCATGGAAGAGCGGTTAACCCAGGCATAGTTGCCAGCAGCTGCCATTCCCTTCAGGTAATCCTGTCCCTCTGCAGAGGCAATCCTGGCACATGCCAGCTGGCGATCATTCACTATGATTTTGTCCCGTTTCATAGCTTTCTCCATGGCCACCAGTGCATCTGGGAAATGAACACAGTGAGTCTAAGTGACTTCCTAATTTTGCTGCAATCTTTGAGATTAACACGGGGGTCTGTAATTTATATCCTAAAACTGAACTCATCTGTCCAATGGTCAAGCCCAAGGCTATTTCTCAAATGCAAAAGCAAATCTGTGGCAGAATGTTATCAACTGTTTGCAAACAGATAACACCTGACCAGGCAATTCAGGATGCTCTCAGCAATTTGCTGTAAGAAATGCTCTGATGCTGGAGGAGTTTGCTGTCAGTGACAAGACCATGCTGAGGAGTTTGCATCACTGCAGGTAGCTATACCAGTCAGATCATACCTGTGGCAACCTGGTGGCCCAGCCCTCTGCTTCCACTGTGGATCATCACGCACACCTGCCCTTTGTGGTCAATGCCCATTTTCTTGGCAGCGTATTCGTTGTAAATCTCATCCACCACCTGGATCTCGGCGTAATGATTTCCAGCTCCCAGGGTCCCCAGCTGCCAATCACAACACACTGATCAGACAGGGCATGGAAAGCAGCATTTGGGAGCACAGGGGACAGCCACAGCAACAGGGCAAATTGCTACAGCAAGGTTTTGGGTTTAGAAAAGGTCTTTTTGGGGAAAAAATATTCCCATGTAAACTGCGAGGAAGTAGAACACAGTAGCATCATCACTTTCCTTTTTGTTCATATTTGAAACTCCCTGTGTGTTGGAACAAGACTGTGGTTAAACAAGAGGACCAGGATCTACATACAGACTGTGCTGCCACTTTTTTCCAACTCACTTTGTCCTGGATGGGAAGAGCATAGAGTATCGAGACTTCATCTTCAGTTTGCACAGGCAAGGCAGACAGTCTTATACTTGGTTATAACTCCACAAAGAAGTTACAACATCTTGTTAATTAGGTATGTAAAACTTTTCAGTAGATTAAAACATGATATTTCATTTCCAAGCCCAACTTTTTTCAACTCTATAACAGATGATCGCTTATTTGCAAGGCAAATGTGAAAAGTGGGGACATAACATTATTTTGAGGTCAAAATGCTGTAAATTTGCACCACCCCAATTAATAAAGAATAATATCAATTAATACCAAGAATATACAAGAAAGCTTTACAAATATGCCATTAGTATAGCCATCTCAAATTGTTCCACACAGAGCAGTGAGACATTGTACATAGAAATTAAATCCAACTCTTAAACTGTGATTCAATTATGAGCAAGTTCCATTTATTATTGTATCTTTTCTTGCCCTGCTATTAACTTGCTGAGCAAGCATGGATGGAAGTTGAACATTAACTTGCCTATCTCTTCAAAACAAAATACATCTGCATGTGAAAATGCCACTCAATATAACTTCCAGTACCAGATGTTAACAGATGAAAACCCCAGCGACCTTGGGTAAGCCCAGTATTACATTCCTCTGTTGCAGCTCTATCAAAAATTATTCAGAACTGACCTCACCATCTCACCTTTCCCCATGCCCAGAAATGCTAGATAGAGTTTCAAAAAAAGACACAGAATTAGAGAACTACTCTCTAACCTTTACATTTGAAGCCTGGGAGCATGCACAGTTCCCCTGAAACATAACATTACCTGAGGCAGGCCCCTTTTCTTTGCCCTTGAAGAGACTTTGTTGGGGTCAGCCTGTAGCATTCTTCCATATTCCTCACAGTGCTCCTTGTCCTCTGCCCAGGCATAGCCCTCTCGGAGAGACCAGTCCACACCCATCTCCAGTGCCTCTTCCAAATCCCTGCAATTATCAAACACCTACACATAAGGTGATTGTCCTTGGATATACTCTAAACTCCACTGGATATGGCCTTGAGCAACTTGATGCTGTTTTTTTGTTAGACCTACCTTTAGATTTAGATCCTTCCCGCAAGGAGTTGGATGAAATGACCTCAAAAGATCCCATCCAACCTAAATTATTCTATTATGATATGGTCAGCCCCCAACTCTCCTAGCAGTAAGTCCATCTTCTCAATATTTCAAGAAAATAAAGCTCTACAAATATATTAACTTTTGGTACATCATCACTTTTTCCTCTTTGCTGGGTGGGAAGTATCCTATTTTCTATCTATAATCCTATCTCTTATCTCTTTCAAAAAAGACCTTTATGTTCATGGAAGTTTTCTGTCAGAAGAAATGAGAACACAGCAAGAACCTTTAAGGGGTTTAAATAGGGGAGGAAAGAGCTGACTGTGCATTGATGATTATGTCCTGGTAAGGCACATATGCAGAAAGAACAGAAAGCATTTTAGAATTACTTTTTCTTTCTTAAGTCTCCCACTGACAAATCTTGCATCAAAACAAAAAACAGAGATGTCCTCTCTAGTGATGTGTGCACAAAGTCATTCTCTTACTTGGCATTCATGGGGATGACACCTTTGGAGCCGACACCAACAGGAATGTGGTCAAACATAGCCTGGGCGAGCTGTTCTTTCACAGGCTGCACGTCACTTTCATCCAAATTCGTCCGCAGCAAGCGGACACCACAGTTGATGTCAAAGCCAACACCACCTACAAGTGGAGAAGAATCCATGTCAGGGAGCATGTACTGAAGGCTGTAATCCCACTCCTTTTCCTGTGACACAATACTGGGGAAGAAAAAGCAGAACTGCATTAAGCTTCAATTTACCAGATTTACATGAAGCCTCAGACTTCAAGACACAGCTGTAGGATTGCCTACAGAGCTCTCAGTTTACAAAGTTACTCCAGCAAGCTGACAAAGAGAAGTGGAAACAATTATAAAACACACTGCCCATAGAAAGCAGAGAGAATGTTCCTGTTCTGCTGCCTAAGGTCAGAAGAAAAGTGACAGATCTTAGAATTCCTCCCTGACGTAAAATGTTCTTGAAAGCAATACTCAAAAGTAAGTTATTTTTTCAACCTTCACTGGAATAAATAATAGTTATAAAAAGTAATAAATACTTGCAAGGAATACTAAACTTCAGTTCTTGGTGTTTCGCTTAACTCTTACTATTTATAATAATAAATTCTATAAGGCAATGCCAAATGTGAAAGATAATCATGCCACCTTTAGTATGGAGGTTCTGGTATCACTAACGTTAGAGGGGAGATACCAAACTAACAGACCTTGGGTCTCAGTCAGTCAGGAACACTTGAACAGATCACAGCAGAACTAAAACATGAGTATCATGTTTCATGACAACCACACAAGCTTCAGACTGTCAGTAACCAAAGATCTGTGTGTTTACTAAAAAGACAGACATCATGTAAAGTCATGTTCTAAGTGGAGAAATAGCCTCAAAAGATGTTTTCAAACTACTCAAAGAAACTAGTCAGTTCTTTATCAATCTGATGAAACCCCAAGGTCAAAGACTTCAAAACTAAGGGATATCACAAGTCCAAGCTGCAAACACAAGGGCAGTTCTCCCTGTACTGTTTAGCTGTTCTCAGTGTAACAACCTGCTCCATAAAGAATAAAGATTCTAAGTGCAAGAATTAAGCAACCCTTAAATCCTTAAAATTCTCATACTTTTTGCTTTGTTTCTGAATGCAAAGTATTGTAAAGTCCTGTCATTTTGAAAAGTATTTTTATGCCATCCCAGATATTTCTCAAAGCAGGTTAAGTCAGTCATCCTTACCTGGTGAAACCACTGCTTCAGGATCACTCATATCAAAGGCAGCCATGTTGCCAATAGCAAATCCATAGCCAGAATGGACATCTGGAAGGCCTATTGATCTCTGAAAGGCAATTTTAAAGCTTTATGAAACTTGATGCTGCAGAGTTGCCTTGGTCATACTTTGCCTTGTGGCAGTGGTTGTCACATTTGCAAACAAATATACCAAAAAGAGAATGGATGCTCAGATGTAGGTGGAGTGAACACATCAACTCAGGTGAGGATCTAATCTCCTGCACTTACAGAACAGTCAAAAAAAGCAGAGAGCAGATCTCTGAAGCAAACAACCTGTGACACCCAGAAATTTACCAGAAACTGGAACTTTTCAGTATCTATTAAAGTGCTACCACACACTGAAGTGAACAGTACTTTTGAATGGGATTCTTTGCTTCTTCTGCCTCTCCTTGACATCACCAAGAAATCCTTGGTTTGGAGATACAAAGTTAAGATCTGAATAGGTAGATGATTGTAGCATCTCTTCTACAAACTACCAGCCAAAATTCCCAATTTAGAAGGTTGTTACTATTCTACCTTACTCCATTTTGGCCTGACCCCTAAGGCATAACAGCATGATGGTCTGCCTTTTACTGCATCCATAAATTCAAAACTTCTGACAAATGAGACAACTAAAAAAAATCTGTTATTTATTACTTATTAATATATGCAACATTGAATGTGAAAAGGATAACTTCCACATTGTACTTTGCACTTCTTGAAAAGGGTCACAGGTAAGCATTTTCCTCCTGCATCATTATATCTGATGCTTTGCTTCCAAAAAGGCACAGGCTGAGGGAAGTCAGTGTTGCGTGCATGTGAAGGCTCACTACTCTTATGAGGCCAGTAACAATAGTACAGGCAACAGTACCACCTCCTGCTCTCTCCACACTTCTCCATGTATTCCAGAGCAGAGGCAATTCAAAACCAACAAGCAGTTAGTATGAACAGTGGGGAAAGGTGGCTCAAGGAGCTGAAACAGCATGAAAAGCTCTATGTTAAAAGACAAGCAATGAAGTAAGTGGCTCCTTCTCTCTCTGACAACTTAGTTTTGCAGCCTGCCCTTGCAAGCACTCCTTACTCAGACACAGGCTCCTAACACACAAACTGCCTTGAGAAGAACTTTAGTCCATACCTCTTCTCATGAGAGAGTTTCCATTTGGAATGCAATAATCTCAGGCAAATGGGAACAGAAAAAGAGCAGATTTTCAGAGCAGATACTCACGTGAACAATGCCAGGCAATGCAGCCACATTCCCAATCTGTTTCATAGCAGGCAAGAAGCCACCCGCACCTGAAAAAGATTTTTTAAAAAAACTAATCTGATAATTTACCATGATAATCACAATGAAACACTCTCTAAAGGCGCTGTTTAAAACACTGGCAAAAAAGAAGTCGGCCACCGACAAGACTTCTAGTCAGATATAAAGAGCCTGGCATTGTGCACAATCTGCAGTTTCATTAAACGGGGTCTTTATTTCACTGAAGACCAACTTTTGCTGTGTTTGTACCAATGGTGTGGGGTCTGTGCTAACAACAGGAGCGGGGGGTCTGTGCTAACAACAGGAGCGTGGGATCTGTGCTAACAACAGGAGCGTGGGATCTGTGCTAACAACAGGAGTGTGGGATCTGTGCTAACAACAGGAGCGGGGGGTCTGTGCTAACAACAGGAGCGGGGGGTCTGTGCTAACAACAGGAGCGTGCTCCCCCCAGCCCAGCTGGCAGCTCGGATCCAGCCGTGCTCTCCAGCCCCACAGTGGACAGCCGCAGGCAGCACCCCCACACAACTCCGAGAGCGGCGTTCAGGGAGCACTCCCGGGCCAGAGCGCAGCCGGCACTGCCGGGCACGGGCCGTGCTGCAGCTGCCGGGGCCGCCTGCGCTGCTCCCCGGGATACCCTGCTGCTGCTCCCCGGGATAACCTGCTGCTCCCCGGGATAACCCACTGCTGCTCCCCGGGATAACCCACCGCTCCCCGGGATAACGCGCTGCTGTCTGCCGCCTCTCCAGGCCCACCCGCCGGGCCTGCCCCGCTGCCTGCTGCACGCTGGGGAGCGGGGAGGGACGTGCGGGGAGACAAGAGGACAGCTTTAAGTTGTGCCTGGAGAGGTTTAGGTTGGACATTAGGAGGAATTTCTTCGCGGAAAGGGTGATTACACATTGAATGGGCTGCCTAGGGAGGTAGCGGAGTCACCATCCCTGGAAGCGTTCAAGGAAAGGACGGACGGAGCACTCAGTGCCACGGTCTAGCTGGCATGGTGGTGTTCGATCACAGGCTGGACTCGATGATCTCAGAGGTCTTTTCCAAACCGACTGATTCTGTGCCCCCCCCCGGGGTCAGGGGGTCCGCACCCCGCCGGACCCACCTCCGCCGCGGCAGGCATTGCGCAGCTCCTCGAACATCAGCTTCTCCAGCGGGTCGTTCACGTAGAAAACGCCCTCCACCTGCGGGGAGAGCCGTCAGCCGCCCGGCTCC
>VZRH01000841.1:849854-888862 GCA_013397555.1 Urocynchramus pylzowi
GCCGCCCCGACCCCGCGCCCCTTACCCCGACCCCCGCCCCGGGCGCCCAGACCCCCTCGCACGCACACGCATGTTCGGCACGAAGCCCTTCTTGATCCGCCAGCAGTTCTTGTCGATCTTGTCCAGGTACTGCAGCTCATCGTTGTAGCTGCGGCTCATGGCGGCGGCGCTCCCGGTCGGCGGATCCCGATGGCAGCGCCGGCCGGCGGCAGGAACTGACGCGGGCCCGCGGTAGCAGCGGACAGGAGCCGCCGAGGCTCAAACCTCCCCCCTCAGCCCTGCCTCCTCCCTCAGCCCTGCCTCCGTCCGTCCGTCCGTCCCTCAGCCCTGCCTCCGTCCGTCCGTCCCTCAGCCGTGCCGAGGGCTGGCCCGCCCCAGCGAAGCCCGTGGCAGGCCCCTCTCCCACGATGCTGGGGCAGCCCGCGGCAGGCAGCCGGTGCCCGCGGGCCGGGCTGTGAGAGAAAGCGCAGGGGGCTCGGTTGTAGCTGGCTGCCTCTTCCCTCCCAGCACGTACGGCCTCTGGGCTAGCTCGTGTGAAAAACCCCAAGTGTTTCTTGCAGGTGCCCGTGCGTGCTGAGCCCGGGGCACAGTAGCTTTGGCCCGTGGGGTGTTTAGGTACTGCCCTGAAACAGGCGGGGTGAGCTCGCTCAGCTCCGGACAGGCAAAAGCTGCCTGCACCCCATCGCTGGTTGTTTCGGAGCGTGAGGGAAGCAGGTGTTTGGGAGGCCAGAGCCGGCTTCCCGTCCAGGTTTGGCCACAGCACAAGCTCCTGTGCATTGCAGGGCTGGCATGGCCCTCTGCAGAGCTGTGTTCACATCTGCACACCAATAAAGTACCAGAAAAAAAAATGAGAAAGAAAAAGGATAAGATAACATACCCAAACAGAGTAAGAAAAGTATCTAACTTTGAATTAAGACAAAATTATAGCAGAATTAGATTTAGAGGACTTACCCAGAAACACTGAAGGAGTTAAATGTATCTAACCTGNCTCGATGATCTCAGAGGTCTTTTCCAAACCGACTGATTCTGTGCCACCCCCGGGGTCAGGGGGTCCGCACCCCGCCGGACCCACCTCCGCCGCGGCAGGCATTGCGCAGCTCCTCGAACATCAGCTTCTCCAGCGGGTCGTTCACGTAGAAAACGCCCTCCACCTGCGGGGAGAGCCGTCAGCCGCCCGGCTCCGCTCGGGCCGCCCCNCCTCAGCCGTGCCGAGGGCTGGCCCGCCCCAGCGAAGCCCGTGGCAGGCCCCTCTCCCACGATGCTGGGGCAGCCCGCGGCAGGCAGCCGGTGCCCGCGGGCCGGGCTGTGAGAGAAAGCGCAGGGGGCTCGGTTGTAGCTGGCTGCCTCTTCCCTCCCAGCACGTACGGCCTCTGGGCTAGCTCGTGTGAAAAACCCCAAGTGTTTCTTGCAGGTGCCCGTGCGTGCTGAGCCCGGGGCACAGTAGCTTTGGCTGGGGGGTTTAGGCACTGCCCTGCAGCAGGCGGGGTGAGCTCGCTCAGCTCCGGACAGGCAAAAGCTGCCTGCACCCCATCGCTGGTTGTTTCTGAGCGTGAGGGAAGCAGGTGTTTGGGAGGCCAGAGCCGGCTTCCCGTCCAGGTTTGGCCACAGCACAAGCTCCTGTGCATTGCAGGGCTGGCATGGCCCTCTGCAGAGCTGTGTTCACATCTGCACACCAATAAAGTACCAGAAAAAAAAATGAGAAAGAAAAAGGATAAGATAACATACCCAAACGGAGTAAGAAAAGTATCTAACTTTGAATTAAGACAAAATTATAGCAGAATTAGATTTAGAGGACTTACCCAGAAACACTGAAGGAGTTAAATGTATCTAACCTGGCTAAACAGCACAAAACAGGGCACATGACAGGCACAAGGATTTGAAGAGTCACAGGGAGAGATGGAGACTAGTAATGCCACTGGCTCAGGTCCTGCATTTGCATCTTAAGATTTATGCTAAGACTATGCAAAGATTTTAGTTCCCATTGTAACTGAGACAGTTTCCAGACTGACAGTTCCACAGTTCTGGAGAGGGCTCACTCCCTACATCATGCATGGTGTGCAGAAGGGGAGTGTTTAAGGTTGTTACAGTAGAAACATGTTAGCAGCTGTATCTGCCCTAGCAGCATTTTGACAATGTACTTTTCCTAATTTTAAGAGATTGCAGCATCCTTCTGGAAGTGTATAGACAAAAGTGTATTTCAAAAGAGTCATTAATCTTAAAAACATTTTTGCATCAGTTAAACTATAGAATAAATAAATGTCAAGCATGTGTTACATGTTCTCCCTTGGGTCTGCTTGTTGCCACCATTACACCAGCTAACCATTCCATCAGCTTTTTTTGATTCCCAGTACCCGCTCTTGCCCCCAGCCAGGATGGGGGTTGTCAGAGCTCAAGTTAAACATTTCAGCAGAACTGGACAGTGTGTTTAGTCTTCAGAGTCCCATTATTGACTTGAT
The DNA here is from genome assembly GCA_013397555.1 of Urocynchramus pylzowi. Taxonomy (NCBI): domain Eukaryota; kingdom Metazoa; phylum Chordata; class Aves; order Passeriformes; family Fringillidae; genus Urocynchramus; species Urocynchramus pylzowi. Next base: position 852,311 of record VZRH01000841.1, read on the forward strand.
TTGAAGTTCATGCTTAACACGTGGTCTCCCTTCTCCTTCAGTGTTTGTAGTGGAGATCAGTTGAAATCAACACATATCCCTGCGGGGAGAAGAACAGTCATGGACATGCTATGAATTAAAATGAACATGTTATTTTGGGGTTTCTTAATTTCAAATTGGTCCTGGTGTTTAAGGTCCAAAAATCTACTGAGAAGAGCTGAGCCTTGGAAGTAAGAAGTTTTCAACTCTGTCCTTTGAACTCTGCAAAAGGGCTCCATCTTTCCCTGGGTGCTATCCCTTTGCACCATGTTAGTGACAGAAGGTAATCTAAAGATCATACAGCCTGCTCAGCAAGGTTCATCTGAGCCTTGAGGCACCTAGGCAAGCATCACAAGGTAGGATTACCTAATTTGCACCAGTTAAGAATTAGCCATATAATCTAAACTCACCCTTAAAGCTTCCCCCACTGTCAGCACATACAGGCAATGAGCCTGCAGAGAGCCGTTCATCACAGTCACAGAATCACAGAATGGGTGGGGTTGAAAGTGACCCTAAAGATCATCCAGTTCCAACCCCCCTGCCATGGGCAGGGACACCTTCCACTAGATCGGGTAGCTCAAAGCACCATCCAGCCTTTCTATGAAAAGTAAGAATTGTTTTTCTTCCTATTGACCATAGCCATCACACTGGGACTGGAAGTGGAAACTGTAGAACTAGAGCCTAAACTCTAGCCTTTAAATGGGAATCCCATTCACTTTGGTAGGGCATAGCAATTCTGTGTTGTCTCTCATTCCTTGTAAATGATGAGGAGACTGGTTAGAGAACATGAGAGGGGAACAGGCACCACAGAATCACTAAAATCCTTCATTCACAGTTAGTCTATAAGACTGTTGGCAATGAGTGCCACTGAAAGCAGTCTCTAAGCAATTATATTTTGTAGGGAACCAGGTATGTGGGAGGCAAAGAACAATTTAAAACAACCTTTGCATTTCCTTTCCTCAGTTGTGTTTTGTACTTAACCACAAAGATTTAGGAGTCTCTGCAAAGAAAAACTTTGGAAAAACTGAAAATAACTTTGAGAAGTTGTTAAACAAGTGGAGAAATGCAGCAGGCTTACTCATTTTTCTGGGCATTTATTGTCAGCAATGCCCTTGTACTGACTAGTTACCTAGCAACATTCTGTATACTCAAACTAGAGGCTAGTTTTGGAGAAGGATAACCAGAAGGCAAAAAAATATTTTCTGAGAGCTCTAACTCAATACTTTTGGCTACTAGCATCAGTCATTATCACCAATTATTAACAAAATCCAGGCATCCTATGTGCACAAAACTGAATTCTCCTCCCTCTCATATTCCAAGTATTCAACAAGACTGTGAGATAGCAGTAACTCTAATTTGATGTGATTGGCCAAGCTTGAACAATATGTCAAACCTGTTTTTACACTGAATTGCAACTTTCAAGGCTGAAAAAGTTGTACATTTGATCACTTCATAATTAAATATATTCAGTTCTAACTTTTCCTCTCAAAGAAAGATACATTTGTTCCTAATAGAATTTTACCATTATTAGAGATCTCATTTGAAACCCATTTTTACTAGTTAAGTAGCTCAAATACAGCAAATTTTTGGCACTATAGAAGGTGAATAAATGCCTTGAAAAAAAAAGAAGGAAAAATAGAGATAACCTTTCATAAAGGAAAATCTTTCATAAGTATCAACATCTCACCTGTACAATTGTAATGTGAGGTCTTGTCAAGGTAACATTGGCCAGATTGGGAAGAGGGAATCCTTTTGACAGTTTAGCTTAAAAAAAGAGACAAATGATGATTTAGGTATGCATTAGAAAGATAATAAACACCTGCCCTTCAACAACACTGTTTATCCAGAGACTTGTAGGTCATTTATAACAATTAGCCTCTTAGTGTTCACAAGCAAGCCTGGGAGGTTGCTAAGATGCTCATTTACCAATAGGAAAAAAGAATTACAAGTGCTTCTCTCTTGGCAGAGTGTTGCAGCCAAACCAAGGATTTCATGTTCAACATATTGCATACTGAGTGATTTGTCCCTAATGATCCCTGAGGGATTGTTAATACAGCTCTACCATCATTAGAACCTGTTTCCATTTGTATCCATCAGCTAAGAAGGTGATGTTCATCCCAGTATAGAGGGCTGACACAAAGCTGTATCTCCCTCCAGGGCCTTAAATAAGATTTATGAGAGGCAAAAGCTCTGTTCTGGTCTAATAAAAAGGAATACATTTCACATACAGTGGCCTCAGGCAGGTGTGCAGATGAGAGAGATTTTGCTTTTCTCCCTGATGCATCAGGACCACCTAGACTGAGATGAAGGCAGATGAATTTTCACTTTCCTAGTAATTTTTGCCCTTTTTGCAGAACAGTGAGAGGGAACACCTACACCCCTACAATCTCTGCCTTGCACTGCTTAGTGGCTGATGGTCATTTTCCACTCCAAGTTAATGGGAGCTGACAACTTAATCAGAAAGTCAGGAGAAGTTCCTAAAATAACCCATTCTGCTGGAAGCTTTTTAGCTGATGCTTTGAAATACAAGCCTTACCATTAGCTGATGGAATTACTTCAGTCTGAAAAATGTAAGATAGGATGTTCTCCAGAAGCAAGACCTGCCACAGACAAGAAAACTGAGTTAGCCATCATTTCCTGATAGTGGTAGAACTGTTGTGCTCTGCTCCTGGGTGGAGTTAGTAGGTTCTTAGTCAACTTCCAGTTCTTTTTTGGCCTCAAAGAGTCATAAGCTCAAGTGAACTTTGGATCTTAAGGCTTTGGAATGATGCAAAGGAAGTGAAATGCAAAATGCAAATGGATTTCATTATGCTTGGCCAACATTTTAATTTAAAACAGTCTATTTGCTTTATTTGTGAGATGATTTATCACCAATAGGAAAGCAGGACCAGAACAGTTTTAATCCTTTCTCCTCAGCTACTCGGAACCGATTGATTATCCTGAGAATGAAATGACTCTCTGTGGGGGCAGGGTTTTCCTGGGAAATATCTTGACTCCCTCTCCTTGCCAGAATTCTGAGCCCCTTGATGAGCACCCACGGAGTGCCTGTGCCTCAGCCATCCCTGTGACCATTGGATAGCGCTCTGCTCTGCTGCTTCAGGTCAGCTCTGCTCTGTTTCACCCTGAGGATTCCAGAGATCTCTGCTTACTGCAGCCGGAGCAACTACAGAATGTCTCATTTGCACAGCACTAGCTTGCCCCAAAGAGTTTACTTTTAAGTCCAGAACGGAGAGGTGGCTGCCAGAAGACAGGAAGAGAGCCACTTGGGAACAAAGCCAAATGATTTAGAGATGCAGATAAAATTTAGCAGCTTACTCTTTAGCTTTGATATCACTGATATTCTTAGTTTGCATTTCCTATATGCTTCAACTACCCACTTACCTCAAAAGAGCCAACATTGGAGTGGGCTAGGGAGAACTGGATCCTGAGGGAAAGAAGTGAAAGATGAGTCACTAAGAAAGGATAAACACAGTTATTCTAATCATGTGCAGTCATTGCTGTAGAGTTCCAGGCCTTAAGAAGAATCTATAAAGAGATTTTCTTTTTGAAGCACTTTCACACACTGCATACTGCTACATAGAGAAAGATGTGGTTTTCTTGGAGCATTGCTGAGCATCCACACAAGAGTGTGCTAGAAGGGCTGCAGCCAGCAATTTGAGTGTGCTTCTCCCTCTGTGCTGTTCTGGAAATCCTAATGACAATTGATTTTATCAAGGACTTGTAGGGTGTCAGGTATTTTCCAAAGATTTTGGTACATCTGCATAATGCTTTCATGTGAGTCTTACCAGGAAGAAAGGATCTGTTCATTGTGTGCTGCTGCTGCTGCTGGCTTTGTTGCTATTGCCCCTGTTTCCAAATTGAAATACTTATTTCCTATGTTACTCTTGTATCCAGCAAAAGATTTCTGGGTTTCCTCAGCACCAGTACCTGAGTTCTCAAGGCCAGCTTCCAGCACACTCTAGATTTTCCTCTTTGAAAATTACTGCAGCACTATCTTAATTACTAATCACTAATTACTCCTCTCTGAAAATACTAACAGCACTGTCCTCCTTAAATTCCTAACATCCCTCTGCCCTGACGAACTCTGCGTGTTCTTAACCCCTGTGTCTTTCTTAGGGACTTTTATGAAATTGGAATCCCAATTCCCAGTTGTGAGGTTCTGATATACAGAGCTTCTTCCCCATGAAATGGGACATGCTAGATGTGTAAATGGCCTAGCTTCTGGTTTCCAGCTTTCTGAACCTACCAAGTTGCAGGACCTGAGTTGGTGAATGTCTGCTGTAAGAATATCTGCACAGGGGACCTGCAGGGGCCCAGGTTCTTTACTGTGCCCTGGACTGCTCTGACATTCTTTAGTGGCACAGGTTGTCTAGAAAGCCATGACTGCTTGCCACCTGGAAAGTGATGAGGGAAACTCTCAGATGATTTATGGTCATCAAAACTTTATGATGATTTATGGTCATCAAAACTGCATACTTAGTTTATCTAGCTTAGAGGGGAGAGTAGATGTCAAAAGAAGGGAAGTCCAGTGAGACCACTTCTCTGCAGCAGTCCAGTGGTGGGAGGTCCCCTGGGGCCATTGCACTTGTCAGAGAGAAGCTTCCTGCCTCCTCTAAACTGTACAAGTGCTGCCAGATTAAGAGAATCTAATGCAGGTGAATTTACCAGCAAAACATATTTACAGTTATCTGATCATATGTCTAAACTACTATGTTGGGATTGCTAACATTGTTTTCCAGAGGAAATCTTTTTCATCCCAGGTTGGATTACCTGTTCAAACACAGCGAGCCCATCAATTTCTGATCAAATATATTCAGAGAAATGCTGGTGTTGGCTGCCTGAAGAATAAAGAAACCATGGATTACCAGACATAAAAAAACCCAGGACCCTTCCTGGGAATTAGTCACAAATGCATAAATACCATCTTTCCAGTTATGCATGGAAGCTGTTTTAGGTAAATGCAGCTTTCTCATTGCAAGGCTGCACACAGTAAATGTCTGTTTATTTGAATGGCACTGACAAGAGCTGAAATGGGGGTAATGAGATGTCATTAATCAAAGCCATGAAGAAGATGCCAAGAGGCATGACTCACACTTGCAGAACTGTCATTCCAGAGAATAAAACCTTGCTTAATCAGAGCCACTATATGGTGGGATTTTTGTCCCTCTGTAGGAAAATGTTCTTTGCTGTAGAAATGTCCTAGAGGTTAGTTGAGGTCATGCCTACACCTGTGACTAATGGGAATCTGCATGTTTAAGTACTAGAAATTTGGCATTTTCTTTGTTTCTTGTACAGAGTTTTAAAAGAAGGAAGGAGCAAACATATTTAACCCTCAGTTAAATGTCACCTTGTTTGTTGTACTTACTATGTTCAGTGTGAACAGAGACCGGGTGGTTGAGTCTGGCAGAATGGCCAACACCTCCACGGAGCCCTGAATCTCTACTGTGAAGGAATCCTGCTGTAAGCTGATGATAGGGATTTCAGTGGACATTAGCTTCAACATCACTGGGTAGGGTGTAACTGAATATTTAGCTACCTGTAAGATTCAAATGCAAAAAAGAGAACATTTTTCTCATCAAATGGATCAGAATAATGAATTTTCTCACTTTTGAAGCAATAATTTGTAAGTATTTCCTTATGATGAGGTTAAGGATAGCTGCTAACATAAGATTTTTTCAGGTAAGCAGGAAATAAAGGTTTTCTGTGGTGCTAAATTAACAGTATTGGCCACTCAGGAATGCAGTGAATAGTTCCCTTCCACTTGAGGAATACACATTTTTCCATATTATTTCAAGAGAAATTAAATACTTGCTTGTGAACAGAGGAAACAAATGGACCCTGAATGTGGTATTTAGTCACACAATAAAAGAGCTCAGGAGTCATTCACTTTGAAAGTCACCCATCTCAGGAGATGGGTTCCTCCTCTGGACTGCCCTCAGAGGAGCCTCACTTTGTTCATTGCCTGAAGAGTGAATAGGCTCACAAAGTTCAATATTCAAAACAGGGGGGGTGGAATATTCACATCAATGCTCATGGCATTTTATGGAGAACATCATACATGACTGCCCTTGGAGAATTCTTATATTTCTGGGGAAGAAACTTAATAACATCTGGGAAGCAAACAAGAATGTGAAGTACTTTGAACTATTACTCTGATTTCATCCATCCTTGGCATTTATAGCCTAGGGGTTCTTATGCTCAGTTTTGGTTTCTCATTCTATCTTAGAAGGCTGGTGGAAGCCATGCATGCTCATATTGTCTGTCCTGTTATATTAATCTCCTTCATCTAAAATAAATGGAAATCCTGTGCATCTGCCTTGTCTGTTCCATAGGATGTAATGTTTCCTGTCCATCTGTTAGCTCATTGCACGTGGTCCCTTCCCAGGTTTTCTGCTCATCAGTCACAGGCCAGCAGCAAAGTAAAGAGAATAATGCAGATTTGGGAAGGAGAAAGGTGATTTTTCTGAGCTGAGGCCCTCTTGGATGTCTCTCAAAGCAGGATTCATGACTGGAAGCTTTTTCCTGCATGGTGCTGTTTTTACGTAGGAACAGCTGTGGCTTGGGCACAGTGCCCAGAGAAAAGATTGATGTGCAAGGTTATGGGCCAAGATTATGTTTGGTAACATTCAATTCATCATGGGGTGGAAGTGACAAGGCCCATCTGCTCTGCTGTTACAAGGTGCACATGTGCTTGCTTCTCCAGTGCAGGAGCCCTGCTGGCCCTATAAGCCTTAGGGATACACCAGTAGTGAGGTGTCTTGACACCCACACGGGGTGGCTTCCCTGAGACTTTGTGAAAGTAATGATACTCACCTCAGGAATGATACTGCTAAATATCTCTGTGTTTATATTAAAATAGCTGCAAGTCTGAAGGAAAAAATAAAAGAGAGAAAACAAATGAGTTACCAGATTTGACCTTCATGGTCAGCTTTTCTCTAAATGTATTATTACAGTAATTTCAATGCATCTTTGATTTTGTGCCTCTCAGAAATATTCCTAAGAGACTCGGTATACTTAAAGCAGCTTCCCAATAATACATGCCAAAATAATCCCTCAGAAAGCAAATACTTAACATCATTATAGTTTGGGCTGCAGTCTATAGGTTTTGGGACTTACTGAACCTCCTGCAGTTGGGTTAGCCAAGTCAGGCAGCCTCCAAGCCACAGATGCTGTGCTTTGATATATGCTTTGATTACAAGGCCCCTGTAAGCAAATTTCTAAAACTTTCATTCTAAGAAGATCCCTCAGAAAACTGCCACTGAGGCTGCAAAATTCTCCAGAGCTGATCCCTTGTCCCTGTTAGAGAAGTTTGTGTCTCAGGTCTACAAACCTCTTATTTTTTGTGACAATGTTGGCAGTATTTGGTACTTGGCTCAGTGGAACTTGGCCTAGTTGTGGCCTGAGGCATCTATACAGAGTGTAAGTAAAGGAGAATAACAATACCCTCGTATTTATAATCTGTCTCAGGACTCTACAGACTAACTGAGAGCTTTATGTGGCCACACAGTGACATCTGGCAGGTCAAAGCCCTGTCTGAGCCGTTCTGACCCCATTCCTCTGTGTCCTGCTCACCTCCTCTGCAATGGTCATGTTGAAGGCCCCTGCACTGTAGTAAGCAAATGAAGAAGTCTGAAAGAAATACTCAGAGAAGGCAAGGTACAGCATGGAGTCTCTTTGGTCTGGGATTGTGAAGGAAGCTGCCACATAGGGAGAATCAGTGTGGTTTCCAGCTGGGAAGACTATGCCCTAAAATTTATTGTCAGAGATAAAAAAAAAAAAAAACCAGAGTCAAAATATAACTTTACCATGAGTGCAGACAATAAATGCTACTTTCCTTGACTTTGCCCTGGCTATTCATTTGGTATATAAACGAGTATGCAGGCTTTGTGCTACACCCTGAAGGCTTGGTGCTTTCAAGCAGGTGCTGAAGGCAAGTTCCAACATTTGGACATCTTCACAGATGAGGCCAAAGATCTGTCTTTTGCAATACTGGTCACCTACCAAGGACAGTCTGTCACCTCAGATCAACCTCTAAATTAAGGGTTTAAATACTGCAAGAAGAACATGACTAGTGGTCCTCCTTTTTAAAAAGCCTTACTTTCTCCTGTCCTTATCTCCAGGAATTTAAATCTGAGAACTGCTGCTTAAGAGCTATCTAATGGTCTCAATTACAAAATTGATCTCTAAAACCAGAGGTCTTTCTTGGTCAAAAACAGCACTGTGTTCTGCCCAGAATCAAGTTGATAACTTGTGCAGACAAAAGGCTTATGAGAGAGGAAAGTTGTGCCAGACAAACCTAAAATGCCTATGTTGTCTTCTGCATTACCCATCATATTGGCCAAGCCTTGCAGATCTAGTACTTCCAAATGCATCCAAATGAAACAAAAAAGCAAAACTGATTGAAAGTGATGAAGACATTTAAAGGTTAAAGTTTTCTATGTCCATTTTATTAGTTCTGTTTCTGTTTAATCTCAAATGTATTTTGTCTGTCTTTACTTTCTCATCTAGCTCTAGTGTTCCTGTTGCCTTTTAAGGACTATCAAAATGCTTACAAAGTGCTGAATCACAGTTGGTGACCTCTCCCTTCAATCCCCACTTGCTGGATTTACCAGTCTTTGTATCTTTCCCCACTTATGTGGGAGAGTAGCTCTTGGAACAGCCATGATTTTACATCTTTAGTCTGAACTCAAGTCCCTGCTTAAAATGTAGTTGCTGCAATACTCAGAAGAGTTTGACAGCAGCTGCAGAGCTGGTGTGCTGAGACCAGTGTATACCACACAAGCAGATACCAACTTTTTGTTCCTTTTTGTTTCTACCTCTCTTATTTCCCTGTTGTCCTTTTTTTTAATACTTAATTTATAGGATCTTGGTGACAAGACTGTCTTTTCATTTGTAAGAGCACATTTTGGCCTTTATAGAGCACCAAGCACAAGACAGCTTAAACTTAAGGATCTCAGATACTATAATAATGACAACTACCCTCAATCAAATCACCTTATACAAAATGACAATGAAGTCATTTTAGAATCAGGAACTAGTCAGATTTTAGTTTTAGTACATAAGGAGACTTTTCCTTAATTTGAAATAAATTTTCAATTCCTCAGACTCAGCAGCATTCCTTGGGCTCCCATGCTTTCAAAAGGGTCTTCTGCCTTCCCATTCAAGAAGCCAGGGGCTCAATTCTTGCTCTGATAGTCTTGCTCTTTCTTCTCATCTCTCATCTGACAGCAGACATATCTAGTTAGTCCCATGAATAGAAATATTACCCTGACTGACTGAACAATGAAGTCCCAGCTATTAATCAACAGTGAGAGAAAGATGAGGTTTAATAACTTTTTTCTTTCCTTTTACTTTCTCTTTTTCTTCTATCATGCTTAGTCTTTAACTGCTCTCTATTTTTTTACAACCAACTCAACAGCAATTTAAAGAAAAGGATGTGGCTTTTAAAGAATTCATTTCACAACAGGATTGTTACAAATTATTACTGTAACAAATGCAATAATGCTTTGAAATGTCTGTCTTCTCAGATAGTGAGCCTTTATGTTCAGAACAACAATCATGGTCATCTTAGAAGGTGTCTCATAGAATAATGGACCCCACAGCAATGTAGGCAAACAGCACTACAGGCAATTACCTTTAAGTCCAGGTCAATGAATGGTTGGAATACTGCTGGCAATCCACTTAAGGAGTAGTCTACTTTAGCCAAATCATCAATCTGCATTACAGCTGTAAGAGTGGTAGATAAGACACAGAATATTACAAAAACCACAGAAATAATTTTATGTATTCTTAAAACTAAGTCAGTTTCTGAACGAGAATGACACAAACTGTTCCAGAGAGTAGGGAAAAACACAACCAGAGACCTCCTAATGTGCATTCTGACCTATGATTTGATGTTTCTACTGAGACTTTCTGTAAAGCACCTTCTGTAGTTTGTCTATTGTTTTCTCATTGTGGAAAGTAAGTTTGGTCCCAAAAAAAGGAGATGGCCATATCAGTGCATCAGGGCATAAGGAGGTGTTGGGATTTCTTGTCAAATAGTTTTAAGAGCATCCCAAGTGCCTGTAACTTGCAAGTACTTTCCCAGAAGGAGGGTGCCTGATCTGCTTAGATACCTGTGTTTGCACATGGTATCTGACCAACAGTTGGGGTGTCTTAAATGCGCACAAATCTAAACCAAAGTGGTTCAAGTGAGAAAGTTTTTGCAAAGGAGCTTTTTCATTTCGTCTCTGGCAAGTCTGATAAATAGGCAAGTAAAACTTAATTTCCAGGCAGGCTAGGAGAGCAGGCTTCAGCTTGTAAAGTGCTGTGTGTGCAGGTGGACTCAGAGCATGGTAAAGGAAAACTGCCTCAGCATCAGTACTGTGTGGCCTCTAAGTGGCATTATTCACAACAGAAGTGCACACTGCCACACTTGCAAGTTGAGAATTGCTTCCAAGTCCTTGGCTCTTAGAAGCACATATTTCTTGCTCAAGTAGCCCAGCCTCTACTTAACAGTGGCTCTGTGTGCAAGGGAGCAGATGGAGCAGAGGGACTGATACCACTCCTGGAGGCATTGCTAAGCAGCTGCTGTTAAGAAAGGGGCAGAATTTCACTGATCAGAAGAGAGAAAACAGAAGGAAAAGGTATCACTGATGACTCACCATTCAGTGGTTGGAGGTCTTCATCTATCAACTGGATCCCAGCTCTGATATTGGGACATGACTACAATAAAAGCACACTCAAGTTATGGCCTGATTAGCATGGCTGTATAAGCACCTCTTACATGTGTGCTAGCAGATCTTTCTGCTGCATGACACACATTGCAGCATTTGTTTATCAAAACATCTAATGTGGCTCTGTTCAGCTAACTGGATCCCCAAGGTTTCTGCTTGGTACAATGCAAGCATATTGTATGTCAGAGCTGCAAAAAAGAGGGAAGTTTCCAGAGGCAGCCTGGTGGGGGTGACAAAACCACAGCCTTAAATAATGTGAGGACAGATCTCATACTGGTGTCACTGGAGAGATCGCAGAATCATGGAATCATTTAGGTTGGAAAAGACTCTTAAGATCAGCGAGTCCAAATGTAAATCCCTGGACAGAATGACAACCATCTCAAGCTCTGTTTCCTCTCAGTGGCCCTGGGCAGGCTGTCACCAGAACTACTCACCCCTTTGCTACGATCAAGTTGAAATGTCATACTATCAGTTGATATACTATAATTTCTCTATGAGTCACCCAGTATTTTTTGTCTGCAAAGCAGAAAAATGACCCAAGCCCCAGGATGCCTGTAAGTACACAGGCAGGGACTTATTCTGCCTTGGAATGGAAAAATAACTACATTTTCCATCCCTACTGCTGCCTTGGTTGAATGTAGCTGTGCCAGTATCTTGGCTATGAACCTGTCACTTTATCTGGAATCATTTTTGGCTGGCAAAATGATGACTGTGCTGATCAGACCAGAATAGGACTATGACAGGATTGTTTTTCTAATTCTTCTTTTGCCAAGTTCACAGCACTGACTTGTGAATGCTATACTCCTTACACCCCTCCTCTATACAATGTGAAAGGCTTACATTAGTGACCAAGCTCCTGTGAATGGGTTTCTTCAGATACTTGATAAAGAAGTTATGCAGGAAGCTAGAGGGAAGGAAGAAGGCAATTAATGGGTCAAGTACTATGGTCATTAAGAAGAGATCAGATATCCCTGCAGAACATGAATTTAATGGCCTCTTCCTGTGATATTCTAGTACACATGGGAGCTTTTTCAAATATAAAAACTGTCAGAGAGCCACCATTTAAAAAATGAAAATTTCAGCACTATGCATCTCGGCCTGGGTTAATTAATATTTATGAAAAAGGGATTTCTTCATAGTACCACCATTTTATATGTTCAAAATAGTCACTGCACTAGGAACTTCTAAAACAAATAAAAATAAACAAAACCAATCCCCCAAATAGGTGACAAGAGTGGTATTTGGACAGTGAGAGAAATACAAGATAATAATGAGATACTGTGTCATGGGGCTGTACCCAGAGGCTGAACAGACAGTCTGATTCTGTTCAATTTTGATAGCACTGTGAGTAGGAGGAGTGAAGCATAGTACAACCTTGTAACTTCTAGGTAGAGTTGAACATTAGAGCAGAAGTTTGAAAGAAGTGGGTGCTGAAAAAGCACAAGGGATTTTTTAATTCTGTCTTTGTCTTCTACTGTGTGTAAATACAAGGACAAATATCAATATTAATGCTGTATTGGGGCCCCAGGCTTCACCTGTGGTGCCTTATGATGCCTAAAAGCAATTCTGTGTGCCCTAATTTGTGAAGTTGTCTCTGTGCCATTCATTGACAGTTACTTTGTGAGAGTGTTGACACAGATCTCTCCCACTTACCCAGTTTTCCCATTCAGCTTGATATCTACGTCACCAGAAGTTGTCCGGCAGCTGCTGAGGGCTACTGACGTAGGGCCAGCATCAGGCAGGGGTGTTGAGAAGACCGCAGTAACAAACACCTTTGAGATGTGCACTGTGCCTCTTCCACTGTCTTTGCTGCATCAAGTGAAAATACATAAAAACTGAAAAATCTCCACTTTTCATATGGAATTGCCTGGTGGTGTGGACCACGGCTGGTCCTGGTCACTGCCACTGCTCTGCCTTGCTTGCCTGTCTCGGGTGCTTGCCAGTGAGGGCACTGTGACTCCTGCTGTGTCACCCCTGCAGCTCCCAGCTCCCTGCCCCTGCATGCAGCCCTGCTGTCCCTGGCAGAAGAGCAGAGCAGAGACTCCTGTAATTCAGTCAGTTTAGCAATATAGGTAATGTGGATTATGGGGAAGGGAAGAGGGATTTCTTTCCTCTGAAACAGCCTGGGACTAGGAAGGTGTGGAGACTGCTCTAAGGATATTGCCATTTGTTCATACATTTTCCATCAGCTTTTGAACTGTACATCTTGGTGGCATAGCAGAGGGTTTCTAATAGTGTGACTGCACTATGAGGGTTTATTATACTGGACTGTGATCCACCACACTACAGTTTTTCTACATGTGTCATTAGCTGAATGAAATGTCATTCATTTTCTACATGAATGACAGCATTCAGCTAGAGCAGCAGTCCTGTACTATTTGCAGCAGTGCTTCTCAGACATGGGCTCTTTATCAGTGCTGATGTCTGAGGGAGCAGGGGCTGTCTCCCACCAGCACATCTTTTAAGAAGCACCAGTCTGTGCTCCTGGGTTACTGCTGCCAGCTGATAAAGAGCACCTTTACATTGAAGGGGTCACAAGAATAAACTAAAATTTGCATTTTTGTATTATCCATCAAGAAAAAAAACCCCAGAACATGCAAAGCTGTACATACAAAATCCAAGTCCTTATGTTCCAGTTCATATCAATGGTTAGAGAAGCATTTCCAATCACCAGTTTTATCCCAGACCCTGGTAGGAGGGAGATGGAAGCACTGGGTAATTCAACAGCAGTAACACGTATCCTAGAGCATGGGAGAGAAAAGGGAGAGAAACGATTTTTTAAAAATGGACTTACTAAGTCAAAATGAACACAAAACAAGATTCAAATTTCAGTCAAACACAGTTTTCCCCCAGAGAGAATATTTACCTTGAGATGTTGTATTTGACATTACCAAGCCCAAATTTCTCATGGCCAGTCAAATCAGGGAAATGCTCCTTCTCCATATTCTGCTTCAGGATTTCCAGCCCAACCTCCTTGGCTACAGGAAAGCAATGATCAGTTCAGTTGCCTTTGATAGTGCCTGGGAGTTTAGTGTTTCTGGTTTAGGAAATGTGATGGACACAGAATCAGCAAGAAGGTGGTATCTCACTTGAGACATGGCAGTGCTATTTCAGGTCTCACTCCTAGTCATGGCAAGAGCTGAACTAACTGATTCAATATCTGAGGTCAGATGAACCTTGATATGATGTACAATGCTGACAAGCAGCTTACTGACTTTGCTCTATTGTGCTCTTAAACTTTCCTTTATAGCCTGTCATGGGGTCATTTACTCCCACTGCCCTCTTTCCTTTGTCATATCAGTATTCAAGGCAATGCCACTAGCAGCTCCTGATGAGAACATCACACATACCATACTCAAGCCCCTTCTGGGTGATCCTCACTTTGAGTCCAGGATTAGCACTCAGTTGCCCACTGTTATAACACCCACTGAGCAAACTTAAGAGGAGGAGAGAACAGCAAATCTTCAGCATCGTCTTCATTTTTTACAGGACCTGTTAATAAATATTTATAATGATAGCAGAAATTCATGCTGTGTCACTTGGTGGTTGTACTCCCTTCCCCCTACCCTGGATGCCAGCTTTCCCTCCAGAATGAAGAAAGTGGAAAGCCCAGCAACCCTGGCAGAGAAGACCCATTCTCCACAGACTTACAAAAATTGAGCTCCGTGGGGTAGAGGAGAAAAATCAGCCTATTCACTGCCATAGAGACTGGGGAAAGTGCTTGGGATACATCCATCTGGACAAACATTGAATTTTTAGGCTGTAATTCGGTGGCTCTACAGGATTCACCACAGGGCTGGTGAATGAGTGAAGCCAATGCCCATCCCAGGGGCTTGTGTGACAGGATTTAAACCAAGATGGAGCTATCTGTATAAATCACAGACTGCATGTAGTGTGAAATTCAGAAGGTCTTGCTTTCAGCAAGGTTTCCCAGGAAGAGTGAGAGAAGTCACCCTGGTGGAGAATTTTTAAACAAAACTGGACAAAATCAGAGAATGGTTTTGTTTTTTTTTTTCCCCCCAGAGCTGGGAACAGCCTTCTATGGAGTTATTTATCGTCTGGGACTGACCTGGCAAACAGATCACATTATTATGGTTTTCCTCATTTCCAGCTCCTACACTGGATTATGAACAGCTGAAAGTACAGGAGAGTGTCTTTTCTAGCATTACTTTTACAGATAAAATTTCTTTAGCTACCACAGGGCTATTGAAGAGCTGGAATGAAACCATCTATAAGCAGACAATTGCCTCTTCCCTAATACCTGAAAAATTTTTTGATATTGCTGCATCTTTCACTAGCTGCTTCATTACCAGAGTTAACAATATACCTCAAACCACTAGAATATTTTCAGTCATGACCACAATATAAACAATCTCCAAAATTATGGGAGAATATTAATTTTTTTTTACAGTTTCAAGCAATCCTGCAGAACACCTTTGCCTTTCAGTACAACTAGTATTTTCTTTTTAAATTTTAACTGACAGATATTGAGAGATGAAAGAAACACTCTTCATATGTAGAACAAAAACAAAGGACTGGAAGGAAATGTGGTTTTGACACATGGATAGTTCTCAAACTTTAAAATATGAAAATTTAACCAGATTTAGCTATATCTGTCACTTCCCAACAAAGCCACTCCTTGATAAAGAGTAATTACCAAGCATTTGTTTTCATACCTTTCCTCTGAAGGCTGAAGACAAGACCTTTGCTGTAGCAGACCACAGGGCTAAGGATGTTGCAGAGAAAACCTTCTGCAATCATGAGCCCATCATTTAAAGGAAAGAGCTGAGGGCTTGAAGACAGCCAATTGCTTCTTCAGCAGTATCACCCAGGGAGTGGCCTCTGATAACCACATTCCAAGCTATTTTGGGTCTCCCAGGTAAAATCTATCAAATTTCACTCAGGGATAAGCAGAGGACAATGTAAACTGTTGGCTGGGGGCGCTCAGGTGCCAGAATGCAGAGTTTGGGGTGGCATGCTGCCTTTGTGGCAGATGGTTTCAGCACTGGTTTTTCAGATGAGGAGGAAACCCCAGTGAGAATTCCAGTATTTCCACAGGACAGATATTCATAGCCATGTTTGTATTGTAAAATAAGTAAATTAATGTGCCATTGGTATGAACAGATGGAAAACAAGTCCCATCTGTCTGAAATTGCTCAGGATACAGAAAATCATAAACAATATAGTATTTATATTATAACACATACATATGTGTAAATACACACAGACACAGTGTATATATCTGGTACAAATATATAGTATCAAATCCTTGCAGTCAATATTTTCTATTTCTTCTGTTTTCTTATCCAGTTAAACAGTACTTCAGCTAACCACTACTTGGCTTGTCAAGGAGGTGATTTAATCAATTAGCTTGCAAGTACCAAGCAAATGCCCCCAGGCATGGGGCACTTTGCTGGACAATGTGAGTCACTTCATTGTGCAATCCATGAATAGAAAAGGTAGAGACACTGTCAGTCAGTCAGTCAGTCAACAAATGCTCATAGTTCACCCAGATTTAACATCCACCGCAGGGAATAATTTCATTATTCGTATCTCTGGCAACTGATGATGAATATAACTCACACCCTCAGTTACATAAGCCTCTATACATTTTCTGATATCAGTGAGGGACACCAATCTAATTGAAAATTTCCATTTCTTTGGAGTTCTTCCATTCTTTTTCTAGTCACTCGTCATCTACCACAGAACACAAAGAATTGGAAGCCCTGCTATGACATACTGTTATTTGGTTTCAGGGTGCCTTTTTTTAGTATTCTATCAGACAGCTGGATAGATAAACTGATTCAGCTCAAACTACGCAAGCCACGTTTCTATCCTGAACTGAACTTTCTGTAGTGTGACTTTTGTAGAGTAGTTTTCCTTTCCAAACACTTTTAATGTCTCTTGGTTGAATGTCTCATGTTGACACTGATAAAAGAAAAAATACAGCTTCCATTTTACAAATATTAGAGGTATGGAATTATTTGAAGATTGATACCCTCGAAGAGCTACAGCTACTCATAATCAAAGAACAACTTCTGTATGATACAAAGGCCAAGGACAGCCTTGGCTGCAGGGAGCATGAGACTGTCAGGTTTCAGATCCTGGGAGAAGCAACAAGACAAAGAACAGAATTACAACCATAGACTTCAGATGAGACCTGCTTGGCAGGATCTGTGGGAAGTTGCCCTGGAGAGCAGAGGCCCAGAAGAGCTGGCTAATTTTCAAGGGCAGCTGCCTCAGAGCATAAGAACTACCATTAGAATGTTCAGACAGTTCAGCAACTGTGGCAGAAAGCCAGCATGGAGAACATGGAGCTCCTGAGTAAACCTAAACACAAAAAGGGAGCATGCAGAAGATGGAAACTGAGACCAGCTACTTGGAAAGAACACAAACATTTTGTTTGCACACATAGGAATGAAATCAGGAAAGCCATAGTTCAGTTGGAGCTGAAGGACAACAGGAAAGGTTTCTGTAAGAACATTGACAGCAGAACATGAATGTAGGCTTATTGCTCAGTTGGATGGAGGGACTAGTGACAAAAGACACAGAAAAGGCCACTTTTACTAGCAAGGCTTGTCCTCTGGCCTGCACCAGCAGGTGCCACCAGGGGGCTGGAGAACATGAACTACAAGGAGAGTCTGAGAGATTAGATTGTTCACCTTAGAGAAGAGAGGGCTTGAAAGGCCATTTTGTTGCTTGCAAATTTTGCAAAGAGACTACAGAGAAAATGGAGCCAGACTCTTCTTGGAAATGTGTGGCGAAAGTACAAAAGGCCACAGAACATACTAGAACATGGGAAATACTGATTAGATACTACAAAAAAAAAAAAAAATTACTCTAAAGGTAGTTAAATAATGAAACAGATTGTCCTGAGAGATTGTGGAATGTTCATCCTTGGAGGGGTTTAAGACTCGACTGGACACCATGCTCAATAACCTCATCTAATTAGTCCTGTTTTGAGCCAGTGTCTGAACTAGATGATATGATTCTATAATTACATGGCAATTCACTGAGATTTATAGATCTGTTCCCACTCTCAGTGTCCAGTTACAAAGGGACAAATTGTGAAATTCTTACAAAGGATAAGGTCTCACTCCATACACAAAGTTTTGCTAACACTAATGGAGGTAAATTGAATTATGCAAGATCTGGCTTTTAATATTAAGAAAATGTATTGTCTACAACTCTTGTGAAAAGAACCAGTCACTCCTTCTCATCAGGCTGCAGCAAATCTTCCAAAGCATCAATAATATTTAGCTACACTCACTGGACTTAAAAACAACAGTTTTGCTTTGTGAAAAGTGCTTAAGAAGTTTTTAGTAAAACATTAAAAATAGTGATGAAAAGCCATGCTTCTAATGTTATAGCATCTATTCCCTGTAAGACAACAGAAGGAAGACTACATTTTTCTATTATTGTTCTTTAAAAGTAAAGGACATCAGCAGTGGCTGTGAAGGTCCTCCTCACCCTCCAGTTAATAGTGAACATCAGTGCAAATAAACAGATGACCCTAACAAAAGAAGAACATATAAGATGTTTTTTAAGACCCACCTTAAATTCAGGTGGGTGTATTCAGGTACAGTACTCTGGGACTCGTTCCCATGGTAAGACCCTCAGCAGGACAGGAGGCAAGAGCGGCTTTGTGCCTCCTGAACTGTAGTTAACTTTAGGGTAGGAATGGGCTCTGGTGTAGGTTAACACAACTCTCCAAAAGACTGAGCAACACTTACCACAGAGACACGCTGCCCATGAGCCTTCTTAGAAAGTGGTCAGAGTGATGAGGAGTCAGGCACTCAATGCTCCTAAGCCCTGCTGGGTTTAGTAGGGCTGTCCTTGTCATGTCCCCATGTTGGCACCCCAAACGGCTGGTGGGCCCTTCACAACCTACAACTGCTAGGGGTGGGGGGCTCATTCTGGGTTCAGAGATTGCATGTTATATCCAATGTATAGTGAAAGCTTTACTATTGACAACATTTAGATCTACCCACCAGTGGAAAATGCACAAATTCACAGGCCTGAAACAGAAGCAATATTCTATAAGAAGAAATTTGGCTTCTCACCTGATTCATTTTTATTACAGGTCCAGACAGGCTAGTGTGGGCAAAATTGAGGAAATCCTTTCCCTAGTTTATCTTCAAAAAGGACAAATATAAATACATTTGAAAGTAATAATAAAATGCACTTTAGAAGCCTCTTTCTCAAGGAACTCAATTTGTTTGCAATTTCCCTTTAATTAGCTGTCATGTCTCTCAAGGGAGCTATTATTCATGGGTACTAAAAGGCAAAAAACCCTGCAAAAAAGTTGCATATAAACCTCTTACAATCTCTCAGCTGTCTGACACTGGGATCTGCCTGCCTTTGTTTCTCTTCTGGTATCTCCCCATCAAAATCTGGTTTCTGCTGTTTTCCATTCTGACTTACTGTCCATCTTTATTTTCTTCTCTACTTGATCCTCTCAGCCTGTGGGTTTCTCTTAGTCTCATCTATTCCTATTTTCCTGGATCAAAGCCCAGCTTTTTTCTTATTTGCTTTTCTAAACATCTGACTTTTGATTCCCACCCTTTCGTTCTCTTTCTTTTCTTCTCATTGATAGCTCACCTTTTTCCTCAGCAGTCTTCTGACCTCTGTTCACCTCAGAGGCACCTTCTGTACCCTCCTGCCTGCTTCTCTCTGCCATCACCCCCTTGTTCCTTGTCCCTTACTCCCTGTATCCCACAGAACTGATTTCCTACTCTGTCCTGCCTGTGGCAGCAGGGGAAGCACAAAGGCAGAGGGAGGTGATAAAGTTAGAGATGTTACCCTGAAGCCCAAAGATGCAAGTGTGGTCTGCACTTCCTCATTTTGGGCCATTCTCTGGTCATGGCTTGACTCTGTCAGGATAAGACTCAAGCCAGTCTCAGCTCTGCTGCCACACTGCATTCAGTGAAAGCGAAACCCAAGCCCAGTGCTTGAAAGGGAGCAAACACTTATTCTGTGCCAGCCCCTGATCCATATGGCTGAACGACCAGAATCAAAGTCCAGCACAGAGTAAACCTATCCAGCTGTCACCAAATGGAAAGAAAACCTCCTATAACAGAGCCTTTAAAGCTGGGCACTCCCTTTTATGGTTTCAGTCTTGCTTTCCCACCAGCTGTGCTCAGGAACTGGCTATAGTCCTTACCATTGATTGCTGGCATCACTATTCTCTGTAAAGCATCAGACAGAAAATTCTCCACCAATGACTTCTGCTGTGAGGGAAAAGCACATATGCTGATTAGTGCCTGATGTCTATGAGGTTGTAGCTTGATGAGGAAAATGGAGGGCTGGGACCAAAGTGACAAGCAAAACAATCAGAGCGGAGCTTGACAGAGAAAATCTCAGGAAAAAAAAAATACTAATTTTGGTTTAAGTTGCAGCTGAACAATGCAAAATATACATGGCAAAGAGGTGTCCATGTTTCTTGCAATGAATTAAATTGAAGGGTTTTTTTTTTTCTTGATGTTAAGCACCTGGGATGAACCTTAACTTTAGGAATGAAATATGCTAAACCTCATTTCAGCTGGCAGGACTCAGTTCTCAGAAGTGAACTGTTCTCTGGATGGAAGAACTGTCCTGTGCTTATGCTCTGTCTTAATGCCACTGTGATTAGTGGCTTTCTCCCTTTACTTAAAGATGTGAGTTGGACTGAGCTGCTGCAGAGTGTCACTGAGCACCTCCAAGTCTACAGTGAGTGATCTAAATTGTGTCATTGTGTTTTTTTTATTCCCCCTTTAAACTCCTATTTTTATTGTATTTGGTTGAAGTGATTTAAGACAATTCCTGAAATGGAGCTTAAGCCTGATTTTGTATTCACTCCAACTACTACACATACTCCATCCAGCTGTGAATTCTGTTTGAACCTAAGCAGACTATATAATATTTTGAGCCTCTGATGAGGAAAAAACCCTAACACTCTCAGAGCTATCTCCTCTTACTGAAAAGAAAAAGAAAAGCAGAGAATATAGAGTTCCAAAACAGAAAGAGTGGTGGCGGATGATATCCCCAAGAGACCAAAAATTGTTCACAGTAAGTTTAGAAGAATTTCTTTTGTCTCCGAAGGGCTCAGTTACCTTTCCCAGGCACTGAAACCATCAACTTACATCAGGGAAGCCAAGACTGGTGCAGCAGGGAGAACTGGAGCCTGAAGTAAAAAAAAGTAAAAGAAGAGGATTCACTGTAAAGACTGAAGGCACAAGTTATGCACACTGCTTGAAGATTCATTTGTGGAAATTCATACTGATTTCACGCTGATTCACACATTTAACTTTGACAAAGGCTCTTCAATTCCCAACAAGTTTTAATTAAAACTGGCACAACTACGAATGAGTTCTAGAATCACCCGGCTCTTTCTGATACTAATCTCCTCCGATGGCCATGTGTAGTCAGGTGCTGTGAGTATAAGACTTGGGAAATCAAATTTTTCAGGAATAGTAATTTCCTGGAATGGCTGAACTACACCTTTGTCAAATATTCATTATGATTTGAATAAACTCATATCCATTTCTAACCATTATGATTTCCTAACTTTTCCCACTGATGCCTGTAATGAATCCTTGGTTCACTGTACATATATTCCTGGGGAAAAACAATGTTTTGAAGAACAAAAGAACACATTTTTGTGTCAAAAGCTCTAAGTGAGCAGCACCATTACTTCTTAAACTTATACTGACAGGCTCTGATCATTCTAAGTCCTCTTTACCTGTTAAAAGGTCCAGTGACCAAAACTTAATAAAAGACTGTTCACATTTTTCTTAATGAAATTATAATAGATTAAAAATTGTCATAAATTATGGAATTCTAACCCAGCTTGGTTTATAGAACTAACATGAAGAAACACTGATGTGGGCTACCTGTCCGAAAGTCTTTGCTTCTACCCATCAGGTGCATTTATGGAGAAAGGGACTGTAAACCCAGCCCTTCTTGAAGTGTGAATAAAATTTGTTGTAAGACAGCTGAGAACAAGCACAACTGCAGGTAACCACAAAACCAGCAAGACCTAAGTGAAATCTAAAATGCTCTGAGCTTTAATTCAAACTACAGACACCTTTCCAGTCTCATTTGTTTGATGACATGCTGCTACAGTGTGTGCTATGTAGTCTCACTTTTTCCTGCCCCTCTCATGAAGGCATATGGAGAACTGCAGGAACAGTGGTCCTGTGCAGAGTTTGCACTCCAGCACTTCTGTTTAAGATGCTCAGACTTTGCAGCAACATTCAGAGTGTTTTGAGTAAACTACTGAACTTGATTCTCCAACACCAACACAGACTGAAACTGATGCCTTCAAGATAACCAATAAATTGATCATTGTCATCTGGAAAGGTATTTAAGCTACAGAAAGGTGGAGCATCATGGGGCACAGGAGACATGGTTGTTCCACAATATTATTATATATCATCTCCAAGATTTAGACTAACCAGGTGAAAGTATCCTGGAGCTCCTATGAGAAAGAAGGTAACTAATATTGTTTTTCTCATGGTGAAACAAACACTGTCAGGCTGACACGAGTTCTATTGTTCCTAATGTAGGGATAATTAAAGCTTCTTTCTGAATTTTTCTTGGTTACCTCTTCAGAAGTAATGAGATAACCAACTTCTGTTTGCTTACAGTCAAATTGGCTCTGGTACTGCCTGTCTGCAGGGAAAAAAACAAAGCAGTCTTCTGTGACAGATAGATACTGTCTTAGATACAGGCACAAATGCAATTGCTTTTGTGATTGGAAACACATTGTCTAAACTTTTTGTGTGGTCAATACATATAGATTGAGAAACCATTTGTGAATTTGCTGCTTTCTGCCAGCAACTGGGATTGAGTGAACAGAGTGATAACACTGCCCTGATTGCCTCTTTCTCGTTAAGATCATTTAAGTCCTTGCATGGCTGACATAATTGGTTCACTTGCAATCTAATGAAAAGATGTCTGGGGACACACTGAACTATGATGAAAGCACACTGATATTAAAGACAAATTACCTTCAAATCCAAGTTAATGTGTGATCTGAAGACTGCTGGAGAACTAACTAGGAAACAGTCTACTTGTGCAAAGGTGTCAATCTGGCTTAAAAATAGAAGAATGATGGACAAAATCAAAACATATGTTAATTACAAAACCACATCACAAACACTTATTGTTTAGTTAAAGTAAAGGCATTTTAGAAATTATGAATCTAAACAAGGATGCCAAGAGATAGAGGAAGAAAAAGACAGAAATTATTGTAGGGGAAAGAGTAAGAGTATTCCCTTTGGAAAAGTCACTGATTCCTCCTGGTTTAGGCCTTGTTCTCCTGCTGCTCACAACTGAATACACTTTTCAGAAGTCTCTCCCATGCAGTGAAAAATCTAGGGCAGAGTCACCATTTTTGCTATGTGTTTCCACAAGAGAACTAAACTCTCCTACATGACTAATGAAATACTGCTAAATAGGACTAAATCCTTTGGAAGATGATGTTATTACAATTTTTCTGCCTATCAGTGTTGAAGAAAAGGGACTTTTTTTCACAGAGTGCTTCATTATCAATATGATCAAAGACATTTTCTGAAAGGTGCTGGACGCAGTCTCAGTCTGATTGTTACTTTTGATTGGACTGCGTGGTCTGTTTATACTGTATAGAAATCAGATGGGTTCAAAGAGAAATGCTGAATTCACACAGAGATTATGAACTTCTCAATATGAATATGAATGTGACAGCACAGCTCGGAGTGCCCTTGAACCTGAAGTGTTTAATTATGTACTATTTAAGAAAATTATCTTGATGACCATGATTTTCAGTAATATTTGCCACTGCTTGGCACATGGAAGGTATAGGTCATTTTAGGAAAAATAAATGTCTACCTACTCTGCTTATGAACAACAGAGCAGATAATAGAAATACCCACAATGAACACTGAAGAATGGGAACAAACTCTATTACTTGAATTATATTGCTTACAGGAATTTAATTAATTTGAGTTGAAGAAAAAACAAATGTTCTCAATCTTGAGGGAAAAAACCCTAACAAGAACAATAATAAAAAGCTGTGGCATTGATTATAGTAGTGAAAATCTTATATTTATATCCTTTTTGAACATGTATAACTATTGCATTCATGTCTCTGCAAGAATGAGACAGGAATTGTTACTGGTGGAAAAGAAACAAGCTCTGTGTGACACGGTCTGCCTGCAGCATCTTGTTACCTCACTGAACACAAGTCTTATGTCCACACACCAAAAGCATAAAAGATCAGCAGGAAAATGCTCACCTCCAAAATCTAAAGAAATAACATAGGTCGATTACAACAGACTGAAAGATTGCAGCTAGCATCCTATGGGTACAGAAGAAATCTGAATATTGTATATAAGATGCATGCAAGAGATTTCTAGGGTGCAGGATGGAATATGTTAAGATACAGAACAATGGCTGTATTTTTCTTCCTTTCCTTTTTTTTTTTTTTTTTTTGTATCATGAACATGGGAATAGTTTGTCATCTAATAAAAATTGCTACAATTTGAGCACTATGAAAATTACTTAACAAAAAACTATCACCAACTCACCTTTCTAAGCAGAGCAGCCATCAATTGGATTTTGTATTTGATATTTAGGTATAGCTATATGAAAAGAGAGACAAGTCAGAAATGTAGGGCCAGTGTTTTAACTCCTCCCTTCGCTAACTGAAACCATCTTTGCAACCTTCCTTTTTTATGCAATTTGGTATGAATGGGCTTCTCAAGATAACCAGATGGAAAGCTGTAATCCCTTCCTTTCCTTGGATAGAAAGGTGTAATCCTTTCCTTTCCTGTCCCTTTCCTTTCCTCCAGCTGGAGGAAAGGAAAGGGACACAGTGGTTTTCTTACCATGGATTGAAGTCTTCGAAATATAAATTATGGCAGACTGGAACATCAATGTCATTTATATTAACAAGAAGCACTTAAAGCAATATGGTAGACTGAACAGTTGACTGCTTTCATTAATTTGAGAGTCTCAGACAAATCTAGGGGGTCTGAGTCTCAGAAGAGCTATATAGAAGGCAAAGTTGTGAATGTTAGTTTATAAATGATGCTCAATTAGCCACATTTTGTCTAAGAGTAAGAAAAAAAATTCTAGAAAATCATAGTAAAAACTGTAAGCATTGTTTCATATTCTCTTTTGAAAGCTTTATTTGTAAATTGTAGGTCAGCTTGTCAAAAAGCTTAATCATTCTAGATCCCTTTTATATTGTTGGATTGTAATATAATTACATTTTTTATTTGTATTGTAATAATATATTATATTGTTGGATTGTAGTTAAATGATAAAGTATATCTGACCTGAAAAATAATTTCCCAGTATACTTCTTAATTTCATTTGCAAACCTTCTCCCAGAGCCCTCCTACCTACATTCTGTACAAAATTCACAGTAGCCATGTGTGTATTCTCCAGTCTGCACTGATTGTAGCAGAAGCCTGTGCCACTGACAGATAAATGCCAATGCCAGGAATAAAGGAAGCAGAAGTTTCTGGGAAATCTACAGCATTAATTCTGAGCCTACAGAATACAGGAAGGGGCATTATTAGACTACATGTCAAAAGACTAAGAAGGACATCTGATCACTCCTGAAAACCCTTCTACTATAAAAAGCAAAGTCTATGCTTCAGTAAAGGAATTTCTTAGAAATGACTGACCCATGTATGCTTTAGGAAAGAAAGACACTCGTACCGTTACCCCTTGTAGCATCCTTGGAAAAATAATCCTTGATATTTGGCCAGGTTTTTGTTTGGTGGTTTTGGTGATTTTTTTTTGTTTTGTTTTGTTTTTTTGGTTGTTTTTTGTTTGTTTGTTTTTTGGTAACAAAAACTTTTCATTGGGAGAAGAATGAACTCTTTAAAGAGAAATCTTCTTGCCAGGCAAAGAATAAATCCATGCTTAATCTCAGATGCTACATCTATAAATAAATCCAGGTTGTCCAAATGCTAGCATTTGCTGAAGACTGTCCGACCGGCTGTCTGTCTCTGTCGGACACGCGTAGGGTGGTCCGCAGACAGCCTGCGATGAACAGACGAGTCTGGACTCTTCTTTTGATCTTTTTCTCAGGTTGTTTATTTTATCTTATCTAAAAGGTTTTTCTTCTGCCCAGCTGAGATCCGACCAGCAAGGCAGCCACACGCACACTCCCCGCCCCTGGGGCAGTAGAACATTCTTATACTGATAATTACGTGTATGATATTTACAATTTTTCACCAATTCCCATCACCTTTGTTGAACAGTGCACCTTTAGCATAAACCAATCCAAAGTGCATACATCACACAGAAGATGGATGACAAGAAGAAGAAGAAGAACCACGAGGTCGGGCCTAAATCCTCCATCTTGCCTCCATCATACCCCCTTGTACCAGAATCCTAAAACCTATGTTCTAGTCTAAAAAAGTATTTGTCCTTCACCATTTACACCTCAGAAACCTGTGAATCCTCATGTTGAGATAGTATGACTCTCGAAGGGTCAAAATCAAGCCACCAGGTACTTTTGGCTACATTCCAGGACTTCTGAGCCCCCCAGGGGCTCTCCCTGGGACTCAGAGCATCTGAGGTGATGCACTGAGTTCCCACAGAAGACAACCAAAGTTTTTGTTTTCCCATTCTGCTTCCTTGTCTAAGCAAAGGGCTCTGGAGAGGATCCATTTTTCTCAATTAAATCTTACTTGAATATTTCCCTGCCAAAACAAATATTTCTGAAATTCAAGGATATTGTCTTGCAAATGTTGAACTGAGCTGAACATTGTAAAGATATCACATGTCATCTTATCATGCAGTATACATTCCTCATTGTTCCCTGCTATCTGGCAGAGATCTCTGAAACAATTGCCTTTAATCTGCTTTCCCTGGGGCAGAAGGCACCAGCTACTTTTAGTTAAAATGACCATAACTTTCCAATAACATCTCAGGCATGCCTGATACCTTTAGGTATCTTGTTAGCTGTGAGCTAAAATCAGATTATATATCGGGAAGATAGCCAATTTCAAGAACTATGGCTGGGGGGATGAACTGGGGTTTTGAAAATCATGCAATAATTTAGTTTGAAACAGGACTTCAGGAGATTTTTCTGGTTCAACCTCCTCCTCAAAGATGAAACAACTCAGAGACTCTGCCCACCTGAGTCTTGAACTCATCCAAGAATGCAGACTTGCCAACATTTTCAGCCCATGTTCTGGTGCTCCCTAGAATGTTTTCCTAACTGCAGTACTTTTCTTGATGTGACTTATGCCTTTTGCGCACCATTGTTTCAGTGCGTACCCTTGGAAGAATCTGGCTCCGTGTTCTCTTGGTTTTTTGTTTATAGCCTATTGGAAGATGGGATTGAGGGCTGTAGAAAGACCTGCTTCTATATTAGTCTCTGTATTTGGAGAACTTGTAGGAAACTCTATAAAACCATTTTTCTACTACTTTGTTCCTGGTACAAAGATTTTCCTCTTCAGTAAACACTTGTTGAGCCCTATCCAGTTAAAATGGTGATATATCGTGTAAATTCATCTAAAAATATTCTGTAAAAAGCATCTTCCTGCCACATCAGCCAAGATACATCATCCCCTACACACATTTTCATCTTATCCCTTTTTTGGCTTTTTTTTTCATGAAACACAAACAGGCTGCCACAAGTCCTTCATAGTAGCAGATTGTTAATAACACCAATTCGGCCCTCTTTCACACTCATTTCCCCTGCTGTATCATAGCCATGCTTACACCTGTCTTGCTCCAATCTCTGACACAAACTAGCTGAAAAAAGCCAGCCAAGGTGCTCCTTCAGAAGCTTTATAAAGCTCATCTTTGAGTGTAGCAGACTTTTTGAGTGTAGCAACTTTTAAAACCAATCAGAAGCAGAGTTAGATGAACCACTAAAATTTTACACTGAACAAAACAGTGGCTCTGTAATTATTGCAACATGGTAATAAAAAGCTGTTTCATCATAAAACTTTGAAAATTATTTCCTTTACTTACCTTGAAATGACATAGTTGATCTTAACAACTGAGAAACTCTCCTGCTCACTCCAGCTTGGGAAAGTCTCTTTCAATACTGCTTGCTTCAGGAGCTCCATCCCAATCCTCCTGCCTACAAGAGGACATAGGAAAGCATGTGCCTTGCAGGTTGGATTCTGGCACCTGAAGGCCCTGATACACTGCTGAATAATTTAATCCTAATTTTTAACATAGTTCTTGCAACACTCTGATTCTATGATCCTTACCTAGATCACCTTCCAACTACAAATATTCTCATCTATAACTTCTCTTAGGCTGACATATAAACCACTTAATCTAAGATCAAGACAATCTGTTAGGATCATTTTGTCCCTGAGTTGTATTTAATATTCTAGAGATCAGGTCAGTTTTCTGAAACTCCTATACTCCCTTCACTCATAAGGGGGGTGACCTTGGGAAACACTTGATCATCACCTTTAACTCAGACTGACTCACATCTGTTGGATGAAAGAGCAAGTTATGAAGTAGCAAGGCGACTTCTCTATGTAGTGGTTACTTACGGAAAAAGTGTGACATATGCATCTGAAGTGCTGGTATGCCAAATGCAGAACTGTCTGAATTATTGCTTGTGTACAGGAAATTGTTTGAGTTTTAAAGACAATCCTCTGAAATGACTTCTTCCCATTTCTTTCACAGTACATGTTTTGCCACTGCACCTTAACCTTTACAGCTGCTTCAGGAATCTGACTTGTTTCCTTACCTTCTTTCCTGCTTTAAAAGGAATCTCTACTTTCTTGAATGTTTTGATGCTATTTGTGCATTGATAATATACACAGACCCTATTGTCAACAAACAGAGCATCTTTTAATTCCAAATTCCTCGCACTTTCCTTCTTTTTGCTCACCTTTGATTAAGACATGACTAAAACTTTAATACTGAATGATGTCCTGCTTTCCAATGTTTGTAACACAAGTGTCTTTAGCTTTTGACCTCACAATTGCTGAATACAAAACACCTGGGCTTTTTTCATCGCCGGGCTCCATAGTATTAAAAAAGCAAAGAACTGAAATTTGTGATAACATAACTCTGGAATATCTTTTTATAAAATGTATGTTTTATGAAGGAGAAGTAAGTTATGATTCTTTGGGAAATCCTGCCTCCAAAGTAAAATATGGGCTCTCACTGGAGTAACTTAAAGCTCTCTTATGACTGTCAGTGAAGGCAGCCAGTGATCTCAGGTGGAATTTCTCTCAAGGTTCTTGTAGCAGGCAAGAAGCACGAAGGCAGGATCTATAGCCTCAGCTTTCAATTCTCACATTCTCACCAAGCTCTTCAAATATGAGAAATCCCTTTGGGAGGGGCACTGTTAATCTGCCTTTACTACTAATGCAGGGGTGTGCCACCTTAGTCTGCTCATTCAGCACTTGGAAGGCCATGCTGACTGTCACAAGAACTCCTGTGCTCACACTAAGAAACACCAGGCTGAATTCTCATTTCCAAAGGCATCAGAGAACCCTAGAAAGCAAGGGGGATCACTACTGTTTTGGGTGATTGATGTTTGCCCTGCACTTTTCAACTCCTCAGAAGCCTTTAAAACAATACTCATACAGCCAAATAAGTGGACCTGATCCTTGCTTTCATCTCAGTGGCATAAATCCTTTTAGTTTTTACCTCACAAGTCCATCGTTTACTGGTCAGCATGTTCAGTACATAAATGACAATCAACCCTTAGCATGACCCAGTCTTTGTTGATTTTGTGCCTTGTTAACCTTTATTACTAATATTAATTCTGTAAACAAGTGAAATTCTATTACATGTCCTCCACACCCATGGAGTAAGCCTTAGGTAAGAGACAGTGAAAGTTAGCATGAATAAAAGGAGTATGAAAAACATACTGTGGAAATTTTCTGTTAAGAGGCAGAATTACAGCAATCACTACATGTTTTTTAAAGAATAGCACATGCAGGTGCTGTCCCATGCCGAATGCAGGAGTGAGAGTCAAGGTGTGTGGCTATGTGGCTGTTCCAAAATTGTAAGCTTTTTTCCCCAATTGTGTCAGATTATCTTCAGCTAAATACTGCATTTTAAGTCAGGTTTTTGGCACTTTAAAAAAAGGAGAAATTGTATGACCATCTAATCCTGGTTCTAAGAAAGTATATAGGTATGAAGAATGTAGTAGAAACTACTGAACTGTAGGAGAATGCAGAATTAAAGGATAAATTCACACCTGGGATGCACACAAAAGAAAGTAAATAAAGGAGGGAAGAGACAAGGAGTGTTCCTGCTGTGAGGTGACAGAAGGAATATATTCCATTTAAGTATATAAGAAGCTTGTTCCTTCATTGCACCTCAATTAAGAAACAATATTCTGTACACAGAGTATTTATAATAAATTAACTTCTGGCAATGTTAGACATACCATTGTGGCACATCCTTTTCTAACATGTCTGATTGTGATCATGATACCTGCCTATGTATAAAACCATGCTAGTTAATTAGTAGCAACAGGTTTTGCTAGTTTCCCAGTAATTTGGAGTCTATAAAGTTATTCCTGGATTTCTAACAAGCATCATATTGTCTTGGACAATATTTTCCATAATCTGCTAGAAAAAACATAAATGCACTTAAAACAAGCACAAAACCTCCCCTCCACCAGAAACCCCACACCCCACCACCCTTTGTTAGTCTTACTTCTGTATTGAACTTACTATTATCAGGTCAGACAGTGAATGGTTGCAAATCTATGTTCTACCTAGCACCTCATAAAAAAATGGTCTTTGGTAGATTCCCCACTGTAAGACAGACAAAATGCATTATCAATATTGCCCTGATACTGGTTCGAGGAATCCTTACAAAGTTATCCCAGGACATTATGCAAGAAAAAGTAGTCTCAGGGAAAAAACATTTTGAGAACATAATCCACATTGTGACAAATTTTGAAAATGTACCCTTTAATTGGTCCATCTCTAGTTCTTATGCCTTTTTGGTTTTCTCTATTTTAGGCGACTCAAAATAAATACTTTAAGGTAGCAATGCTGTATTATGCACAACAGCCTGCTGAAGTCATATACCCTACATATTTTCCAAAAAAGTGTCCTAACTTTTCCTGCAAACTAGCCACTTTCAATCCTGATTAATAAGGGTCAATTAAAAATCAATATAAAACCAGAAAGTCAAAATTTTATATTATTAAAGGACGTGGATATTTACTAGATATTTATCTAGCAGGATTGCTAGAAACATTGATGCAGATGAGATACCTCCTTCCCATAGCATTTCATTCACACTGAGGAACAGAAACAGCAATCTTGGTCATTACTGTGCATTGGAGTTGATTAGTTCTTTGAATCTTAAATGTATGTTGAGTAAGAAGCTGAAAGAAAAACTGAACTGCCATGGGAATAAAAGATGTATTATTTCATACTGCTTCTTCACACCAACAAGATGTACTTTTGCACTCCAAAGCTGATACTCTTGGTTTCATTGCCAAGCCCCTCTCAACTCTAGGATGGATTGTACAAGGCCAGTCAGATGACTGAGACAGACAGATCTAAGCAAAAGGAACTTGTCAGCTGCCTGGCAGTCTAAATGAGAGCTGCCAATTGCACTGCTGAGGACAATACATGTCAGACAAATTGCTCTGATTTTTATCCTCAGTAACTGAGCAGGCACAGACCAATATCTGTATGTAAATAATTGTCTTAATTCTTTTGTCTTCACAAAGATTAAAGTAAGTTCAAGTACTTGAAGAAGAGCAAAAGATTAAAAACTCCTTTGTTTCAGTTGTGTACCTGTCTCACTCTAATGAAGTACTCTACTTACACACTGTAGATACCATGTCTGGTTTCTCCTTTGTGAACAGTCTGCAAAAACTTTTAATAAAAATCACAATAAAGATTACAGATGAAATTTGCCAAAGAACTCAGCAAGCTTCTGATGTAGAAAAAGTCACCATACTTGCCTTGTGCAGGTTTAACACAGCCATAAAAACACACTATCTTAAACTGACCATCCTCAGAACAGAGTATATCTGAAAAGGAATTTTGTCATTGTCTTGCCTTGTATAAATTGTCTTGAATTTACAAGAATCTTGTCATGTACAAAATTCTCCAGTCTACAACCCACAGAGTCATTCTTTCACTTTCAAACATTTAGAAACCTCACTAATTTACAAACACAAGACAAACAGTTCTCAAACGTGACAGCAAATATAGAATCTACCCAATCTGAAGTCCAGAAAGTGCACTCTAGTTTCCCAAATATCTCTGCTGTTATCACAGAACTGGGACTGGATTTTTCAGTTACTTCTTTGCTCCATTGTTTCTAAATTACTCCGCAGTATACTCAAGAACCAGTATGGTTTCTGCAGCTCACTCAACAATATCTAATCAAAAAGGATTCAATAGCCTCAGGATTTTAACCCTTCCTACACACTGATAATCCATATGGAAGATCACCTCTTGAGGAAAAAGGAATATAAAGTTTTTATGATTTACAGAAGAGATATATTGGCAGGAATCCTTAAATAAAACAGCCAATTTCACAGGAGTTTGCTAAATGACATAAAAGCAGATGAACCCTCTTCCCAACTACTGGGAATACCCACAGAATAAAAAAAAATTCCAGTAAGTTCTTGTTCATGGTTTCCTGCAATCTGTATAGCAAGAACTGCTATCCCCTCCCCAGTTCATGAGGCAGCCGTCAGTCTTACTCAGTGAAATCTTCAAACAGAAATCACAAGAGGAAATGGCCACCCCTACCCCAAGAGTTGTATCTGTGAGTATGTCTGGGACACTTCCCAATTTTTCAGCAGCTTTGCAAAAGCTTTGTTACCACAGCTTTTCCTAAATGTGGCTTTACTACTGATGCCTTTCATAATGGCTTCCAAGGCCTTGGAGCAGGGTTGCCAGAGAACTATTAATCTATGCCAGGCTGCAAAATAAATAGCACAGCTGCAATGCCTACACAGAGTCTGTTAACAATGGATAACGATGTTGGGAGGCAGTTGTCTGATGAGCTGATGGAAAAAACCATTGTCACTGTTTGGATCCAGTGAGTCAGTGTTGCTGAGCTCTGTAACTGCCCTATCCTAGCACCTGAGCCAGGATTATGAAGCTCATTTTTCCCAAAGTTCATTCAGCAAAACAAAAATCAGTGTCCTTGTCCTGGCTCTGCCCTGCATGCCGCCCTCACAGCTAAGAACTGGGGTGGCTCCAAGAGACAGGAAAGAGTGAGAAACACTGAGATGCTGAAGAGGAATGCAGCAGGCATTATTTGTCTGGAAGCTGCCCAGATTCAGACTCGAGTCCATCATTTGCATAGGTCTGTTCTAAGCTTTCTTCTCTGCTTTTCTGCCCATCGTTTGGCTCACCCACCAGCCTCTTGCACAACCATTCCCTTCCTTTCAGGGAGCTGACAGTAGCATGAGGCACTCTCAGCCTAGGCAGCTGCTTCCCTGGCTTCACACAAATTGCAGTCCTGTCAGATTCCCAAGAGGTAGATGCAGTGATCTCCCTAAGATAAAAATGAGCCTCTTTTTACCACCCAGAGAAATGTGATTGTAGTCTGCTAATGGAAAGAAACCAAAATTCTGACTTTAGTGTGACACTTCAAATACTTTTGCTCAGCACACAACTCCCAGCAATTTGATATTGTTAAAAATATGCAAATGCAAGAAAAAACACTAAAAGTGTCTGAAGCAATCTGGCAAACTCCAGGAAAACTGCTGGAAGGTCCTTTGCTCCATACAATCAAGATTTTAATCAGAAACAGAGAAGATAAGAGCCACATGAGCAAACTCAGATGCTGTTTAAGGGTCATCTGTAGACAGCCAACCTGAGATGGTGCAATGCAGAGTTCCACTCACTGTATAGAGCATTAGCATAAAGGGCTCTAAAATACTTTTTAGCAGTAAAGCTGACCACCAGCAAGATGCAAGAATTTAGGAGGTTGTCTCCACTAGCTTTCATTTGAATCTCCTCCTCCACTGGCACACTTCAGTGGCACTTCAGACACTGGCACTTCATCTCCCGATGACACTCCAGCCTTCATGCCCATCTCCTTCTCATCCCACACTTTGTCATATCTTTCAGTGTGACTCTTGTCATTCAAAATATGAGCATCCTAATATATACACACACGTGTATTTATTTATACATATTATAAAATACATTATTTGTAGTGGCAAATACACGAAGAGAAATAACAGAAAAGGTCCACTGGCTCACAGCTTTATTACCACACTCATCTTATAGGAACAAAAAATTTCCATGAGGTATGTAACTGAACCAAAGACACCTTTACATTTTATAGTTCTCCTCTGCCATGGGACTTGGTCAATAGGACTACAGCTTTAAATTTCAAATTGCTCAAGAGCACCCACAAGGGCTATCCCTAGGGTTTTACAGCTTTGGTGAAACAGGTTCTATTGCTTGTGTTTCACCTTGACCATGAGGAAAAGAAACATCCTCAATAAAGTACTTTGAGTAGAGAAACCACCTTGTCTTCAACAATCATTCCAAGCTACTGACATAGAGCTTTGTCACCATACTGTGTATTATCTTAATGAATGAGACTTGAAATTCACTCTTTATTATAAGAGTGAACTACGCTGGAAGTCAAAATTCCTCTGTGCACAACCATTTTTTCAAGCCTCTAAGCACAGAGGTTTCCTGTACTATTTTGACAAGTGCCCTTCCCAGCCAGAGGTCAACTTCATATTGGCCATTGAAAGTCCCCTGCCTGAAGTCTGAGACAACATTAAAATGGGGGAGAAAACCTGTAACTCATCAAATAACAGCCCCTTCTTCTAGAATGATGCATGAAGGAAAAAATAATGGTAGTGTTGAGTCATTTGAAATTTGCCAGACTTGAAAGCTGAGGAAAATGTTTTAGCCTTTCATCCTAATTGTTTCCTAGGAGGTTTTCCTGCTGTGTGGAAAAAGTGTCTAAACCTTACATTGAGTGGAATACATGTCTAAACCTTACATTATAGCATGACTCATAAAGTTCAAAGGAAAAATTCACAGCATGGCAGCAAAAAAGCTCACTTGTAACTTGGCTTAGCTGGTTACCTAATAATGACTACAGTCAGCTCCTGAGAAACTGAACCACTTCATGCCACACAATTGCTTCAGCTTGTGCAAGCTACAAGAAAGGTGGTTCTGCTGTTAGCACCACGTCTGCAGCCGTGGACATTCCTCATAGTAGGGAAGCCTCCTCCACCCTTCCAAGAGAGCACAGACTAAGATGCCATAGAGCCAGTGTGGTAACAGGAGGTGGCTGTGACAGGGATAACTCTGCAGAATGAAACAGAGCACGACATCCCTGCCAAAGGAAAATGGTAATGATGTTGAGGCAGCAGCATGACACACTTCAGATCCAACCCTCTTCAAGAGAGAGCAAAGAATTTCTGAAAGGCACAGTGCTCCTCACGTGTTCTCCTTTCTCCTTCTCTGCCAGTTCCACTCTCATCCCCCTCTGCAGCAGCAACCCACTCTTCTGGGTTTATTCAGGTGTGTTCCTGTTTGATGGTGACTGCGTTAGCACTCCTTCAAAAAGGGCAGTGCCAAAGGCTGCAGCTTCTCAGGACATCACTTGCTGTCATGGAAGAGCTGGTCAGTTACCCCAAGCTGACTGTAATGAGCACCAG
This sequence comes from Urocynchramus pylzowi, assembly GCA_013397555.1. Classification (NCBI taxonomy): domain Eukaryota; kingdom Metazoa; phylum Chordata; class Aves; order Passeriformes; family Fringillidae; genus Urocynchramus; species Urocynchramus pylzowi. Next base: position 887,636 of record VZRH01000841.1, read on the forward strand.
CTCTTCCCCTGGCCAGTGAGTGGTGCTCCAGCTCAGCAGCCTCGTTCCTTTCATCACCTCCAGTGCAAGCCTCTCCTTTCCACTGAGGAACTTGTTGGCATGTTGAAACCAGGGGATGGCTGCCCTTCAGTTCGAGACCTCTCGAAAAGGAATTGGATGAGATTGATTGGATGGCCATGTTCAGATGCATTAAGGAGATTTCACCTGCAGCCCAGAACAGCTTTTTGAAGTTTCAAGTCTAGTTTTCCTGTCAGGCCCCTAGGTGCTGAAAGAAGACAGCAGGGCTGCTCCTACAGGGTTAAGCAATGTGCATAGGGCCCTAATAAGCAGTTGTACTTGGTGGTAGCTGTGTAAGCTAGGTCTTCTGATTTCACTTATTATTTTAGTATTACATTTCTAGAAAGTACCCCAGTATTCTTGTGTTATTCTTTTTATGGAGAAATGTGATGGAAACCAGGTTTTATTGTTAGAAAGAAAACCAAGAGAATCTGAGAATATGCATTGTTCTAAGTTACCTCTGAATTTACTGCTTTTGAAAATTCCATGGAATTCATTAAACAAAGTGAAAGCTTGAAAAGAATTTGCTTTTTACATTATTCACCCAGTCAACATAATATTCCTGCCAAGTGTGCACTTCCAGATAAAAGACATGAGGAAGGGCTTTTTTTCCAAGTATGACAAGTGAAGGGGAACTAAAGCCAGTAAAATTCAGTTTGTACCACTTCCTACTTCTGGCGAGATTATTTGCTCACAGGTGTTTCAGCACTACCTCTGAGGTGACAACTGAGCAGTCTGGCCTAGAAAAATCGAGTACGAGACATTCTCGGGGGCAGCATGCTCCTTCAGCCTTTCCCTTTGCGCATTTCCACCCTCGCCCGCACTTTAACACCCAGCCAGGCTCTCTCCTGTAGTTTGGCTACAGAACATCACCTGGCCCGGGGTTACAGTGAGGAGGAGGAGGGCAGCGGCCCAACCACCCTCGCTACGCGGCGTCAGGCCGCCCGGGCGCAGGAGTTACTCCCGCCAGTGGCTCACGCACGGCGCGCTAGGAGGCTGAGGGGGAAGGCGCCGCTGTGAGGGGCGGCAGCAGCGCTGGGGCGGCTCACGCAGCAATGGCGGCTCGGCACCGCCTCAGGGGGCGGCTCCTCCCCGCGCGCAGCCGAGCGCCCAATCATCGATCGCGGCCGGGCCGGAGCGCGGCACGCAGAGATAGCGATCGGGGGCGTG
>VZRH01000841.1:889180-988763 GCA_013397555.1 Urocynchramus pylzowi
CATCCCCGGCATTGACAGCGCCAGGCCCGGCCCGGCCGCTGCTCCCGGCCCGGCCGCTGCTCCCGGCCCGCGGCACCGGCTGTCCGGGCTGCTGCAGGGCCTGGGACACGGGCTGCTGCCCGGCTGGGCACTGCGGAGCGGGAAAGCGAAACGTCGCGAGTTGCGAAGTGCGGGTTGCAGCGCGGTCTGAGCTGACTGAGATTTGTGCGCGGCGCTGAAGTTACAAAATGCTCTAGGGTCTCAGTTTTACACTTCTCTCAGGCTTCCCGGAGAATCTCGGCTTCAGTTTCATAAACATTTTGTCTGTGAAGAACTCACGGCATCCTCCGTAGGAAGATGCATCGCCTGTGGCGGGGGAGCGTTTTCTGATGCTGGCTGAGGACTTTGTGGCACAAACCTTGAATTAGGTCCGGCGTGCTGTGCTCCGCCGGTGATTCATTCACACAGCAGCGTGGGCAGGAGCAGTCTGAAGTTACTGCTTGTCTTGCCGCTGTGGGTGTATTTTGTAGCTGCTTCCCTGCTAACCAGTTTCATTTCTGGGGTCTTTTTTGGCCTGAAGCATCTTATTGCCCTCATTTGCAGCTAGCATTCTATAGGACACCTGTTGATCACTGAAATTAATGTTTAGCTTGATGAGAAAGCAAGTTGGTTGAGTTTTCAACACTATTTATTTTTAAATAATCAGAGGCAGTAGTTTATTTAGATCTTGTTTTCCTAGCTGTGATATCTTCTATTTTGAAGGGCACTTGTTTGCATTCTTTCATAACTGTTTTATGAGCAATTTCTGTAAACGAAGTTTTATTTACCAAGCAGCTACAGCAACTTAAAATGTACTTGTCGAGAAACATGGGGGAAATAATTTCATATAATCTTTTTTCCCCTCACTATTTCTTTAAGATATGGGTATTTAATAATGGATTAAGCCCTGTGGCACAATGCTATTGTAATATGCGGTATGCATTTCTAATTGTAGAATCATTAAGGTTGGACAAGATCAATCACCACGAGGCCAACTGAACCATAGCACCAATTGCCATGTCCAGTGTGTGGCTGTCCAGGTGCAGCCAACCATGTTTCCTTACTGTTTTTTAAAAATTATTTTGCAGTTCTGATACCACGTTTTCAATAACATTGAACAGAAAAGATGCTCTCACAGAGGATCAGAAGACCTTAGCTTCATATGGGATTGTTTCTGGTGATTTGATATGCTTATTAGTAGAAGAGCCAGATGGACAACCCAGCCTACCTCCTCCTCCTGCTACTCCTGCCCCGCTTCAGAATGGCCATGAGCCGTCCACCTTGACCCCCAACAACAGTCAGGCCAGCAGTCCAAGAGAAGGGCAGAATGAGCAATCTAACAATGAGAAGGCTCAGGTGGAAGTTCAAGAGAGGGATGAGAGGGTAAGTACGTGAGAATTTTCCTGTACAGCACAAGGCAAAAAGGAAGGTATCCTTTTACATCGGTTGCGGTACCATATAGGACTGAATTTCTTGGGAATATTTGGCTCCTTAAACTTGTCTGATACATGCTCAGTTATTTGAATGGAAATTTGTCTCTATTCACTGTATATTACTGTGGCACAGAAGGGAGCCCAAAGTGTTTCAGGTTTACAGGAGTAAATGTTTTTGCTGGAACATGCACTTAAGGAAATAAGGATTATGTTTCTTGCCTGCCTCAGTGCTGTCTTCTTGAGGAACTGATTTTAGATTGAGGCAGATGCAACAGGCAGTGTCAAAGACAGGCTCTTGTCTTTTCCCCCTTTCCTGACCCTTACCTTAGGTAAATCTGCTTATAACTTTTAATAATGTGTCTATGTGTAGTTTTGTCAGTTAATTAAAAACATGCCATGATTTAGAAGAAAAAAAGCTACAATGAACCCACAGTCCTCCTCAAGTGGCAGCAGGTGCACTCCATTGATTGATTTTTTTTTCTCCCCTACTGTTTAGGCCTGTTGTGTTTGTTGGCAGCCCAGGTTGCCATTTTGGTTACTTGCCATGCATATTGGCTAAATTCAAATAAATGGTGATGCTGTAGTGATTACATTATTCCTGTGTATGTTGCAAAAATTCTGATGAAGGCTTAATATATTATGATCACGTTGTCTTCAGTTAGTGTATGCAATAAAATGACAGACCCTTTCATGAAGGTTTGAATTATAAAGATTAAAAAGCACAAAGGCTACATATGTAATCCCAGTCTCCATCTGGAATGCTAGAAAATGGAGGTATAATGAATCCATACAACTTGTATGGGAAATCAGGCTGGAATAAGCAGCTGTAGAATGTTGATGTACATAGAGGTGTAATATTCTAAACAAATATATACTTTGCTTTCCCCTGAAGGCAGGATCCAGCCTAGAATTTCCTTCTGGATTAGTCCCAGAAGATGCTGACCTGGAAGAAAGTACAGGTTCCTATCCCTCTGAACCCATGCTGTGCAGTGAGGCTGCTGATGGTGAAACACCCCATTCCTTGGAGGTGCTCTACCTTTCTGCTGAGTGTACCAGTGCCACTGATGCCTTGATCGTTCTGGTTCATCTTCTCATGATGGAGACAGGCTATGTACCTCAGGTAGGTAGGTGCAGCACCAAACAGAAGTTTCTGGTCAGTGTGGGGAAGCTGTGGAATATACAAGCTGCATCTGAGGATCTCCTTCTGCCTTTCTGTATGTCACTTGGTCGTAGGGGCTGCTGAAGGATCAGCTTCTTAAAATTCTCTGACCAGAAGGTCTTCAGGCTAAAGACTGGAGCAGCTTTTCAGTGTTGAAGAAGAGACCTGTCCTTGTGCTTCCTTTGGTCCTCAGCCTCACTGGGACCCAGCTGAACCTCCTGCTTTTGTGTTTTACTGTAGAGCATGTGAAAATGTGCTTAGATTGTACCACTTCCCAAAAATACTGCCTTAAGTGTTGGTGTCATCTCAATGATACCTTGTCAAGTGGTGCTTAATGAGGTCTAGGTCTGCCAAAAAAGTGTCTCTGATTCCATATTCAACTTAGTGTCAAGTTTGGCTTTGGTTTTCTAATCTGTAGAGGTATCATAGTCAAGCACCTATGGCAGTACATCTGTACAATGTATGGATTCACTTTTCCCCTTTACATTTGCATTTTATGTTTACTAATACATGGCTGAACATGGAGAAAAAGACTTGGTCTCAGTAAGGTGTTTAAATTCTCATCTTTTTTTCTTGCAGTGAGGCTGACTAAGCACATGTGGGTGTCTGGTTGACCAATACCAATTTAATAAATCTGCTAAGTTCATTGCATCCCCATAATTTGGAATACTATGTAAAGAATACGTTTGCCACTGTGAATAAAGTTTGTTTATGGCAGTGAGCAGGCTTGGAGGTAGGGAAGATGAATGCTGTGCAGATTTAAGAGGAAAGAAAGAATCTACTTGTGTTTGTGGTTATATTGTATCCCCCTCTGATAATCCATCTGAGCTGTTTCATACTGAAATTGAAAGCAAACCTGTTAGTTGACTCAGGTTTTCTAATTAACTTCAAACTATGATTCTTAAAGCCCTGTCAGATACTTTAAATTCACAGAAAAGGTGCAGTAGTTTTTATTTGAGCAGCTGATTAATTATGTACAGGAGTTGTCAGAATGCTGGAATGGATGACAGAATGAAGTATGTGTCTCAAAGAAATAGGTGTGAGTGCTCACTGAACATCTGATCCTATCAGGACAAAAATTACTGAACTTCACTTAGATTTGCTGTTAGTTTTGGGGAAAATGTGTATAATCATACATATTCATAATCACTGTGTCATTAGGACTGACTTAAGAGTTGAATTGCATGCATCATTCTGCCATTTCCTAACTTCTAATCCTTTTCTCACCCCCTCAGCATTGGTACATTGCTCAAAAGTATGACAGTGTGTTTGTTATCTCTTTGCATTTTGTAGGGGATAGAAGCCAAGGCAGTCTCCATGCCAGAGAAATGGAGAGGGAATGGTGTTTATAAGCTACAGTACACACATCCCCTTTGTGGAGAAGGTTCTGCTGGTTTGACTTGTGTGCCTCTGGGAGATCTTATTGCTATTAATGGTAAGTCAGTCATGTCTTCATCCTGGATGCACATTCCTAAGTATCACCATTGTTTAGGAGCAGAAAACTTACGTGTACTTTTGTGTGTTCTGAACTGTACCTTTATTACTTGGGTTGCTGAGGTGCAGAAGATGCCACTTCCTGTTACTGAATACTCTTTTCCAGTCTCTGTGTTAACTGTTTCTTTCCCTCTTGCTGTAAGAGATTAATCCTTAGGAGTTTCAGCTGGCCTTTTTATTGCAATATAGTAGAAATATGTTTGTTGTCTCATTTCATAGGAACTTTGGTACCCATTGCCAGACATGAAGGAAGTAGGTTTTCTTCAGCTACAATGTTTTGGCTTCTTTTATGTTTTTTGCATGACTTCCAACTTCCAGACTATGTATTACTTTAGTAATGAAGTGGTCTTTGTTGTCTCTCTGTGTTCTAAATTTTGAAATGTCTTTCTTTCTTACATTTGTAGCACTTTTAAAAATCAATGAAGAGATTAGAAGTGTTAAGAGAATCCAGCTGTTGCCATCATCCTTTGTTTGCTTTCAGGACCCAGGTATGCCTGAGCTATGATCTCCTAGTAGTAAACTGAAAAGTAAAGAAAGGACACAGTTGGTAAGAATATGCTTTAGTAGAGCACCAAATAGGTACAGAATAGCAAAAAAGAATAAAAGTGTGGCTGCCATTTAGGTTAGTTATAATTTTGTGGTAAAAGGAATTCAGAGTGTAGCCATTTACTCACACTTTGTTGTTAGAACAAATTGTGTTTCTTGGATTAACAACATAAGGAAAGAACCTTGCAAAGCTCAGTTTATCCTTTGGCCCATATGCCTGTTATTTATGAGGTCCTAGACATATGTGTGAATCTCTGGGACAGCAGTGCTGGGTGATATCCCCTTTCTGCCTGGCAGCTCAGGGCTTCAGAGGCTGATGGTACCTGCACTCTTGTGGTACTGTAGTTGTTAAATTCTTTTTGTCAGAAAACATGTGCTGACCACATAGGTTTCTTCAGAGTGCCAAAATTAGAGTGAAAACTAAGTTAAGGGAGGAGAGAAGGGCAGATCCATGTGGATCCTTGTGAGCACAGAGTTGACCATCCTTATATTCTCTGGAGGATATGAGTTGCTTTACTGGCAGTCCAGGCTGACTCAATTTCCTATGTTCTGTGTAGTCGCTGAGGTACAAGTCTAATTGGAAGGTTGTAGGAGAACGAACTGAGTGCTGAAATGTGTCCAGTATAAGAGTGAAGTCTTCTTGCTCCTCTTTCTTCAGAGAACAGAATGGAAGAATACTTTTGTCAGAGAAATGAAGGTTGCAGTCTCTTAGAACATAGATCTATGTTAGGCAGGAGCTTTGAAATCTGACAAAGGAAGCTCTGACAGCTTGAGAGTCAGTGTGTTTCCAGAGAACTCAAGTCTTTCCCTTAACTGTGCCTTCTAAGGCTGAAGGGAAAGCTTAGCCCAGTCACGGAACTGGTTTCTAGTTTTTCAGTGACTGTCTTGTTGCAGGATAGTTACACACTAGCTGCAGAGCTGCTCCTATCAAGATCACAAGCAGATTAAAGTTGTGGTAATAAGAAGACTGTAATTCTTATATAATTTTTGCATTATAACCTCTTGAAGTTAAGCTTTTTCCCTCTCTTCTTTGATAGAGAAGGTTGCAGGTGTTTACAAAGACCTTCAGAAATTGTCCCGTCTCTTTAAAGACCAGCTGGTTTACTCTCTCCTGGCTGCTGCCCGACAAGGTGAGAGAAAATACTTGCAATTAAAGATGGTATTTAAGTTTTGAGGATAGAAGGAAGAGAGTCAATCTAAAGCCTTGAAAGAAGAGTGTTAGAAACAGCTGTTCAGTGATAGACATATAAACAGTAAGCATAAAGTACATGCTACAGAAATCATACTACTTTTTATAACTCAGAAAATGTTAATATAATTCTGGTTTTAATTTTTGATTGCTCTAGTCTCGCTTCAGAGATGGAAATGGAGTGGCTATTTTCCATGCATAATGATGAGGAAATCCTACCACAATAATTTTGTAGCAGTAGTTCTGTAGTTTTGATCTATTTCTTTGTAAAAACAGAAACATTTATTTAGCATCATGTTTGGAAGTCTGACCTCAGGAATGATCTTATTAGGAATTGGTCATTGAGGGCTTGGAAAGGATGGTAGGAAGTAACCCAGGCTGGTGTTCATGAAGCAGTAGGAAGCCAGGATTTCTCTGCATACTTACTGCCATAAAAGGTCTCAGCTTTGTATTCTGAAGACAATGGAATTCCCTCTAGACTTCAGTGCATGAAGATTTTATGTGAAGCATGTGCTCTATATTTGTGTTTTTCGCAGGGTCATGAAATTGGGTAGGTCTTTTTTTTCTTTACTTATTCCTTAGCTCTGTAGCCTATAATCATAATTTGGTGTGGAACGTTTCTTAGGCTCAGTATAAAGTGTCATTTGTCCTCTTAAGTGTAGTTAGAGTTGCAAGAGATCTGTTTTGCAAGGAGTCACATCACAGTAGTTGCTCAGAAAAGTGGTGTAACTCAGGCATCAAAGGGAGAGGATGGGAAACATTATAATGTTCTTTCTTTGTTTTAGGGTCTTTGGAGGTAGAAGCACTACCTAAGTGATGGCGAGTTTACTGTATTTTTTCTGAACTTTCTTTTTCCTTTCTGTAGCTTTGAACTTGCCAGATGTGTTTGGATTAGTGGTCCTTCCTCTTGAGCTCAAGCTTCGGATTTTCAGACTTCTGGATGTCCGTTCCCTCATCTCTCTCTCCGCTGTTTGCCGCGATCTCTACACAGCTTCCAACGACCAGCTTCTCTGGAGGTTTATGTATCTGCGGGATTTCCGAGGTATGTCAGGCACATCTTTTTCTAATTACATTCTCATGTTAACAGAGGGGTTAGTTCTCACAGGTTTAGATAAGAGGCTCCTCAGGCAACCAGTAATGATACTGAAACACTGTGAGTAAATGCAGTTGTTTGGGATACTAATCAGTACAGTTGGTCAGGTGTGATCAGGTGGATGCAGAGTTTTCTGCCAAGGAAAATAGTTGGCAATCTTCTGAGCCATTACTGATGCTCCACGTGGTTCATCCCATTGTGTGGTGCAGGCTTTCCTTGTTTTCATCTGTTTCCTTTGCTGCCTTGGTGTATTGGCTACTGCAGATATTAGGAAGTGGAGGGAAGATATATTCCTGCTCCAATTTCTCACAAGAGAGTTAAGAAACAAAGGTAATTAAGGGAAGTGCTGTCAGAAGGCAAAGGCAGAGACAATATTTCTGGGATTTCTCTTTTTAATGACTTGGAGATGATGCTTTACATGGAATGGGTGTGCAAGTAGATTACCTATCAAATGGACCTGGAGCTTTATATTTTTTAAGATACATTATCTTTAGGAAAAGATGTATTGACGAAAAGTTTTTCGTATCTTGATTATTCTTTGAATTCTGACAAACTGCAGGTATCTGTGGCAGAAGATCTGTTGCTTTTCTTAATGCTTTGCTTCTCTTTGTAGATCCTATTACAAGGCCTCGTGACACAGACTGGAAAGAAGTAGGTGGCTTTTTTTTATAATCTCTCTGAGATCAATCTTAATATGAGAATTAAGTATAGACTTTCGGAGGCAATAACTCTGAGTTAAAGTTAAGCTTAAAAGTGTGATGTTCTGTGCATGCATGTTGGTCAGACTAGCAGAAAGGACCATCAACAAGTTATGTGGTGCATGCTCCATGGGGGTTAGAGATCTTCCAAGGGTGCTGTGCCTGGTCTTTGGTGGGCAGGGGAATTGCTGCTCTGAGTTTTCAGACTGGTGAGGAGCACTTTTTTGAGAAGTGCTGTAAAACTGAATGTAGTTGCTGAAGCTGGAGCATTTAGAGAGCTTTAAAATGCTTTTTTTTTTTTTCTGTCTGCAGCTATACAAGAAAAAGTTGAAACAGAAGAAGGAAGCCCTGAGATGGAGGCACATGATGCTTCTGCCCCCTATACCTCATCCAATCCCCTTTCATCCCAACCCATTTTATCCTAACCCCTTTCCACCCAACCCATTCCCATCAAATCCAATCTATCCTCCAATGATTATTGGGGGAGAATATGATGAGAGACCAACACTTCCATATGTTGGAGACCCAATTAACTCACTCATTCCTGGCCAGGGAGAAGCACCAGGTCAGTTTCCTCCATTCAGACCACATTTTGACCCAATTGGCTCCCTGCCTGGAGCAAACCCTACGCTTCCAGGACGAGTTGGTCCCAGTGACAGGTTCCCTCCTCGACCCAGCCGGGGCCGCCCCATGGACATTCGCCGTGCATTCATTTAGTAGCTGCTTTTTCCTGCAGGGAGTTTTGTAGTCACTGAGCTTGCTTTCCAACTGCAGGAGATGGCAAATCCCAGGCACTAACATCTGCCTTTAGATTGTGTCAAGAACATGCGTGCATGGTGATGTCCCAACCGCAGAGGCTGGGTTTGTTTCGTGCTCTGGTAGTGCTGTATCACCTGGCACTTAAGGTCTATTCCTCAAAGAGCTACTACTTAGAGCAGTTTGTTCTGCTGCCCCCCCTCCTTGCCCTTAATCGTCTGTGAAGTGCTACTTAGAGACCAGAATAACAGCCAAATCCTTACTGCATCAGATAAAGAGCACTTTAAATACAAACCCTCTACTTGTCTGTCTTATTTGAAGAGTTTTACTGCATTGCCAGGATGAAAGGTTTTGTTTAAAATCTACCCAGCAAATTAATAATCATTATTAACAAAAAAGTTACCATATAGAACAGGATACTGCCGCTGTTGTGGTGGATGTGTGTTCATGGAAATTTTTAAAGGTGTTGTTTCCTTTTTCCTTTAATATTTTATTAGGTAAAAAGCATTTTTGTATTGTTACTTAATGCACAAAGAATACAGCGAAGGGATTTTCTTTACACTGGAAGTATTAGAGCACAAATTAATTCATTTTACAAACAACTGAGTAACGTCATGCCACGGTGCAACTCAGAAGTCTAAGCAGAAACAGAGCAATTTTACAAAGAATCAGCAGCAAAACTTTTGACTTTGTCCTTGACTTTACAAATAAGGATCTGTTGTACGTGACTGCATTTACTGTGTTTGAACTAAAAGTGGTGTGAATATGCATCTGTTCTCCCTATCTGACATACTTAAAGAATTAAATAGGCTGACCTGGTTACAGTGTGAATGGGATCACAACAACATGAGAAGCAGAATTAATTCTGACTTCAGTAAATTCCATTCTTTAAGTTCCATTACTTAAATATCAGATGATATCTTGCCAAAAAGAAATGTGTTGTAGCATGTTATGAGCACCTTTCAAGTGTTGTCTTATTAACTAATGAGCAGCTAACAAGACCACTGTTAAAGTTTCCTGATGAGACTTGCAAACTGATGCTGGAGCTCAATTAAAGGAAGACTGGAATGACTAAACTTTGCTAGAATTTTTAATTTCTTATGTATTTTTTAAGATTATTGATCTCAGTGATTCTATAAATGTGAATGGTACTAATGACTGTTGTGACAACTGATACTATTTTCTAAAACTTTTTTTAAATTCCAGCTGTGGAAATGGAATGACATTTCCTGTTAAATACAAGCTATTTAATCAGTAAGACTTATGTGCTTTTTCAGGTGAGATTTCAGTGGTTCATCTTCTTGTTTTGTATAAAATCAGCTGACTTTAGTAAGGTCAGGGGGTTTTGCCAGTGGAAGTAAAATATAATACTTTATTTTGCTGTCAAAAGTTGTATTGCTTCTTTTTTCCTTTTCTCCTTCACAGAAATAGTTTTCTTTCACTACCAAGATTAGCCTTAAAATTTAACATTTGCCTTCAGTAGTTGAACTGCCTTGTTCCCAAAGCATTTTCACCAGTGAAATGTTTAGTCAAATCTCTTAGAGTTTGCAGCAATTCATAATATTCCACTGATATAAAAAGGAAAAGGTAAATCTACATTGTACTGGTCTTGCACCATTTCGTCCTTGTGATGAGTGCTTCAGCAACGCATAAATAATATTCAGATAAGGTTACAGAGCTTTAACTGATAAAATCATTTGTAACTTACCTTTTCCCTTTTTTTCCAAGCTATTTCTGGGAACAGTGGTCACATAATGCATGTGAGAAGTTAATTTTGTGGTGCTCACATTGCCAATGCCTTGATGACAGTCACATGGTTTGCCCTGCTGGCAAGCCGTGTGCTGCTCTGCAATTGGGCCCTCTTTGCCAAGAAGACAACCATGAAGTCATACTTCTGCCAGGCTGATGCCAGGGGTTCAGTTTATCCTGGATTTTGTCATTGAGATGTTTGTTTCTGAAGTAATGAACTCAGCCCTTTTACACATACACCACTAAGTGACCTGAAGATATTCCTTCCCTTTTTTGTTGTCCCTCGCATTGTAGTAAAGGTGTTGTGAACCGAAGATTAGGAAACCTGACTTAGCTGGATCTCTAAAGTTCCTTAAAGAGGAGTTCCTGTTACTCATAAAACAGGGTATAAAGTGAGTATCTCAGGACCAACAGTTTAAAATTAGAAGACAAAACAGAGGAAATACTTGAAAACTAACTGCTTGCTTTTTTATTTGCCAGCTCCTAAAAGTGTGTGTATCATTGCTGTTGCAAACGATAAAAGAGAAATCACAAAAGATGAAATGCCTTAAGATGAGCATTCCTTACCTGTATTATTCATCAGTATCTAGCTCTGTTAAGGTTGCTACTGAGTCACTTGGAAATAAGGAACTATTCTTGGCTTTTCTGTGTATTGTTTTATCTTAGTCATGAAACTGTAGGCCTACTAGATGAAGCAACTGAGCCATACAGAAGGTGTAAGGTCTTATGTACCTGCTTGTCATTAGTGGAAGACTAAAATACCACTGCATTTATAAGTGGTACTATGTAAGCAGGAGTGTTGTTCTGCTGGACCTTAGCTTGCCTGGGAATGTGTGTTCCATTCCTCTTGAAATACCACACCTAGCTATGACAAGAAAGTCAAGGTGTTCTTCAGTTTGTAGCTAAACAGCAACATGTAAACTAATTTTCCAGATGGTGGATATGGTTGGGTGTCGTAGCTGTGTCCCAGCTACTTCTTGGGCTGGACCCTAACACACAAACCTACTCCATGTGAAGAAACTTAAAGCAAATACGAGAAAAGAAGCTTTGACCAGGTGCTCAGTGTTCACATCTGTGTGAGAAAGATCCCAAGGTGTGCAGTGGGGCTTGTGTGCCTTGTGATTTAAATGTAGCTTCTCTTTACCAGTTCTTCTGTTGTTTTCTTACTGCCCCTGCTGTTGTATTTAGGTACCTAAATGCCTCTTGGGTATACCTTAATTTCTCATTCATATAAAAGAAGAATACCCCTTGTATTCCCTCTTTTTCTGGAGTGTAGGGATTTTGGAGTAGACAGCCAGCATCAAAGGTGATAACTTGGAGACGGGATGATGCATTTGTGAATCTCCTGCTAGCCACATCTAGTATGTGAGCATCTTAGCTGTAGGCTGGAAGTGTACTGTTGGGACAGGGACAGGACACAACAGATTTTCATCATGCTAACTTCAGAAATCAACTCAGTGTTCTAAAGCACTTCTCTGAATAGAACTGAAGGTGCTTTTTCAGGAGCTGTGGACTAAGTAAATGAAGCTGAGAGTGCCTGTTGTTTGTACTTGATGTTGCAACTTAAAGCTAGGCGGTGAGATGCCATTCTCTTTGCTTGTCCCTTGAAAGGTGACAGCTGGGAGCTGTAGGCAAATGAAGAGGTTGAGTCACTGCTGGGTATGAAAGCTGACAGTGCTGTCCTGTTCCTGTGGTCTGTCAGAGGTCAGACCTGCTGTGTTCAAATGCAGCCTCAGCAAATGACCCAGCTGTTGCACTTTCTGTGATGAACTGCTGTCGATTTATGGGGCCATGTTGCACTATTCACCATTCCTTTTTTGTATATGTTCTATTGGTGAGGGAATCATGGAGTTTCAGGGGATAAAGCAATTGAGGATTCTTGCAGTAAACTTTCATTTCTGTCTCTGCATCTCTGGTGACCATTCAGAAAGGAAGGGCATAAACCATGCTGAGGGAAGTGTTACAGAAGGAAATCCTCTTCTCCATATAGTGAAGCCTCTTAATCTGCTTCTCTTGCCAGTGGGACACTGCTTGCTCAAGGCCATTTCTCACTCTCACTCATTTATTGCTCCTGGAGACAACACAGCAGGGACTGAGGTTTTTTTTTTCAGATGATGACATATATTTATGATGCTACATGGTAAACTGCTTATCAAACCCTGAAGGACAGCACGGAGCTGAGAAAAACAAAACAAACAGATGACAAACCATCAGAGAATAAGGTGGTTCTGTAATACTGAACTTGAGGTATAAATCATTGATCCAGATGAGTCTCTTGAGGGACTTCCAATCTGGAAAAGCTATGCTGTTACTTGCCATTATATGTGCAAAGGCCTGCTCAGGGGTAGGTCATACAAGGTCCAGATGACTTCATTGGATTTAGATGTTCATTACAGGTGCTATGCAGGAAGGATTTCCTTGTTTGGCTTTATTCCCACCGGTGAATCATAAGATCCAAGATGGCTAATGCAGCTGTTGCTTTTGCTGCTTTGGGGATCTCCTTTTGTTTAAGTGACAGCAAAGATCTGGGCCATTGGCTCAAATATTTTTTTGACTTACTGATATCCTTGGACATTCCTAAGTATCATCACAGTGAAGTTGCCAAGGGAAGCACAAAACCAAGTCTGGCCTCAAAGCTGCATGTTAAGGAGACGGGATGAGGACTGGCACCTGCATTAGCTGTGTTCCAAACACCTCCCAGGGTGCAAGGGGTAGGCTCTCCGCTGGTATAAATAGCTGTAAATACATGGATTTACCTAGGGCAAGTGTTTTCAATCATGAACACAGCTTGTGTGGGGTTTGTCATGTCCCAGTTCCAGTATATGTGCACAGACACAGCTTCTTTCAGTGTTGCAGGATTGAGGAAAAGCACACCAGCAAAGATCCATCTCTGTCTTCTCTGGAGGAATAATTCTTGGGAATGGTCAAGGAGAACTAATACTGATTGTTACTGCTTGGGACAGTCCCATACCTGCCCTCCTGTGGCTTGGTGTCTCAGGAAGGACCCAGGTCATCTTATTTGTGAAGTATACTTTTCCAGTTCTGTTGCAAGTTTGTCACCTTGCATTCATTTTGCATAAACCCCAGCAAAGTCAGTGGGAATTCAAGGCGGGAGACAGGATTTCACTCCATCTCTCTGTTCATTCAGTATTATGGAACACTCAGCACACAACTATGTGCACTTCATCAGATCTGCTATTAATTAAGCATGTTCCTGAGGGACATACACAGCCAGATGTGACCAAGTCACCAAAGTGCTTGCAGTTTAGCTGGGTTTTGTCTGGAATTTGTGTGAACTGTGAGTGTGAACTCTGAAGTTTTCAGGGGCAGGGGAAGAAGTTGGTTTTTGTGTGGAAGACCCCTTTCTTAGGTTATTTTTGAACTAAGGCTACAGGGTTAGAACATGACATTTTTCTCTCAGATCTTGGGAATCACGCGCAGGGGACATAAATGCAAGGCATGGAACAGAGATGTTTTATCTGCTGTGAGCAGAGTGATCTGGAACAAAGCAGCAGACCATCTGGCTGACCTGCTTGTGTGATCTTTGGTGCTTACTGATGCCTGGTACCGTATTTATCTTGAACGTAGTTTTGCTCTGAAAAGTGACCTTTTATGAAGTTGCTATAATGAAATTCCACAGTTCACTGGATGCTCAAGCATGCTCACTTTGTTGGTCAATGGATACTTAGCCTTGACTCTGCCTTTGCATGTGTGTTTCTGAAAGAAGCCTAATTTTTCTTTTAGCTTGATCTTAACAAGAATTCAGTAATTGGAAGTTAACTATTGTATTGACTATATACAAAAGAAAATAAAACCCAGTTTGCTCTATCATAACTGTGTTGACTCCACAGGGGTTAGCAAGAGTAAACTTTGCTTTGCAACTCAGTCATTTGAACAGATATGATTCTGATTATGCACAAAACCCAATGAAATAGTGACACTTTTATACAGTCACTTTTCAGACCATTATTTGAATCTTTTCTTTGTATTAAAACAACTGTAGTTTTCTAAATTCCCTTTACCCAGGTGTTAGTTATAAATTGCTGGGTTCACTGAGTGTATTCCAGGATGACATCAGGTATGACATAATGTGGAGTGAGGGCTGACAAAAGCACAGATCCAGCTGCAGGACTGTTAATCAGAAAACAGGCTAGCAAATGATTTCCTCAGGTTGCGGATGGTCTCAGCTTTTGCTTCATCTTCAGTGGCATTTCCTCGCTGAGGTGACTCAGATATGCTGAAGCTGTTTGTCAGGGACTGCGATTTGCTGGAAGGGAAAACAGAGTTCAGTCTCAGCAGGAGAAGGTGGAAATTCAAAGCTTGTTACTCATGCTTTGTGTTTCATCACACAGACAAATGCAAGGATAAGAGGATAGGTTGGCATGGAAAATATTCATGTGCTAAGACATCCAGGAATGGGGGAGGTGGGACAGAATGAGGCATGGGCAAGTGGCTCAGTCCAAACTGGTAAGTATTGATCAAAACATCTGACTAGAAGTATGCAGTTGCTGTTTGGTGAGGCTGTTGTGAGAAACCCTGAAGTAATTTCACTACTAATACAGAAGAAGAGATTAATATTAGGGGTCACCTGTCATTCATCAGCCTTACCAGGAGTGATGGTCTTGGCCTTTCAGCTGTGAGAGCCCCAGAGGCTGGGTAAGTTGGTATCCAGATCCCCTGCAATGTGTGCTGTTTCCTGCCCTCCCCAGCCTGTCTGCTCTGACTGTCAACTCTGTAAAGCAGGTCTTTGGGTTAACCACAGTGCTCCTGCTGGCTGTGTATCTGCTAGTGGTCAAATTCAGATCAGGATGTGCTTTTGAAGTAAATTTTCCCTGCTACCATGCTTAGTTTCTTCTGGTCAGTAATAGGTATCCAGCACAAACCCAGACTGGAAAAGGTATCTGAAATATGTATAGTGTGGTGACTGCATCCTTAGCACCAACATTTTGATCCTTAAGTACATTTCTTTTAGTTTGCCTTGCTTGTGTAAACATGATCACTGAAAGCCTGTTCTAGAACATCACTCCTCTGCTTCTCAGAAACTGTCTTCTTATTCCTAGCCTTTGTTTTATTCTGGCCAGTTCATACTAATTTGCTTGTGTTAACTTCTTGTCAGCATCAGACTTTTTTTGTGGTCAGTTTTCCTGCCATGGTGCCAGCTAGATATTCTCCACAAAGGGTGACAGCAAAAGCTGCTTCCGAAGATCCACAATAGTTCAGCAGTGTGCTCTGCTCCAGAAGAGTGCTTCTACATACAGTCACCATCTGGAATTTTATATACACTAATAGGGCCACTTCCCCCCCCCTCTCCTGCCTTTTTGCTACCAAATGCAAAAAGAACCTTTGTGGCTCCTGCACTTCGGAAATAGTGAAGGAATTACTCCAGATGAGCCTTCTGGCCAATGCTGTGCTGTTTGCAGCCTGTGAGGATTATACACCCTGCTGGGAAGGCTGTGGCTGTGTTGATATGGCCAGGGTACTGCACATGATGAACACTGAGCACATGAACAACAGGAAGAGTTGACATCTTTGTGATGTCAAATACAACCTGTTCTTCCTGACAACAGGTCACTGGTGTGCTGTTATGCCAAGGGATACACATTTACCTCTGAAGTCACTTACAGTTGTGTAGGCCTTTGTCCCTGGGGACTGCTGCCTGACAGGTGATATATTCTCCATGTCATTTCAGGATACTTTTTGGACAGCTTTATTCTAAGATCTACAGATACTAGGAGTTCATCAGAGACTTACTTCAGGTGTGGGTGTGGGGTGGTTTGCTGCTTGGACATTTCCGTGGGGCTGGGCTGGCTGGGAGCCCGGCCTTGGGCAGGAGGCCGAGGCTGCTGTGGAGGGAACGCGCCTGCCTTGGAGGCTTGCACTGGAGAGGAGCCAGCTGCTGATCGGACTTGCTGTGGAGATCCAGGTGACCTCTGCTGCTGAGGGGAAGTGGACTGGGGACTCTGGGGCTGCTGTCCTTGAGGAGACAGCCGCTGTTGTGGGGGTGCGTTTGATCGTGGAGGCTGAGATCCTTGTGGCTGGCGTGGTCCACCTGAAAGGGACATGTAGGCATAAATGTGAGGAAATGCATGTGGTGGGCAACAAGCATGGAACATCTCTGTGGAAGGATGGGTTTTGCTAAGAGGAGAGACTCTTCAGAGTAGCTTCATGGAGAAGAATATGGCAAATCTTCTCTTATAGGCCTAAAATTGGTGTGATTCCCTTCTCTCTAGAGTTGTCCATTTCTCTACCTTCTTCAGCACTAAAGAAATTCCTCCACTCTCCCCAAAGGGAGTCACTTCAACCTGCCTTACTCTTCATGTATCTTATTATGTGTTTCTTATGTTTGGTGAACACTTCCTGCTTGGGTAAGGAAGAGTCACTGGAGAAGCAACTGTGTGGGAAATGTAAGCTGACCCTGCTGGTTTGGTCAGCAGTCCCTTCACAGGCCCAGCAGTTTGATGTGGGACATTCCATCCTATCACTATCCATACCTCTGTTCCAGAACCATCACCAGGTGCCTTCAGTTGCTTTGGTAGCAGACACTCAGAACTGAAGAGGATGTGGAAAACAATTGGACATGACATGAGAAATTGCTGGACACAACAAATAATACTGTGAGAACCTGACAAAAGTTGCAGATAGTGTTGTGAGCTCTGGCTGGATTTCACAGGTGGTCAGGGGAGTTACGTGAGAAAAAGTTTTACAGAGAATTGAAGGGGAGTACTGGAGACAGATGGAGAGTAGTATCCTGCAAGGCCAACAGCTCATATCAGTAGTAGTGTGGAATGCCAAGATTACATAGACATGCTCAATTTTGGATGCAGCAAAACCATGATCAATGAGGAAAAGACAATTGGAGGAGGGTGTTAATTTGGTAGAAGGTTGAAATGGAAAAAGGAATGGAAGGTGGCAAAAATGAGGGCCTAATGAGTTATGGGAATTGAGTGGCTGGTGTGATCTGGCTGCCCACGGGGCAGCCCTGTGCTTCATCACCTCAGTGTACATCAGGACAGTAAGCCAAACCTCTTGTTCTGACTGAGCCACATAAGTCAAACCTGCTTCTGCTGTCAGGAGGAGCTGGGGGTGTGCTCTTGCTGACATGGGAACTCCTGGACAGATGGATCAAGGATCCTGGCATTGCAACATTGATGTCTGTTCCAAGCCTGACAACACTAGCATCTTCTCATCACTTCTTAACACTTGTAACTGTACTTCTTTGTGCAAACACAATATACTCTGTGCCCAGAATCCTGCTCCAGTGCCAGTTTAAGTGGCCTTGTTTTGCTGAGACAACTCCTACCAGTGGTATCAACTGGATCTATATCAAATTTTCATCCCATTTTCTGAGCTGCTGTGGAATATGACAGTATCTGCTTTAATAGTACACTGAATTTGCTGCCTGCTTGGCAGTGAATTAGAAAATGATCCTTTATCCTGATACCTTTTATTTAGAAGGCAAACTGATAGGGCTCAGAGTCATCACTGACATGAGAATCAGAGAACTGTACCTTGTGGAGGAGGCCGTGGTTGTGACAGTTGTCCAAGTGGAGGTCCAGTCTGAGATTTCATTGACACAGGCTGAACTTGTGGAGGCTAGAGGGAAAAAAAAACCAGTCCAGTTAATACAGAGTCCCCAAAGAGAAGCCCTGAGGTAATACAGGAACTGTAGAGTCATGAAGTGTTCCTTAAATACACACTTACACATATGCAGCATCTGGCTGGTAAAATCTCATGGGACTAAAATGGAGAGGTGAGTCAAAAAGAACATAGAAGTTGTTTGCTCACAGGGAATAACAATGAAATTAAAATTTAGAATGTTTTTTAGGCAATCAGAAATTACCAAATGTATCTGGCCCGAGGGGTTCTCTCAGTCCCATCTCCCATTTTGGACAGTTGCCAGCACCAGATGTTCTGAAAAAAGGAGGGATGAACCATGGAAATGTCTATGGAGTAATCATCTCTGTACCCTAAGGGGTCTCCTCTTGATTGCTAATAAGCATGGGCCAGCTTCAGCCCTGAAACATGAAGCTTATTATCTGTTCCACAAAATCTTTGCAGCAGTTTCAGATATTTTGTTTTGCTATTTACATCCAGACCCTTTGAGTCTTGCTCAACTTTCAGCCTCATTGTCATTCCCATTTCTTATCTCTGTTGCTTTGTTCTGAGTTTTGAGACTAGTTCTCACAACCTGCCCATGCTAGGCCATTCATTATTTTGCAAACCTTCACTGCCCTTTCTCTCATTTACCTCCTTTCTAAAGCCGAGAGACTTTAGAATCCCTCCAGTCCCTCCATGGGAATATTTCCAAGTCCCTAATTGTTTTCATCACCAACTTCTCTTTCCCAGCTTTGTAATTTCTCCTGCAGATGCCAGAGATGGGTCTGCTTACATTTTTCCAGATGAAGCAATATCTGGGTTCTCTGTATACATTGCCAGTTCATTTTTCCTGCATCCTAATTTCCTGCTTTTCCCTTGTCAACACAACCATAGGCTGAGCAATGGCTTTCATTAGCCTGTATGCGACAAAGCATTTCACAAGGGAATGGCTGGTGCCACTTGAAAGTTCTGCACATTGTTTATGCTCTCCCTCTCTCTACCCCCAGCTTAGCTTACCCTTCAGTCTTCCATATGGAGTTTCATTTGCTGTTGTGGTGGCTGAACATACATAGCTCTGTCAGATGTTCTTCGCTGCCATCCCTGGTCCTGACTAACGCAAATAATTTGGTGCCATCTGCTCTTTCTTCTCTCTCGCTGTTTAGTCTTTTTGACAGATATTTTAATAAACAGATTAAGCAATGCAGAGCTGCTGCACAAAGGGCTGGTCCAAAGTTAACAAAAGTTTGAGTAAGCCTATTGCACAAAATTGTTTATGAAAACCAGGAAAGCTGGAGACAGATAGGCTGGTACATGCTGGATTATTTACATGCAGAGCATCATGATAAAAGGGTCTTCAAGGCTCCTGAAAGGTCAGGAGAATGAGCTAAGTGATTCTGGAAATGTGAAGAAATGTTTCAAAATTAGTTTCAACTGGCTAACATAAATGTGATGAAGTTGCCAGTCCGTCTTTTGCACTATTTATCTGGGACTTGCAAATGGACAGAGAAAGAAAAAACTGGGAATTTTCCATTCATGGCTTCTAGCCCCACATAGCTTGGGAACTAAACCTTGCCTTGGTGTTGATGGAAATTACCTGTTCTAATGCTGTGAAATGTCTTGATTAGACCAGGCAAAGAAAGGCAATTGGATCTCATATTTACCTCTACAGCCAACCAAGGCATCTGAGAAATAAAGGCAAACAGGTTTTTGAGGCTGAGAGATGAAGGGGTGCTGGCCAGCCCAAGGTCTTCTGGTGGTGGGTCAGAGAGGCAAGGACAGAACCACAGTGTAGCCATGGGACCAGGTTTCATGTTGAAGGCATGAAAGCAAACTTGTTATTAACATCTTATTCTGTCCTGGGCTCAACCAACCCACTTATCAACATGCCTAAGTGCAGTATCCTTGAAGTATCTCCTCTGCTGTTTGCAATAATTAATATCTCTAATATATATATCTGAGGTCAGCTTCTGCTACACAATAAAACTTTACCTTTTAGCCCCTCCATGCTTTCTTTTATAGCTTGTTTGTTACCTTGCCTAAGGCTTTTTGACTAGCTACATGATTCTGACTGATTGCCTGTTATCTACCACTTCATGAAAGAATCCCCAATGAAATGAAAGGAAAAGAATCAAAAGGAAATGAATAGGACATTTTTTCTTCTTCTTTGCAAAAAAAATCATGTGGTAAATGCCCTAGCTGTGATTCATTTATTAATTCTTCTGTATTCTTCTTTAAATTAT
Organism: Urocynchramus pylzowi; assembly: GCA_013397555.1. Lineage (NCBI taxonomy): Eukaryota > Metazoa > Chordata > Aves > Passeriformes > Fringillidae > Urocynchramus > Urocynchramus pylzowi. The sequence continues at coordinate 909,152 of VZRH01000841.1, forward strand.
CATTTGAGATAATTAATAAAGTCTATGACTTACTTGTCTAAATTTTTTTACATTACTCTGACAGCTTTCAAACCACATATTTTGTATTTGTTGTACACCAGTCCTCTGGAGCAGTAACTATTTCTAATGATACTGCAGAGTTTTTTTGGCAGCTTAGTCACTTCCCAAATTCAGTTCATTGGATGTGGCCATCTGGAGTTGGGGGCTTAATAATTTTTTCAAAATATCAGTCATCACTGATATAATAACAGGTTTTGTTCTTTTCTGTGTCATTCTGATCAGGAAAAACTATAACGAGGTAAAGAAGTTCCCACTTTCAGCAATGATATTTACTAGAGTCACAGTCTGTCCCTGTTGTCTTCTTTTCCTCCCTAAAATTTGGATGATCCATAGTGCCCACCAAGTGTTTGGTAGGGCTCCATCTTCTGATGGACTCAAAGAACTTCTTTCATTCTTTCCTCTATCTGCTCCTCAAAATTATTTTCTTTTCTTTTTACATTTCCTTTTATTACTTGTAGGATGCCACAGAAAGGTCTTCTTAAATGTCAGATTTCCAAATTCAAAAGACATTTTCCCCCCGTTTGTCTCAAATGTCCTTTCTGTCATTTAATTCTACAAGTTTATTTCTCATAGTCTTGGTTCAGGAGCAGATCAGAAATGTATGTATGCATTCTGGGAAACAGTGGTCTCTCAAATAGCATCTATACAGTTTTACTGCTAGGGAGTTGATTAATTTTATTTTCTCATGCTTGTGTCATACTCTTACTTTTTGATATCACATTTATCCCTTGGACATTAGATCTAGTGGTACACATTCCCTATCTGACCTTGTACCTGGATGTTTCTTATGGCAATGTCAAGGTGCTTTTACCTCCCTCTGAATTGCTGTCCCCCTGTGATATTTGACTTGCTTCTTGATAGCTGAAGTCTCACATTGTTGTGACTTGTTACTTTTCCATCTCTGTCAATTCTGTGCACTCAGTTTCAAAATTTCTTAATTTTTCTTAACCCAGAGAGTAGTATAGAGAGGTCCAATAATAAGTATATGTATTCTATTCTCACCCATAGGATATCCAAGGATTCGTATTTCTGTATATTCAGTACTGCTGTCTTTATATTCAGAATTGCTCTTTGTATTGCTTCTGTGGAAGTTTTCATCTGTAGTTCTAGTTCTGCATCTCACCAGCCTCATATTTAATTCTTTCTCTCTGGACACTTCTAACTGTTATAACATTATGTTAGTAATGCAGCATGTACAATTTTTGTGATGTTTGTGGCATCACAAGAGCTTGTGAGACCAAGCTTTTTCTTTATTAGTAAAACACTCTAGTTAACATGTTTGTGGTTTAGTTTTCTTGATTATATATACAGGTATTTCTAAGTTTTATTCCCAATGAAGACCCTTTTCTTATTTGACTCTACTATTTGACACCCTATCCCTTCAAGATTTGTTTTGTTCTTGTTCTTGTTTTTGCCTTAATTTAGGTCTGCTGTAATCCAATCCATTCCTGTACCAGTATATTACAGACATGGAAAACAGATGCATCTGTTCATGTTCTCAGTTTCTGTTGGCTTGCCCTTTGCTCTTAGTTCATGCACTCTATATCTTGGCTATTTCAAATGGTAGTTCTTGATTCAACTTTGTAAATGCTATCTCTTCTGTATCACTTTCCCTGCCTCAAAGCATTTTCAGTGTCTATTAAATGTTTACTCCTTCACTCTAGCTAAAATGAGGAGTTACCCTGAATACCCTTCAGGCTGGGACCTGGTTCAGCAGGAGTGGACTGTCATATGACAAAGGCAGAGCACTACAAAGTGCATTCTCCCATTTTTTTGTCTCAAATGGAAATGAAAATTGTACCAGTATGTTGCAATCTGTTTTGTCCCTCACCTTTTTGCTCACTTGTCTCTTCTGTTGTACAGATTTGTTGTCCTCAAACCTTCACACTTGGCTCTCTGTTAGATACTGAAAAAGGTGCAGCAAGTACACCTGGATACTCAGGTTCTGTTCTGGGGTGTTTCATTTATATTTAACTGCCTCTGGGAAATGTGGCAGTAAAATTAGATTCATTTGATACTCAAAATGGATGTACACAAGAAGAACCAAGTTCTTACAGTTTAAATGCAAAAGTAACAGGTTCTTATATGAGTTCAGCTTTAGTAAAGCCTCCCCCTGATCAAGGTGACAAAGGACATCTCTGAAGAAGAAACTGCAGTAAGGAATGGAACAAGTCTTGCTGGAGAGTCCCACTTTCTGTTCTTGAAAGCAGAACAGGGATGCAAAAACTGGAATGAAACCTGTCCTGAGGGATGGTGTTAGACAGAAATGAAACTGGGTTATGGGAAATAGATTTGTAGAAAATTCTGGGTATTAGAAGTACCTCTAAAAATGCCCATCTTCAATGTGAATCAATGAATTTATCAAGTCAGAATGTCTAGATGCATGGAGATACTACTGGTGTGGTGTCATATTTATCTGGAAGGAGAGTAAGGGAGAGAGATGTGTTCCTTAGGGGCGCCCACTTCAGAGAGCCTGTGAGAGTCTCCTTTGGAAGAGCAGGAGTCAGTCTATCCCATACACTCCCATATGGGACTGTTCAACTCTCTGAGATGTCTGACTGCCTGACACACTCAGCAAGGAGAGAGAAAGAAAGAAGGTCAGGGAAATAACTTGGTCACAAGGTCTGTGTTCACTCATACCCAAGGCCTCAGCGGTGATGGTGTAGATCCAGCAGTGATGACAAGCTGAGTCATTTTGGAAACAACCAAATCAGCTATAAGTTGTCTGTCCTCTTCTATGTGCTCCCCAATCAGGGGCATTGAGCTGTCCATCACCTGCCACAGGAAGCAAAAACAACAGTTAGTAAGGTGGTTCCCTGCTGGCAGATGCCTATTTCAACTCACCTCTTACATTAATCTGTTTTGTGTCTGCACATCCTTGTCAATATCTACAGTCACCACTCTCCTCATGCTGAAACATGCTTGACTTTTCCAGGTGTGGGATTTTGCTTAGGGTTTTTTGAAAATGTACTTCCCCCAACTCTCCATCTTCCTGCCCTTCACAACTTGGGAGCCCAGCCAAGACTTATGGTGATTGGAAGCTTTCTAAATGGACTTAATACAAATTTTCTCCTTCACATGTCCTGAGGAGATGCCTCTGATGGATAAGGTCTCTCTGGTGTTGTCCCACAGTACTTGGGGGTGACATTGCAATTTAAATGGCCACAGGAAAAGAGAAACAACATGTACTGAAGCCTGAGGAGATGAGAGCAACAGGGACTGGAAGAAACCAGGAAACATTTGGGATTAATGAACACAAAGCACTGCACCCTGAGAGGGAAAATAAACACCGCGGATGTGTAATGAATAGGATGTCACCAAACTGGCACCAAGTGAAGGAAAATAAACTTGGTCTCTGCTTGTCTTCTTGATAATGCTGTGATACAACTGCTTCCCAAGCAAGTTCTACAAATCTACTGGGGAAAACTGGGAAGCAAGACTGTGGGGATGGGGGAAGGAAAACTGTCAAAGGGTCTTTGAGGTAAGAAATGGCCTCACAACAATAATACTGAAAGCACAGCAGACCCTCAGCTGTATAGCAGCCCTGAACATGATTTTCAACAGTTCATCATAAATCAAGTGTTTTGCAAACATTAGCTAAATCCCACAGGAAGAACTGTACTCTGATGAAGTTAAGATTCAGCTGAGGTAAATATAATAGTACCAAAATATCAGGGTTGGAAGAGTTTATTTTATTTTGCTTTTATTTTTAAAGCAAACATTAAAATCCCTGGAAATGCAAAGTTGAAGGTTGAATTGCTCAAGAAAGGCACTGACTCACGGTCAGATAACAATTGGAAGTGCACTCCACCCTGGCAAGGCTGCAAGAGTACACTCTTGGAGGGAAATGGAAAATTTTGCACCCTCTTTTTTTAGATTTAAAGTAGAGGAAATCAGTGAGGTGAGTTCACTGAGTTTGTATTCTGCTCTTTTCTTGCAGTATAATGGTTTTGTTTAATTTCTACAGGTGTCTTCTATGAACACTAGAAAAGCTACCTAGAAAGTTTTAACTAAGGTACACATGGAAACTGGATTGATGTTTATATCCATGGCCTACTTGGCCCAGGGAGCAAAAGGAGAAGGTTAGAAAATTATATGTCAGAGTTTGGCTAAATACACAAGGTGGCTTTTCCTTCCACTATCCACTTAGCTGTTCTCCCGTTGAGAAATGAGGTGAGCAATGTGATGCTTCCTAACAGTGTCAGGGGGTGGCCAATTCCCACCTGGGTCTCACTAGCCAGGGGCTCCTGGGGGCCCTCCAGAAGGTCCCTGCGCGGGTTTCCCTCCTCTCCACTCCTATCTTAAAAGGAAATGTGGCAATTACAGTTCCCGAGAGAGAAGCGGTCTCCCGTGTCCCCGCACGGTGCGAGGGGCCCGTGTGACCACTAGATGATGCCGTGTGACCACTGGATGATGCCGTGTGACCACTAGATGCTGCCCTTGCCCTGCCTAGAGTCAGGCGAGCCCGGGCGCTCCCGGCTCCCTTCCCCCTGGAGTCACCGAGCCCCGGCTCTGCTCAAAACACCCCGAGCCCCGCTTTTCATCGACTCTTGGAATGGTTTGGGCTGGAAGAAAGCTTTAAAGGCCATCCAGTCCAATACCCCTGCTATGAGCAAAGGCATCTTCAACTAGATCAGATTCCTCTCGAGCCCCATCCAACCTGACCTTGAACGTCTCCGCAGATGAGGCATCCACCACAGTAAAACATTTCTTCCTTATATATAGTCTGATGTGCCCTCTTTTAGTTTAAAATCATTATCATTTGTCCTGTTGTAACAGACCCTGCTAAAAGGTTTGTCCCTTTCTTATGGGCCCTCTTTACATACTAGAAGGTGCTATAAGATCTGCCCTGATCCTTCTCTTCTCCAGGCTGAACAACCATAGCTGTTTTCGGAGCTGTCTTCATAGGAGAGGTGATCCAGCACTTTAATAATTTTCAGGACCCTCCTCTGAATCTGCTCCAACAGGTCCATATTTTTCCTGTGCTGAGAACCCCAGAGCTGATTTCCCTGTCTCAAGGACAGCTTTTTCCTATTTCTGTGGCAGCAGTGGCTGAAGAGGAGGATGGTGCTTTATAAACCAAAGGCTGCAGGGGGAGTGAACCCTGGAGCAGTGAATCCTGGAGCAGGTTCTACCTGAACCAGTGAAGGTGCACCAGGGATGAGGCTATCTGCTGCCCTGATGTGTAGTATCTGGCAGGGGAATGTGAGACAGCAAATACAGGAGTGAACAATCACATGCACAAGGGAAGGCCTTTGAAAATGGCAGTGATTTCTGACATTGGCTGGTTGCCACTGAACTGAAAAGAATCATGAGATGTCACCTTGCCTGTCCTCCAGGAAGGGTGAATTGGTCTGGAACTGGGCAGATACAAATGCTAATACTGAATAAATCCACTGACTGAAAGGAATATGTGAATTACAGACAGATTGCACTCATCCCTTCCCAGGCAATCACAGAACAGCTGGGCAAGGCAAGAAGATGTCAGCACACATGGACCCAGCCTTTGGAGCTGCCCAAGGTCAGAGGCTGCTCCTGGAGCAGCTGCTGCTGCCTGAGAAGGTGAATGAGGGGTGAAGGAAAAGTGCCCAGGCAAAGAGACTCAGCAAAAAATTATCCTGGTTCTCCCTCTGTGCCTATCTGATGCCGAAGCCTGGGCTTGTGTTTTCACACTGATGTGCAAGAGTGGAGTGTTAGGTGATTCTGAGGAAGGGAGGAAGGAAGGAAGGAAGGAAGGAAGGAAGGAAGGAAGGAAGGAAGGAAGGAAGGAAGGAGCTGTATCCAGTTAATAAATGTTTTGATGTCCAAGTTATTTTTCTGTTTGTCCAGTAGTACTTAATTTGACATTTNTCGATGATTGGACGTATCAAAACCAATGACAGGCACTGCTGAAGGGATGAGCAGGGCTCCTTGCATGGCAGCAAGGAGCATGTCTAGTAACATAGCTTAGCTGTATGGCAGTCAGGGCTTATCTTATTCTTCCAGGAGGAAGAATAATTCACATGGACCATTTTGCTTGCCCTCTGATTGCTTCATATTTTTCATCTTAGCAGAGATATGGAAATGGGCTAGATTACCAAAAAAAAAAAAAAAAAAAAAAAGAGAGAGGGAAGATTATTAAACCATACATATTGCTGATAAAGTTCTTTAAAGCAGAGGAAAAAAGCATTACCAGCATTTACTGTTAAATTCACAATCTGTTTGAATATGAGCCATGAAAATGGTACATAAGTGTGCTAATGCTCTGAAGGCAGAAATGTAACAGATTCTGCTGTTTGTCATGGGAAAATAAAAGAAGGTGAAGTTCAAGTAAGAGCAAATACCATATGTGCAAGATTATTCTTGTGCTGTTGATAACTCATTTGTCTTAATCTTATTTTGTTTGCAACAAACCACTGTGATAAATCTCAGTTCATAGAACTGCTCATCACTACCTCTGTGAATCTTTCCTGAAGAACAACTTCGTGAAAATTAATTACTGCCTGCAATTGCATTGTGCAAATTCCTTGTTTGTTCAGCCCATTTAGGCGTACTTTCTTGTAAAGTGTCACAGCACACTGTTCCTTCTTACCAAGAAAGTACAACTGTCACTCTGTCAAATAACTTTTTCGTCCCACTACCAAAGAAAAAAGCAAAACAAGGGATCAGTTTCAGACCAAGAAAAGTACCCCAGGAAGTTGGCTGGAGGCAATTAATTATTTGTCAACATCTCCCTCAGATCTGCATAAAAAGGCACCTGTTTGGCTTTGTTCTGCTCCTTATATTGCACTACTGTACTCCTTCCCAACAACATCCATCAGCCTGGCATCTGAATGCCTGCTAGATGTTGGTATATCAGGCCTGCTCAATCAGATTCTCCACTGGGATAATTCAGTATGATCCATCTGAAACTATATTGTGTTTCTTCTGATTTGTGTCGTATTAGATGCACTGCTGCTTACCTTGGTCACAGAGAGAGGAGCATGAGCGTGCATTTCTCTGTGTGCAAGCTGATGATGGCTGCTAGGGTACGGATGTGCTTTTCACCAGTCAGTCACACACAGTGGCAGATGTGAAAACCCAGAGGCATACCCAGACAGAGCCATATAATCTTTAAGCCCAGAACTAGCAGTGTGTGCACGTACATAGGCTTATGTGCAAGAATATCTGTCGGGATATGAAAACCACATATCACGTCTAACCATGTGTGGACACAATCCAAATGTCCTTACAGTTGTCTCTAGCAAGGCTGCTTTCTTGCTCTTTCTTTCCCAGCTGCAGGGGCATAGAGATTTAAAAGTGCACAGCAGGGAAACAGTCTGCTCTAGGGGATGCTCCTCTAGGTGCTGATGAATTGCATACAGGAGCAGACCCATTAGCCCTTGCCCCATCAATTCAGGAGAAGACAGAGGCTTGCCAGCGTTTGGTTGCTGGCAGCACGCTTCTATCACATGGCCTTTGACAGGTCACTGCTCCCCTCCCCGGGGAGAGCAGATACATAATGCAGGAATGTGCAGTCACTGGAGGGCTCATGTGGTTCTCATCAGCATCCCAGCCCTCAGCGGGTGGGACTGCTCTCCCACACATAGCTTTCCAGTGTGTCAGCACCCTGCATGAAGCCAATAGGCTGGCTCTGCTCATCTTCCTCAGCTGGCCTGTGTTGGCGGAGTTTACAGCAGGTCAGATGTTGTGTCTCCCCAAGTCACATACTGACAGAGGCACTTGCTTACTTGCTGGATTGTCTCTCCTCCAGGGCATCTCTTCCGTTTCCCACTTTGATTTTCCACCCAGCTTTTCCTTCTCTGCCCTGTTAGGATGATCTGAGTGTGCTATTTACCCCACCTCCATATCTGCCTCCTGGCCTGGGAAGGAGCACATTGAGTTTAGTTCTCAGAGCCACAGTCTGTCCAGCCCTGAATACAAAATGTTGTAGTACACATTACCCATAGTAACTTTGTGGTGCTTGATGGCTTCTTACTGTAGTGAATGCTGTCTGCTCAAAAGATTTTAGAAAATACACCTTTCTTCTTTTGTTCTATCAAGATGCTCCTGTGGCTTGTGAACCCTTTGCTACACTCTCACCATTTATTTTCTTCTTTTAAATAAGGTGCAACTAGGATTTTTGTTTGGAAGTCCCCTTTAAAGTGATCAAAGAAAGATTCATTCAGAGAGAAATTGAGATTTTTAATGAACTGAGTCACCTGCTGGAAAGCTGAGGTGGCCAAGCACTCTGTGGCTCTCCATTTCCTTTCACGGCCCACACTGAGAAAGGAAGGCACTTCAACCCTGACACTTGCTGTGTATCTGCTAGTTTGGCTGGGGCTCTGAAGCAGTTCCTGACATACCAGTGGGCCATGGCCTGAGGATGCAGGTGGGCACGGAGGAGCAGACTGCAGGAGTGTGCAGGGGTAAGAGAGCATGTTGGTACATGTGAACTCCAAGGCAGAGTGCTTGCAGGTGCACTTCCCAAAGGACACTCACATTCAGGTTGCCCTTGTTCTCACCTCAATGATGTAGTCTTTTCCATCTTTGCTGTGGACAGCTTTGACAGCGCAGATATCCAGACCTCCAAACATTTCTGCACAGGCATCTGCCCAGAGTCGGTACCTGCAGAAACCACAGGAGCATGGCCTAGGATTAGCTGTCCTTGGGTAGTCCACCAAAACCAGCCACTCACCCTGCTGCCCATAGGAACACAAAGTGATTTGGGAGCCCTTATTACAAGGTGTCCTTCATGTGCTTTGCTGGGTCCTTGACTCCCTTTCTTGATTCCCACTTGCAGGAGGTGGAGTGAAAAAAAGAATCCTGCCTAAAGTTTCCCTTCATTTCAGATTGATTCAATTCTGCCCTCAAAGCCACCTTAAAATGTTTCTTTCCCTCCTTGTTATTTACATCAGATCTCCAGTTGGTTGTCATTCAGCCAAGCTATAAATATTTAGCTCATTTAATCTCCCAGTAGTGTTGGCCCCTCAGCATTTGTGTTGGCTTTGCCTGAAAGCCCTCCATTATGCAGGCAGCTTTCTCCTGATAAGATGTCCTGGACATTAGGACTGGAATAGGATCAGAAAGTGAGTGTTGAATTTAGCAAGGAGTAGCCATCCCCTCTCTGATCTGTAACGCAGTAGCTCCTGCATTTTGCAATTTACTTTCAATTTTATCCTTTTACAGTCTCCTGCTTCCTTCTATCCCTTGGGTGTTGTTCCTAGTCAGGCAGTCTCATCACATGGATCAGGCACTATTTGTTGGAGGGAAACCTTCAGGCTGCAGCACTTTTCCTTATCCATCCCAGGATGGGAATGTGAGCTGGTGGCCCCTTAGCTATCCTGGAGTCAGAGGATGACAAGAGGCATATTATGGGGGGACCACATCCCCCCATGGTGCAAATGAGGAGGGAATGAGGCAGCCTGGTTTTATTTCCTGTGCAGCTGTGCTGCGATCCTGGCCATTTAAATAAAAATAATAATCTCAGAACAGCAGATCTGTAAGCAGGACTATGACATGATGCAGAGAGGGGAGGGAAGGCCACAGTCTCATGAAAACACTGACATTTTGCAGACCCTACAGGGACTGGGAAAAGAGCTGTTCTGGCTAAAGAACAAATTGACGTCCTTGAAGCCAGCCAGAGTCCCCATAGCTTGACAATATAATGATGAACTTGTGTGAACACAATGTCTCTGGGAAGAAGAAAAATTATGACTTATATGACTACTGGTGCTCTTTTATCCCTAATGAGGAGACCAAGTGTATTCACCCTGGACCCCCAAGGAAGACAGTGTATGAGGAGGAGCCAGTAGCATGAGGAGGAGGAGAATTATGGACTGCATGAGTCAGGCAGGAGGCACAGAGAGCACCCCTCATGCACTGCTGTGGCCCAGCATCCAGGGGCACCATTGTGGGAGCCACCTCTCTTCCTGAGGAACATCTCTAGGTGTCTGGGCTCAGCAGCCAGGCTCTGGGAATTTTTGATCATGCCAGAGACTCTGATGGCTGCACAATCTTCAATGTTTGTTGGCCATAGGTGAGCACTTGGAGCATCAGGGCCGCTGGGGTGTAATAGGAGTATTATAGGGAAGAAGAGCATATTTATGCACATGCACCAGCTGTTGCATTTTCAGAGGATTTACTGTCATTTCTGCATTACCTGAACATTTCAATCCTTTGTACTTATGTTCAGTACAGTAGGTACTTCAGGTTGCTCCTACTCATAAGGGCATTTGAGCACATTCCTGCCTTGTTTAAAGCACTGGCAATTCACAGATTTCAACAGGATTTGTTGCATTTATGGCTGAATGAGGCTGGAGTGGTTAATTGTGGTACAATTAACAAAACAAACCTTCAAAATGCAGTGTTGCAGGCTGGCAGGAATCTGGGTTTTAGTCCTACAACACTGCAATAACGTCATGTCTACCCTTCCTGTGTCTAGCTTCAGCTGTGTTATAAACAGCCAGGAAGCATCATCATATCCACTTCCCACAGTACTATTAGGGTCTTGCAGAGTCACCTTCAGCATCTGATTTGTTGCTTGGCTTCCCTGTTTCACAGAACTAAAGGTGCAGAAGGGACCTTAGACGGTTGCCTGCACAACTCTCGTGTTGCCAAGAGGAGGCATTTTAATCTGGTCTGAAAGAGGACAGAGATTTGCCATCCCTTTCAGAGCATTGATTTCTGTGCTATGCTATCCTTACTTTAAGAAAATACAGGAAAAGTTCAAAGGAACCTTTTAAGCTGTAATTTATTTCTTACAGTATTATACTTGCAATGGAAGTAGTGAGAAACGTCTATCAACAGGCTTTCATATATTTAAAGATCCTGTGCTCCTTTGTTTTTTCATCTATAGGATGAAGAGATTTTCAGCTTGTGGGCAACTTCTTCCAGGTCTGTAACAGTAAATGAAGGAGAGTGAACCTCTGCACTGCAGGCAGAGTAGTCTACACCTCTAGTGGAAAAATATCAGTGGTCTGCTAACTGGAAAAGGTGGAAAACTACATAGAACTACATAGAACTGTTGCATGTTTTTCTCAACAGCTCATTAGGTTTTCTCTGAACGTTCTTTTTACTGTCCTCTGGACTTTCTCCAGCTCCTTGCTATTTCTCTTCAATTGTGGTGCCTAAAACTGAACAGAGTCAGAATTAATCATTAATCTGACAAACTGGAGGTATAATCTGAAAAAAATCCTAAATTCACTAAGGATGAATGCCTACATGTAATCTATGGATTCTATAAGTCTATGAATAATCTACTTAGATAGGATGGAGAAAAGTGATGAGAACAAATGTTAGTTCTGCAGGAGAGGAGTTACAGCAAAGTGTGTTACCATGAGTCCACAGCGTCAGACATTGCAGTATTATCAAATATCACAGTGATTTGAATACATGGAAGTAGCATCTGCAAATTTTAGTCTGTACGATGCATGAGGGAATTTTTTTCTGCTCTATTCAACAGTGAGAAGACCTCAGCTTAGACAGTGACCACTTTTGTGAGCCTAAAGCAAAAAAGTGGTTTCAGCACTTCAGCTGACAGTTTTTTTCTCTGTTAAGTAGAAGAAAAACTCTTTTTCTGCCTCTCATTAGTAATATACTTAGAATAACCTCATGTTGCTTTGTATTTTGTGCTTTGACCTTTCTGATTTTATCCCTACATGTTTGTACTGGTGTGCTTGACCTAGCATGCTGGTCTTGTTTCCTGTGGTTACATTCACTACAGATCTAATGATTTAGCAATGTTGGTTTCTAGCTGTACTTTCAGTCTGTTCTTCAAAATAGGACAGTTTGCCTTTGTGTCCTTAGTATTTTTTTAAGAAAACACTCGGTCTTTTAAAGTCTTTATCCAGCCTCCCAGGAGACCTCACTTACCAGTTCTCTCAATTAACCAAAGTCAGAAATACAATTCCTCCCTTCTAACCCAAGAATAGCTAATACTGTCTTGAAACACTCTTCCTTACCTCTCTGTCATTGCAATCTGTTCTAGCATCGCAGAACCTGTGTTTGCCTTCCAGTTTCCAGAGATGGAAGTCCTCCTAGGAAAACAAACCAAAAACATAACCTGAACATGAAAATAGACTCCTGACCCATCCTCCCGCATACTGTAGTCTTCATTCTTGACTCTGTGCTTATACAGGAGGGGATGAGGTGAGGTTCTTCCTCCCAGAAGCCTTTCCAAATCCTTCCTGAACAACACTCCATACAGGACATGTTGTTCAGACTCATGAAAAACTGACTGAGGATTTTAGGCAGAGAAACCTCTAAGGAATCTTGAGCACACATCAGGCTCTGTGAGTACTTTCTTTCTTTATACATCAGACCTAGGGGAGCTGAAATGTGTGTAAAAGATCTCCAGGATAATCACCCTTATGTTCTGCAATGGGTTGCATCCTCCATCCATGGAACAGAAGCTCTCCAGGCAAATATTTGCTGAGAAGCTTCACAAAATATCAGTTCTGACATTCTAGGTCTACTTAAATTTGATTTCAATTGTACTTCTGTGTCCACTTCAATTTGATTTCAGTGGTACTGATGCCATAGAATATATTATCATACTGTCTTTTCACTGACTTTTCATTGACTTTTCATGGTGGCTCACTGCGTTCGGACTCGGAGAATCCCTTATTTCAAAATCTTTTTAGTTTCATTAGCTGCAGCTGATAGTTATTTTCCAAAAACCATACTGTTGCTAGAAAATTCTGGGTTTCACCATCACCATCATGGGTGAAAATTTTCCTTTTCTTGACCTTAGGCCCAAGGCAGCCACCGGACAGCCTGCTCTGACAACACTCCAGATAACCCTTCCATAGTGTACAAGCCAGGACAAGTCAACAAGCTGACAGGATACATCCAGGAAGCCTCTCCACACTGAAAGAGATTTATGAGGGGAGTATGAGGTGTGATCCAACACTTCAATATGAGGTTGTGGGAGCCCTTGATGCCAGTTCTCTCACATTTTCAGTAACATGTACAAAAGACACTGAATTTGCAAAACAACGTTCAGCAGTGGTAATACTGATGTCCTGCTGGTCTATAAACTTGAATTATTATAGCTGACTACCTAAGGCTCCCCTTTACTCTTGTGAGAGACAACCTGGAGTGCTTTTCCCAATTCTCCTCCAAACTGATATGTTTAGTTGCTGTGAAATTGAAGTTGTCTTTGTGACCATGTTTAATGGAGTGGACTGGAGGGGCCAAAGGAGCATGATTACTGTGTTGAATAGCTGTGTTTTCATATATTTGACTTTGGGGCCTGTTGCTTTCACCCAGCATCCATTCTGCTGCCCTACTTCCTAAACAAAAGAATGGATTCCTCCTCAAGCTTGGACTGTCATTAGCCCTTTGATGGCCTGTGAGGTGAGTGTTCTATCCTCAGCCTTTCTTTCTCTTTTGATATGGGATTCTTAGGATTATGCTTTTCAGTTCTGCAATAGGAAGAACCACTCTTTGCTAATATTTATTTTTAACAGAGAATTGCCCTGCAGTGGCAGAGGGCATCCAAAATCCCATTAGTACTGGTGGGAACTCCTGGAGTCTCATTAGTGACAAGATGATTTGACATTGGTATTTAGAAAATGTACCTGGCATACCAAATGTAAGCAGCTGTGCTGTCCCTAAGAAAATCAAACCACAGTTTGACAGTTTTACAAGGAAATTTGGCATGGGATAGCTCCCAAAATAAGAACTCTGCTCAAGCCATTGGGCTGATTTGTTAGACTTGTTTATGCCTATCCATCTTGAGCCAATTTTGGGCATAAGATTTAAAATACATCTCTCTGCTGTATTCCCAACTTTCCTGTTAGGGAACCTTGCTATTTTGAAACTGAAGTTTTATTTGAAGCCCACTGGATCAGACACCAAACCCTATACCACAGCCTCTGTCAAGATCACTCCCTTCCAAGCAAGTCTGAGCAGTTCAAGTGTCAGCAGTGCCCCCAAACTTACAGAATCACTGCATATTCTCAGTGGGAAAGAACTCAAAAGGATCATTGAGCCCAACTCCTGGCCTGGCACGGGACCATCCCCAGGAGTCACATCATGTGCCTGAGAGCATTGTCCAAATGCTTCTTGAACTCTGTCAGGTGTGGTGCTGTGACCACTTCCCTGGGGAGCCTGTCCCAGTGCCCAGCCATCCTCTGGTGAAGAACCTTTTCCTAATGTCCAACCTAAACCTCACCTGACACAACTTTAGGCCATTCCCTTAGGTCCTGTCACTTGTCACCAGAGAGGAGGGATCAGTGCCTGCCCCTCCTCTTCCCCTTTTGAGGAAGTTGTAGACTGTGATGTGGTCTCCCCTCAGTCTCCTGTTCTCCAAGCTAAATAGACCAAGGGACCCCAACTGCTCCTCATACAGCTTCTTTTTGATTTTATTTTCTGCATTGTATGAAGTGAAAAAGGAGTCAAGATAAAAAAAAAAATTCTCTTGAGGCTATCCTGCCTCAAACCCCATTTCTCTTAGGGACTAGAAGACTAAATGCTTCCAACCATCCTAAGCATCAGGGGGCCACACAGTGTACAATCAGTATCTTAAAGAGAATGACTCCAGACTTTCAGAGAGCAGTTGCTCAAACAGATTTGTGACCACACAAGACCTTCAGCATTGTTTAGGAGAAGTGGATAAACGAGCAGATCAAGAGCTCTTGGTGTCCTGTCTCAGTCTGTAAGTAGCTCTAGTTTAGACACAGTTGATGTGTATCAACTACAGAGCACATTGAACTGCGTTGGAGGTGACAAGTCAGAAATCCCACTCATGAAACTACAAAGGAAGGGTATTATCCTCTTACTAAGAGCTGGTGGCAAGAATAGCCCATGTCTGAAAGTCAGTAACTGCTGGCTTAATTCAAAGTGAACAACATCTCATGAGTCTAAACTGGAAATCATCCTGCTGTTTTCCTCCAGTTGGGGTGAGTGTGGAAGCATAATTTCTGCCCCAATTTCCCCTGTAATATGAACTGTTTTCTTGTTTTCTCTTTACCAGTATTACAATGGCAGTCAAATACACTTGGTGGAATTTTAGGCATGTCTCATATGCTACTTATCTGCTGTTTTCAGACTGGCTCAAGGCATGGACAAAGTAGGAGTTTGTTAGCAGTGTAAATCTGGAGTCACTGCACTGAAGCCAATGGGAAACCGAACTGAAGCCTTGGGCCATGGTGTGGAAGGAAGTGCATTGAACATCTGGGGCAGGGAGGAATGCATGACTCACCCTGCAGCATCCTCCCTCTGGCAGACGCTTGGTGCAAAGTAAACATATTCTGGAGAATTTCAGTGCAGTCTTTTCTCAAAAGAAAAGGGGTTTTTAAAGTCTATATGTGTGGGTGAAGGTATAAAATTACTGGATAGATTCCATGGCTCACAGATCAAAGTAAGTCACTTAGTATGACGCTACTGCAGATGCTGGAATTGCCTTTAAGGCTGAGATTTGCTAGCATGACTAATGGTTTTGAGTCTCCTATTTGGGACACCAGTGAGAGCTCTGATATTTTGGGTGCTTTTACCTCTGTCCTTGGACATAGTAGGGACTTATACAATAGAAATAACCTATTTTGTCTAGTGCTGGGGTGGAACTGGTGGGACTCACTATACCACTCTCCCAAGCTCACATCCATAAATGGCTCTCTCAGTCTAAGTCAACCTCCTGGGTTAGCAAGTCACTGCGTGAATCCTGCTGTTTGCTTTCTTTGCTAATGAGCTTTATTTCTCATTAAGGTATTCTCTGCTCATGACTGTTTTCACATGAAAATATGTTTTCTTTAGCAAACAATTGTTTGTGCAGCTATACTCCCATGTGGGATTAGGTCTTAGTGTGACTGCTTTCTTTCCTCAATCATCTGGTATTATTTCTGATCCCTGTTCTGGATGAGTGCATGGTGAGTGCGAATAATAAGTGAGGAGAGAGCATGGTCAGGCTAACTTGGCCTTTGTTTCAGTTAGAGGCAGTTGGGGAGCAGACTCTGGAGCCAAGGCTGGGTGTGTTGGCAGCAATAGGGAATTTTAATTGATATTTTAAACCTTCTTTCCTTTGGCCAATTTGAGCCAGACTCTCTGAGATGTTAATGTAGTATTAGGCAACTGTGCTATTGTTGACCTGATTCAATTAAAAATAAATTTTCTTTCATTGAGATCACATGAAGTAGGCAAGTGTCCCCCACGTCCTTCCTTCCCATGAAGAATGTGACTCAGTGATTATCTAGTTTTCTTAAACATCTCTGCACTAGGAATCCAACTGTGAATTTTAGGCAGTTATAGCTGAAGAATATGTGATTGTGTACATTTGATTATCTTGTTTAACTATGTTTCAGCAGAACTATGGCCTAGAGGTTTGTAGACATAGACCCAAAAGTCACAGTGTTGTGGGTGTTAGGTAACATATGCAATTTATCTGGCAACCTGAAGAATGTACTGCTGGAGCTAACTACTTGTCCAGAATTCTGTGGTTGGATAAGGAGCTTCTGGAGAAGCTATGCTGTGTGGCTTTTTTCATTTACTGGTTTGTAGTAAGAAGAAACAGGTGTCTTACTGACTGATGTGGTTACATCTCTAACTGAGCGTGGTGACTACTGAAGTTTGGCTGAATGCTTTTTAATACTTTTAAACATACCAGTGTTGAAGACTGCTGTCGTGCCACCTCCCTCACTACCCCCCCAGGGCAGGGAGGAGCTTTGGGGCACCCACAGAAATGTTTCACCTCCTCTCCCTCCTTTGTATGGGTCAAGGAGCACACATACAAAATGCCCACAGGAACTCTGTGTGCTGCCCCAGCTGAGGCCGTTCATAGCCGGTGCTCTGTGCCCCTCGTGTGATGTGGTGCTGTGATCTGCAGCTGGGGAGAGGACAGGGTGCTGCTGTGGGCTGAAAGATGGGGTGATGCTGTGGCCTGGACACTGTAGGACTCCAGGAGTTGCAGCTAAAAGTTCAATCTTTTTTATTTTTTTCTCCAGGCAGAAAGTGGGCTGGTTCAGTTCCCACTAGAGGGTACTTGGAGCTGGTGGATTTTGCTGGGAAAGATGAGCCCTTCAATAAAAGGATGGAGAGGTGATGGCCGAGCACAGTCATTATGGTGGGAACTAACTGAATCTCAGGAAGAGACAGACAGAGATTTCCATTCCAGAAACAATGACCTGACAGTGACTAATGGAGAAGATGATTGGTGGATGAGGGATCTGGGTTCAGAGGTGGGAGGAGAACAGCAGGGTTATTCTTCAAGGAAATGAAGTCAGCTACCTACTCCTTCCCAGGGCAGACACCAACTCAATCATATCCATAGCACTGTCTCCTCCCCATCTCGCTCTGGCACAGCCATGCACTCACATGTAAGCCTTGTAGTTGCTGCCAATTTTCTGGATTCGGATGTCATACTTGGAGTCAATGAATGGCTCGGTGGTGGCATAGGTTTTTGCCATGGCTACTATGCTGGCCATGTCCCGGAAGTCGTGCTGGTTCTCAACTTTGACCTTGATTATCAAAATCCAGTGAAAAAGAGACAAGAGCAAAAGGAACATGAATACTTTGTGAGCAGAAGTCATCTCTGCACCTGAATAGCACAATGTCACTTAAACCCCACACAGACACAGCTGAGGACAGAGCACGGCTGCTGTTATTCAAAGAGAGAAGCTTCCCAGAGCAAACCCACCCAGACCAAACCCCATTCTCCTTCCTCATGCACCAGCCCTGGTAAACCTGGCACCAGAGAGGCAGCTAGACCTTTGCCCAAGTGGCTCTTGCTAATGCTCTTTGCTTTTAGGATGCTTCAGAAAAATATTCAATGTCTTAAGAGGTATCAATTCATTCAAACTTTGTGACTGCTGTTTCCCATGTTGGGACAGATGAAAACAGAGTGTTTTGGGTGGTCAGGAAATACAAACCAATTCCAGGAAATCAATATGAGAGCTGGTTGTCTGTCACCTCTAGCCTTCAGTTCCCTGGCACTTCACATTAACCCACTCCGGACTTTCTTTGAGGAGCTGTGTAGGTCTCTTGACTGGATATAAACTCTGAAGGAAAAGGATGTCTCTGGGGGAGTTTTTGACTCTTGGGGAGACTTGAGTGAGTATGAGGCAATGAGCATGTGGGTAGGACAGCTGGTTGGATGTTAGTTGAGTCTCACTTAGAAACAAATGAACAGCTGAGACCTATGATCTACAGTTTTTCTGAGAAGATGGCTTTTCACAGATCTGTATTCAGTGATGGGAAATGCTCTGTATCTTAATAAAAAAAAAACTGAAATGAGGAGTGACCAAAACAGTAGAAGTTCTAATGATATACTCAAACCTCTACAAAAGCTCATTGATTTGGGAAAGCAAACCTGAACAAGCAGGTAACAAGAACATAGTGGACAACTTCACCTCACTCATATCTTTAACCATGGCCTTTAGTGTATTGGCAAACGCTTGTTTGGTGCATCACAGAAACCTGTACGAGTTTCTTAGGCCTGGACATGTGCAGGAAGGGTGGATTAATTTGTGGAAAAAAGACTACAATTTTTTTCCACAAATTCTGACCAAAGGATGAGCAAGTGAGTGATTTTCTTTATGTTATTACCCTTACTTTGTATTTTGGAGATGCTTTGAGACCACAGCTGGGGATTGCAACCCTGCTTTGCCAAGTGTGCACTGACAGGTTACAATCCATGGGTCTCTTCTCCAGAAGAGCTTCCCAGCTGCATCACTGTGTGTTAAAGGAGGGTGATGCCAGACTCCGTGGAGCCAGCTGAAGGAAGCACATGCAATGGTATTTGGTGTTTCTTCGCAAAGAACAAACAAGTGGTTTTATGTATCTGCTTTCAACCATGGGAGGGTGGGAGCCATCTTCACTTGGGAACAGAGAACAAGCTTGTTGCTAACCTGTTTTACTCTGTTTAGATTGTTTTGTGTAAGTGCCAGCTTACACATAGAGCACGTACAAAGATTTGGCCACATCCTGCTGCAGAAAAGCTTTCAAAAACGGAACAGTTGTGGGGAAGGTGAAAAGTGCAACCAGTTTGACCCATGACCATTTCTAGATGCCTGAATAGGAAAAAGAACTCATCTTTGCTTCTCCTGTTACTGACCAGCAAATACCCCTAGTCCTTCTCCCTTTTGCTGTGGTGAGGGCTGTGCTCTCACCATCCAGGAACTGCTGAGGAAAGGAGCAAAGGGCAATGACAGTCATCTGTGGGAAGGGAGGGTACAAAAAAAAACCAAAACAAAACAAAAAAACAAAAAAAGAAAAGGAAATAACAAATATAAAGGGGAAAAGGGGATATGTAAAGGCAACCATTACATGGCATCCAGGAGGAGCAGCCTTGCTCTAAGCTGTGTTATTTCCCTCTCTGTCTGAGTGGGGATGTGCAGGGCAGGGTGAGGTGGTAGGAATGCCCTGGAGGCAGCAGGGAGAATGGGAGAGGGAACCCAGAGCCTGGACTTGCAAAATACCAGAGAAAACAATGCAGGCTGTGTTGGAGCTGGGTATTTTTGTTGCACTGATAAGAGCTGCCCTGGGCTGAATGACATCAAGCAAGAGAGTCCCACCCAGATGAGATGATCACAGGAGGGACTGCAAGGGCAGGCGACACTGACACGGTGTTACAACATATTCTCCTGGACCCTTTTGGGAGTGAGAAAATACAAAAGCCATTATATAATGACCTACTTGGAACAAGGACGTTTGTGGGATTTGAAACAAAGTGCTGTGCTTGTGCAACAGATGTCTTTGGGCCCAAACTGAAATGTTTGCATCCTCAGCCCAGGAACATTTGACCCAGAGCAGAGGAGAGGATGCAGGTCCTGCCTCCAGACTGGAATTAGACCATATTATATTGCTAGAAAGGAGCTCATCTTGTTAAAAGTGATGTTTCCTCAAAAACACAGCATGTCTGGAAAGGAAGGGTCCATTTCTTCCTCCTCCTCCACCACCCCTTCTCTAGAGGGAGAGAAGGAAAGCAATTGAAAATGTTCTCTCTAATGGGCCTGAGGACTTTTGGCAGGGTTAATAAAGAGGGGGGACTCACCAAGGACACAAAGTAAGAAATGAAAAATAAAGATGACTCCCACAGTGCTGCACCACTGCACAGTCCTCAGGAAACAGCTCTGGCATCTTCCCTAGCCTGTGCCAGAGTACTTCCCATGGACTTTTCAGAAAAAGCAACTCACAGAAGTCCCCTTGTAGGGGATCACAGCCTTATTTCCCACCAGGCATCAAAATAATCACCACACCAAAGCTGAAATCTGAGCCACCATTTGTTAATTGTTAGAGCCAGCCAAATTTGACAAAACAACAGCCGTGTTCTGGGTTAATGCTGGTTTATCCCAGGGTACGGTTATTACTTCATAAACAGGAAGCACTCAAGTTACAGTCAAATTAGATTTATTTTCCTGCCTTATCTATTGAGTCCCCCATTTTATTAGCTTTCTACTTTTAAATTTTGTATAATTCATTTCCTCCTGCCTTGTAACCCTTTAGATGTCAATAAGATATCCATTTTCCTAACAGAAGAAAAAATCCCAGACATAACCAAATCCAGGGTGGATGTAGTGTGACACCAGAGGGCATTATTTAAGAAGGTACTATTAAAAATCCATCCTGAGCAAAGTTACCAATTTACCTATCAAGAGACAAATCTGTCTTCTAAACTGGCAGGTTGGCCAATACATGAAACTGATAAAAGGAGTTGAAAAGAAACCAACAGGAAGCCATTTTCCCCCTCTCTCTCTTTTATTTTGCAACCTTCTTAGGATAAATGCTATATCCCATTAACTGCACAGAGGAGTGCAAACAGTGAATACAAACACAGCTCCTGCCCTGGCAGCCTGTTTGCTTAGCTGTGCTGGCTGTTTGAGCAGCAGTAGACTCATTCTGAAGCCATAAGCTGCTGTTTGCTGTAGCATTTTAGTGACTGGTTAAGAAAGGTTTGGGCCAGTGTGTTGACAAATGCCTTTTCTGAGTAAGAAAGCTCCTCCTTCCCTTCTGGCTGTCTTCTCAAACCCAGGCACCAGCGATGCCCTAGCATGCTCCCTGTTGGAAAGGGGAGCCGGGCTGGATCGCTGGGGACATGCTCACACAGATGTGACCATCCCTTTGCTCTGTGGTGGCATCTCAGAGCCTGATGCCACCACATGACCTGCATCTGGCACCTGTTGCCATCCTCAGCCTGCCCAAGAAGCACTGATCTTTCTGCCTTTGGCTGGAGAGCAGTCCAAGGGACAGGTCATGAAGAAACATTCTGCTCCATCCCTGTTGCAGATCTTGTTTTGAGGCCATTCTTGGAAGGCAGGATTTTGGATCAGTTCTGGCAGAGTTAAAACCCCGCTGTGGCAATTTCCTGGGCAGTCTGAGCCATACCTGAGATTTGTGTGAGCACAGGTTCCTTCAGTGAAGGATCTATCTGGGTAGAAACTCCTGCTTCCTCTGTCTCACAGTTCCCTAATCTGCTGCCTCTTCTACATCCCAGATGTACCTGGACACCAGAGTCCCAGGGCTATGGCTCTTCTCCATTATCCTTAGTCTAAGCGCTGCAAGGTCTTGTTTTGCATTCCCCTTTTTGCTTTCATTAAGTGGCCACATGAAAAAATAATCGGTTTGCCAAAGTGCCATAATTATCTTAGTCTGCTAGGACTGCCCTAGCCTTGTCCTTCTTGAGCATCATCCACTGTGAACTCTGCTTTTGAGGTTAATGCTGCCCTGCAGGCTAAACACACATCACTTTGGAGATAAGTTGCAGAAGCACTTTCTGTGTCCAGAATGAGGTTAGAGCCAGGTTCAGCTGGAAGGTGAGTGTCCAAGGCTGAGCCAGGGCTGGACTTGGCAATGTGGTGTTTAACTGAGTCTTGGTAGGCTTGTGAAAATGCATGGTCTGAGTGTTTTCCTCCAGAGGAACTGCTGCAGCCATATAAAGTTTGAGATTTTTTTGTCCATCTTGACCTGCTCTCAGCCTTTCTGTAGGGACCCGACCATCTTGGGATAGTGGGTCTTCAGGAACAGTTCTATGCAGATGGTTTCCTGAATCTCTCCTTTCCTCTACCCCAAATTATGCTCTTTTTCTCAGAAAATACCCAATCCAACTGACCACAATCAGTTTAGGCCTACCTTTGACCCACCCCAAAATAGTGAAGTCACAATGGCGTCTGCATTTCCTTATTATCCTCACACTGAAGTTCCCCATCTGCTGCCTTTAATGCTTTGAACCTTCCTACTATAGAGCCCAGGTCTTGGCTGTTATGGTCCTTGGTGCCTTGGGTCAGTCACTGTTTCCTGTGTTCAGCAAAAGCTTTCAGACTGATGTGCAAGAAATGGGGATGTTTTTGCTATTTTCAAGACATTTGGAACATCCTCACTCATGAGTCAGTGGGAATGCAGTGATTGGGCTGCTCTGTTGTGAATGAATGTTACATGTCAAGTCATTATTTGTCTTCTCTAAAAGAAAATATTTGTTCCTTGACAAACTGAGGCAGCCCTTTCCCTTCCTTTCCCCTTTAGCACACTGGATTTTCAAAGCTCTCACTTTTGGAACATTCTATTTCCAGTCCCGAGAGAGACAAGGTGACGAGCTGTCCTTCCTGATAAAAACCTTGCAGTATTTTTACATTACAGAGTGGCTCTGTTTAGTTTGTGCTATATTTATACCAGGGAAAAAAAAGAAGCAGAGAAGTCTTTCCCATCCAGTAAGAGAGAAAATAACTCTGACCATATTATTATGAACAACAAGTTTTTCTTCTACAATGTCATAAATTCATCCAAGCCAAGATTTGTACTGGGAAGGTGTTTTTCATAGTTATGGGGCAGGAAGGGACAGGACTGACTCTTAAACTGTCCTAATTAGAGAGGTCTAAAAATAAAGTAGGAGTAGAAAAATATACATATATATATAAAATTGATATAAATATATGTAAAGTCACATGAACAGATACTGGTTTTCCTCTCTTTGTAGATCTGGCAGTTGTTTCCTTCTCATGATCTGATGAGGAAGAGGTGAAGAGGCTCTTTGAGTGAATTTGCAGTACTGGGCTCTGTTCCTAGGGCACTTTAGGGTCATGTTAACACACAAATGGCAAATACTAACACACTCAGAGCTTTATTCTTTTCCATGGGCTCTGGCATTATGAGATCCGGGGTCAGGAAGAAGTGTTATTCCTTTCTCACTGCAGTGCTGTCCCTGTTCAACAGAGACCCCCAATCACTTCTGGGGTAGGTAGGCTCAAACTGCACAATGCTTAAAAATGCCTTGACCTCTAAGGAGCTTCTGGGTAAACAGCAGTTCTGTTCTGCACATGGAAAGACATCTCCTCTCAGTGTCCATCCATGGTTTCCCTGGAAGAGTCCTTGAGTACTGTTGAGCCTGTGAGTCGGGGCAACTTAAGTACAACATGAGAAAGGTCCTTCTTTGCTGACTCCATTGTAAACAGTTGTCTAAGCAGAATTTCTACAAATATTTTATTTGTATCGATACTGCACAGGGCCAGCAGCACAAGAGAGCACTTGTTATGATCTTCCAGTGCCACGGAAATATGAAGTGACTCCAAATTTTGGAAAGAGGATAACAATGATCATGGGAGGGGCTTGAGGGGCATGTGTTCTGTTTTTAGATTAGAAGATTGTCTGTTCCTGGGTGAAGGCTATTACTGGTCTGTTCAAGTCAATAGAGAAGCTGTTGTTTCTGCATTTCTCAATGGAAATTTCAAAAGATATCTGCTATTGCAAATTTGTTTTCTCCGTCTCCATGTGCACCTCACACGCACACATCACTTGGCAAGAGCATTTCTTTCACATATGGTGTACTGCCACCCCTTTTGGTTCTGGTCCTGAAACATAGCTGCTCCTCTCCCAAGCTAAAGACAGTTGTGGTGACCCACCCTTAAGGGGAAGGCAGTTAATAGAGCCTATTTTGTACAAGTCCTACTGTGGTTATTTTTCATTTTGGCTTTGAGGATTCTTTGTTCAGCCCTCTGATTAAAAAATGTGGTGAGTGAATTTTGTGAAAATTATGTCAAAACAAACAATATGTGAAAATGAAAGTCTGTTATAATTACGCTCCTTCTAGCAACTATTGCAAAATAATAAACATTCAGCATTTACACTGCCAAGAATGTTATGAACATGAATTAGCAATAAGTATCAGGTAATCATTATAATTCCTCTGGTCTGTAACACAGAGAAACTGAAGAAAACTGTGAAATGACACAAATCTCCCTGAAAGCAGATGGTGGAACTCTTTGGGGAAGAGGCATTTTCTGCATCCAGCATTCTTCTGGCTCCTGGCCACTGCCTCAGACAAATAAAGAATAACAGTGCCTGGACTTCCCATCTTTGCTCATTCTTCTATGTGTTGGTGCCTCCCATTACATGTGATTTTATCATTAACAACAAAAATAAAAAGTAACTACTTCCTTGACAATTTCTGTTGTAATAACACTGTAACCTGAATGCTCACATCCTTTGAATTACAGGTACAAATACATGGCTTGCTATCTTGGCATCATTTGTTGCAGTAAGTACTATTTTAATACTCACATGTGTACTTTGGCTAATACATTGGTTATTCTATCCTTTGTTTCTCCAATCACTGGTTTAATACAAAACATGACCTGATGCAGGTGCTTTATTAACATTTACTTTGTTGCACACATCAAACCAAAAGCAAACCTATCTTTTTTCATATTATGTATATTTTATAGCTAAAGACCTGCTATTTCCTGCTATCATCTCTACTGCTGAAAACCAGTGCAAGGAAATAATTTAGCTCTTTCTAATCTCACTGGTTATTGCTTTTGCATTATGATGGTTAAAACCACCGTAATGTCTCCTGGGAACTTCCCTCTTCTGCATTACTTTATTGTAGGTTTGATTTTTTTTAATCTGTAGGTGTTACTTTTCTAGTATGCCCATAATTGTGCTTCTCTGTATTTCTCCTGGTATTTTCTGTGGTTTCTCTTGTCAGTCCCTCTGGGGTTTGAACCCTACTGTTTCAAAAAAACCATGAAACTTGTTACTTGTGTTTTAAACCAACTGATTTATTCTTTATTTTATATTATCTTTCTCTCTTTTTTTGCTCTGTGCAAAGAAATGCAGTGAGATTGAAGAGAGAAAATTTATTCAGTCTCAACTTTCCTTCAGGCTGCTTGTGGCTGGAGAAGGGCCCAAACTAAAACCATAAGGTCAACAACTCTTGCTTCCTGTACCTTCCCCATCTACTGAACAGAGCAGTGTTGAAACTCTGTGCCCAAATGCTCATCCAGACTTTGCTAGTAGTCACTAATTTCATAATGGACTAAAGTAAACTTGGCTTCAGACCAATTCTTTCTTCTAAGATGCTGGCTGTTAGCCTATCTTTATCTGGAACGACTTCCTACATACCCTCCTTGTACCTCTGAGTACAATTGTGCCAGGAGTTTGAATAGAAACTCTCTTCCTCCTTAACATGTGACAGCAAAAATCAACATAATTAAAGAATAAAAAGGGAGGGAAAGTATGAGGTGGAAGAAGATCTGGTGTGTGGTGCAGAAGACAATAGCTAAATGTTCTGCTGAGAGTTTTGTCTGGAAATGCTGTAAAGATTGGAATATTTTTCTCTGATTCTGCCCTCATTTCTGTACCCACTAAGGATCCTTGGTGCATGAGACACATGAAGCCCTGTGTTACAGGTGAAATGGCAGAGCAGTCAACAACATGCAAGCTTACAGGGTCTCAAGGGAGAGATTTTCCTCCTGGTTTGTCCTGGTTGGTTTTTGCTAATTAAACCCTTCCTAGGAACAAGTTAGTGTCTCCCTACAAGCGCTTCTAGGCTGTCTGCACACACTCTAATTCAATGACACCTCTGCCTGCTTAACATAGGCAGCACCAATATATTAACCAACATTTCCTGCTTATTTACATGTTTGTTCCTTGATGATGAAAGCCAACTCCACCACTGGCACAGGGATCTGTGCCCACTTCCTCCCCAGCAGCTACCATCCAGACAGGGCAACCTTGCAACCAGAGCAAGAAAGATTATTAGATCCTCCATGTGCAATCCAGCAAGCCAGAAAGGGCTTCTGTTTCCAGAGCACAAGCAAACAAACTGTACCAAGTTTAAATTTGATGTAACTATATATATTTTTCAGGCAAAGTATGGGGCCAGGAGAAGGTCTGTCTGCTCTAGGGAGGCACTGTGACAGAAGTATCAGTTACCAAGTTCATGTACCACTCGTTTGGATTCAGGGATGATACCTCAATTTTGTACTTCTGAACAAACCAAGTTTTAGACAGTTAGGGGATGCCTTTTGAAAAGATATATTCAAGAAAGAGGAGACTCAAGTGCAGCAGGAATGTGCTGGTGATGCTTCACTGAAAGGGGAGCCCAGTCACCCCAAGAAACAGGAGCTGCTAATTCACTGGGGGAATAAAGATCCCAGAGAGCCTGGGAAAAACAAACAGGTCCTTCTGGGTAGTGAACTGTTTTTCAGGATTCCTTGGCAGGCAACCAGCCACTCTGCTTTGTAAGGTCTTGTTCTTCCTTGCAAGGAGGAAAAAAATAACTGAAGGGCTCCCATTTTTTGAATAAGGCCATCATAATGCACTCAAGAAGCCCAGCGCCACAGCTCCTCATTGTGAGTGCTGTGGGGTGTAGCTGCACTTTACAGGTGCTTGAATAAACAACACTACCACTTTCAGGAGAAGAGAAAATGTATAAAAGACAAGCCTAATGACTTCAGCCCAGCCAGCTTTTCCCCCACGCTTCACCAGCCCCCCTTCTTGCATCCCAGACAGCCTCCAACCCAATCCCACTGCCTGTCTCCAAGTGCGTGACAGCAGAAAAAGGCCTTTTCTCCCACAGGAACAGCCAGTGCGACCCAGATATGTTGTGGGGAGGTTTAACCCCTTGTTCTGGCTGGTCACATGCCATGTGTAGTCACAGGAATGCTGAGCCACATACGTATCTGTTTCCAGAGATATGTATATTTTTTTCTTTTACTTACCTTCCCCATTCCAGCATGAGCATGTCCCAGCTTGACCACTACAGGAAAATTTGGAGTTGTGAGCTGAAAGACAAAAGGACCCTTTAATTAGTTAATTTTTTTCCAGCCACTGTATTTGGAATAATTTTCTTTTATTTAGTAGCTTTTACTCCCTTCCTGGATGCTGCAAACTGGATAATAAGAAGGCCAAATAAAGTTTGCCTGGATGGTTGGACAGTGAACAAATAGCACTTTAGGGGATCCCATATGATTTAAAATGGAGGCCTGGCAGAATTGCTCAGATCTGACCCACTTCTGCTGTGTGATAGCAGTTTTCCCACCCTGTAGATAAGGATTTGTGTACACCCATATGCATGTGAAACACTGTTGCACTTGCAAGATTGAGTAAGTGAACACTTTCAGATGCTGAAAACACCTGAATGATGAGAAAGACAAGGGTTGTTTGTTCTTCTCCACATGGACTGCTTTGGCCTTAATAGTGAGTGCACTCCTCCCATCCACAGGGAGGGTAGGAGGACAAGGAGAGAAGGAAGTGGGGCCAACACTTAGGTTCAACTCACAGAGTCCATCTATTCATAAAGCCTGTTCTTCTCTACCTTCAGGGGTGGGTATAGTGAATAAAAGAAAACAAAGAGGTATTGGAATCAGCAATAAAAATAGAAAAAAAAAAGTCATATGTTCTCCCTGGCTTGTGTGGTGTTTCCATTGGGAAGGGTCCTGCCACCCAAGGCATACAAGGTCGTCTTTGAGCACATGTGGGACTGATTTTACTTGAAGAACTGCAAGTACCCTCTCTGCCTCTTCTTCTCCAGTTTCATGCTCATGCAAGGATTCGCTTGGAGTGGTCTCACAGCTGGGCAGCTATACTAGTAGGAAGTGCACATGTCAGGAGTAAGTAGGATATATGTACCACATTTCCCCTATGCACTGGTTAGTCCAATTTTACACCTCTGCTTGGCATCCCTGTGACCTTCATCTTGTGTTGTGCTTGTGATTCTTATGATCTAAATGCTATTTGTTCAGTATATAGCTGGTTATTTTTTATTGCATATTTAATTTCCTTTAAACACACTTTTATCTTAGCTTAAGTGCCCGAAGCGATGAGCTCTATTCATTAAGCAGTTAACCTGGAGATCTGGCAAAGGGAGGTGGTTGAATTTTCATAGATAAATGGGTCTCCTATTTATTTATGTTTGAGAATAGATAAACAACTTGTTCTTGTGCTAATTACCAATTGTCTGTAAGGACAGGCAGGCACTACGCCCTAAAGATAGAATGGTGCTGCAGTCTCCATCTGTGGCAGCTCACTATAAATAACAAAATTAGTAATGAACACCGATATGTTTTGCTATTCAGCTGCTTATATAAAGAAATGTCACAGGAGAGGGGAACAGCGAGTGCATCACGTCCTCAAGCAGCCTGTGTCGCTTTCTTCAGGCAGAAAGCTGAAAAAAGATCTTCTTTGGACCACAGAAAAGCACAATAGATCACAATAGAGCACAGTAGCCCTGGCACAGGCAGGGGCCAGCACCACTGCTTCAGAAGAAGAGGCAAGAGGCTGATAGGTGGCCATACTGAAGTCAAATGGTTACCTGTATGTCTAGGCACATGCTTTTGTCCTCTATTTCACCTTTGCCTCTTTAGTTCATTGTAAGAGCCTGAAATTTAATTTATGCTGGCATAAATGGATCAATTGGAGGACTGCACCTGAGGCTTACTGAAGACAGGGCTCCGGATGGACCATGCCAGGCCTTTAATGCTGGAAGATGAAAGGTAACCTAGTAGTTGGGGCACCCACCTGCTCAGGCTCTGGGAGATGTGGCTCGCTTCCCAGCTCTCTCATCCCTGCCCCACGCGTCCTGTTTGAGTCAAAGTGCTTGCAAGCCCTGGCCTCTGTTCCCTGTTTGGGAGCGGAGGCAGCAGCTGTTCCTACGGAGCAGGAAAAGCAAACTGCACACTGTGAGCCTGCCTGATAGCCTGGCAAGGAGGCCAGAGAAGTGTGGGGGATAGATAATGCTCTATCGCCAGCTCAAGGCAGCCGGAGGCAGGAAGCAGTGTCTCTGCTGCCCTGCTTTTTGTCCCCTGCCTGTGATGTTGCTGAGGGAGCCTGCTCGGGCATGGGGCCCGGGAGTGGGAAGCATCTGTTTTCCTGTATACATGCAAAGAAAGTTTGGGATCCAGTAAACAACCCAAGTTTACTGTTAGTCTGGAAAATACCA
The DNA here is from genome assembly GCA_013397555.1 of Urocynchramus pylzowi. Taxonomy (NCBI): domain Eukaryota; kingdom Metazoa; phylum Chordata; class Aves; order Passeriformes; family Fringillidae; genus Urocynchramus; species Urocynchramus pylzowi. The sequence continues at coordinate 938,319 of VZRH01000841.1, forward strand.
CCAGCAATGACAACGTGCTGCTCAAACGTCTCTCTTTCTCCTTGGTTCTTGGAAACATGAGACAAGCTTTCTTACTAAGGCTCGATCTCATCCCACGTAGGGGTGACCAGCACTTTAGGGTCACACATGGCTTGGCCTAGGCATAGCACTTGGGGCTCGAGGTGAGACTGATCCAGACTGTGAACATGTGGTAGCCTTGCTGGGAAAGCTGTGGCTCCACAAAAATGCTGGTGCATGGTTAGCCAGGAATCTGCCTCTGCTGCTGAAAACCCATCAGATTTCCACGTACATGAACCTGCCTTATGGGGGAGCCAACAAGAGAGCACTGAGCTGCACTATATAATGAGTTTATCTAGTGACAGTGGAGTGCCCTTAGCCTGTGCTGAAGTTAAGTATAATCAAAAGCTCTCCACAGTCTGCAGGACTGAAGCAACCAGAGTCCACAACCACCTGCTGGAAAGCCCTTGCTGAAGGGGTGGAAGAGGTTGAACGCCACTGCAGTCAACAGGGAGACCTCCAGCTTCCACCAGAGTCTTGCTGGGACTCAAGTCCCATTTTTGTTGCTAATAAGGTGGCCAGCCAGCATACTTGGCAAGCACCCAGATGGATAGGGAAGCCAAAAGAAGGGAAAATCTATTATACACACAACTCTGATGCAATTCACACACAAACACAGTGAGAAGATCTGCGGGTGGCCAAAGCCACCACAAGGGCAGACCCCTGAGATGAGTATTTACACATACTGAGTCATAAATTTCACAGGAAAAAAGATTATTATAATCACAGAATAGCATCACATTTTAATAAGAAAAGCATGTTTTTACTGAAATCATGCAAAGACATATATCTGTGTCTATGTGTTGCAAGGGCTACTCTTTTCTCGGAAAAATAGTGAAAAACACTTTGATAATTTTAAAATGTGCATGAACTGTTGACAGGACTGTTATAGATGAAGTTGGCAGGTTTTGGGATGGGACTGTAGTGCTCCAGCTAGCTCAGTGATCTTATGCAGGGTGTTAGTTCATATGCAAAACTCAACCCTTTGAATTAAAATCTTACAAATGTATTCCCAGAGGTTGTGGCAAAGCCTTGAGGTGCCAAGGATGACATAAATGTCTAGAGCTTGTTGTATGCAGAGGCCTGTTAAGAGTCAAACAGCAATTTGAATCCTGAATTAGCAACTCATCCATGTCTTTGGTAGTAGTGAAGAGAGTCATGAAAGTTATTTCCAACTTAGAACACTGATGGCCCAAAGTGTACCATTTCAGCCCCTGATTTTCAGGGCTCTGCTCTGAGTGTAGTGTCACTGCAAAGATGACTTTACACTTTATCAGTTTTGGCAATGGTGTGTAAAATGAGTGCACTTTGCACCCATTAGCCTTTATTTAAAAACAGAGTGGCTGTCAACTGTGACACTTTCCCCTTTACCTTCTGCCCCTCCTTTCCAACAAATAATGACAGCTTCAGTACTTCTTATAAATTTATGAATATTTTCTCTATTCTTTACTGATGGAGCAGTAGAACAGAGTTCTACTTCCTTCATTCCTGAAGGAAGGTATGTTCAAGGCAGTGTTCAAAGCCAGGTTGGACAAGGGCCTTGAGCAACTTGGTCTAGTGGAAGATGTCCCTGCACATGGCAGCAGGGATGACAGATGATCTTTAAGGTCCCTTCCAACCCTTTAACATTTGATGATTCTATGAAACCTGTGAGACCCTCAAGAGAGATGTTGATTTTAAGTTTGTGATTTTTTGTACTGTCCTGTAGTCCATGAAGAAAGTAGAAGGTCTCTTTTGATTTCCTTCTGCTATGTATAGTTTTGTGCATTAGTTCACCTTATCTAGCTCACTTTATACAATGAACTTTCAGTTTCTAGAACTATTCTTTCTTCTGCAGAACCCTTCCAACCAATGCTAAAATGAATAGTACAGTCTGCAATTACATCATGGAGGAAAACTCCCCCATATTAGAAGGGATTTGGGGTGGTGGGAGATGGAGTCATTAAAACTTTGTTCTCTTGGCATTGGTATCGTATTACCATAGCATCCAGTTTTTCAATCAGGCCAGAAAGCCCCATAGCACAAGGTATTGTAATTTTGCCTTTACCCTTCCCCCAGAAGTAATATTCTGAATTTTTCTTTAATACTCTAAACCTGATTTTTATGTTTATTTAGCTGCTTTCACTTGTATGACAAAGTCTGTTTTGGGTGGGTACCTAATGGGTGATGGGAATGTTGTCACGCAGTTGAGACCTAAATGTTGCAAGTAATGTGTGTGGCACTTCCCTGGTGTCAATTACGCTGAAAGAGCTGTGAACATATAATTTCCTGTAAAAGCAAGCAAGCTGATTCAAACCTACAGGAAAATAATGATGTCATGACATGATGTCATTGTGTTTAAGGAACTATCTTACTAAAAACTTGAGCTGAAGATCAGCACTGGCAAGATCAGGGCTGCATGTGGTATGGTTTCTTGTAAGACACACACCTGTGTGTTGATTACTGTATTGTAATTAGAGCACAATGAAGGAAAAATTCATTATCTGGGGAAAGAGGGCCTCAAGACAGCTTTCAAGACAGTTGAAGTAAATCCTGAGGAGGAATAGGTATCTACAAAGGTCTCAGGAGGAAGGAGGAGATAGGGGGTATGATGAGAAGAGCAGTGAGATACTTGTGACAGGAGGAGTTCAATGACAGCTGGGTCACGACAGCATTATATACAGGTGGGATCTGAAACAGTGAGGCAGTTGATGGACGAAATGGCAGCAGGATGGTAAAAAATATCCTTTGATTCTCCCATTACTTTAAAAAAGTACAACAAAAGAGAGAGAAAAAAAAAAAGAAACCCCAAAATCAGCATGACTTAATCCCCACATCCTCGAGTAAACAAACCACAAACCAATGTTTCAGGGCTCCTAACACTTGCTGTGGTTAGAATGGGTCATGGAAGTGAATAAAAAGGGGTAGGCACAAACCGGAACATTTTGTCACTGATTCCACCTCTAGTGTTATGTAACTTCTTTATTTGAGAGAGGACATATTTGGGTTCCTCTAGTGGAGAATAGGAGTGTGAGTATTTGATATCATTCTCATTTCTTTAGAGCTTCAAGTGTGAAAATTATATTAACATATCCAGACAAACAGATGCTCAGCAAAAATACCCAAAATGCAGTATCTGTGTGCTTGTATTCATACATATATCTAGCAGTCCTGGTCAATAAATCCCCATTACCACATAGCAAATCACAAGCAGGTTTTTGAAAGGTTCTATAACTACATAGAAAATTTCTATAATTCCTCAAATGCATGATGTTCACTTGGCAATTTTGCAGTGCTGCCTTTAAGGAAGCTTCTTATCTTTCCTTTTTTGCTAGGAGAGTGAACACATTCTCCCAACTCCTTATGCTGAGAAACTGTCCAAATACTTTGTGGGATGCAGTGAAAGAGAAGAAGAAACTCTTGAGTTTCCTTTCCCCCCTGACTTGAATTGTGTGCCTTTTGCTGTATTTTTCTCTAATTAGAAAATTCCATCCCACATGTGAGCACATTGCAAAGGAAGAGATGGTGAAACCAGTTGTTAACTGTATCATCTAAGCTATGGTAAAAGATATAAGAAGGAGACAGATGGGAAATAAAATGCTTTATGAATTTGTGCTGGAGTCTTCAAAGCCATCACTCTTCTAAGGATCCCTGAGGTTTACAAGATCCTGGCCAACAAACCTCTCTTCACTTGGTAGGTTTGACTGTCTCCCTTTTTCGGGAAAACTCGGAATTCTCACCGATTTCAAAATGGGCAGCATGGGGTTTCTTTGGCGAGAGCAAACTTCCCTAAACTTCACAGAGGAAAACAACCTTTTGCAACAAGTCTCACTGAAGCCAATCATGCCCCAGTTACTGCTGGTCTCCAATCTCACCACACAGTCTGCTGCAGGTAGTTTTCTGTCACCAAAGGACAAATGCTTATGGTTCTCACCCTGACTTTTACACACAGGGAAGCTGTGCACCCTGACTACAAAGCTGGGAGGCCCTCACATGACTCCAAGGGCTTAGTTGTGATTTCACAACTTTCTGTAGCACATGTGAGAGTAGTGCAGTTCTGTCAGTGTAAAGTGAGAGGCAGGTCCTGGGCTTATTAGTACATTTATTGAGAAATATCTGCCTACCACAGAAATGGCTCCAAAGTTTTCTGTTTTCTTGTAAACTTCATGCCCTTGTAAGTGCCAATGACTGCCTGCAGACTTGGTTGGCATTGCCATGTCAGATGCTGGCATGAGCAATGAGCCAGGGGTGCTGCCTGGTACAGGCAATGGCACACTGAAATATTTGAAATACTCTTGGCTCCTGAAAGCTCTTGGACAATGAATCACTGCCTCCTTCCTTCTTGCCATTCTTCAGCACTGAAAGCTATAGAAATAGCAGTACAGAGGACCAGGCACAGTCAGGCTTCTTTGAAAGATCCATTTTTTATATTTTTTTAAAAGCATAGTTAATAATCTTGATTAATGCCTCAGAAGAGACTTTGGACATAAAAAAAAAATGAGGATTACGGGAAGTATCACCCTGCAGCTGGCATCTCATGCTACATCTATACAAGTAAATAGAACAATGACATAGCAAGGACACTGGCCCTGATTTGCCTATACTGTTAAATTGTTAGACCAATCTCTGGCATATTCTGTCTCAAGATGAATAAGCTTCTTCCAAGCAATTCCCAATCACAACATGGAACCACCATAAGTCTGCAGACATGCCCACAGGACACTGGAGGCTTGAAGAGCTTGATAGCACAGCTGTGGTTGGGCCATGACAGAGCTGCTGGAGGATGAGCCTGGCACTGTATGGTTTGCTACTGCTAATATAGCCTCTGTCTGCCTCACTGGGTTGAGCAGGAGAGTTGTTCTTATCTTGCATTATGTATTATATTTGTCTGCTCCCACATTAGTGTTTCATTTTGGTTGTACACACAAATAGTCTATCTCATGCAGCCAGATGTCATACCATTCCCATATGACAGTTTCCACTGACTACTTTTTTCAGGCTGAATTCACAGTGGGTCCTTTTTTGGCTTACAGCCACAGGTATTTACAGCGCATTTCTTTTGCCCACTGACCTGGAAAGTCAGGTATTGCCTCACATGAGAACTGTTTGAGCTATGGGCTTGGTTTGTTCTGTTTTACAGCTAGATCATATTTTCAGCTTTTTGAGCCCTTAGGCTCATGCAGGAATTCAAATACTTTGCTAATGTGGACTGGAGTGAAATACACGTCCCCTGCTTTTTGTGCTCTGGGACATAAATCCTGTTCCATGAATTTACATCCTCCTTGGGCTGCATGTGGAGTTAAACACTGGTAACAGCTCTTCTTAATCCTGAATTTGTTGTGGTGTCTTTTTTTGGCACCTAGAGCAGGTGCCAGGTGGGGGCCAGGTATGAGCTCTTAACTTCCTACATCCTCATTCTTGTGCTTCACAGCTCAAGCTTCTTTCTCCAGATAAAAATCTTCTGTGTTTATCCAGACTAATTTTTGGCTCATGTCGGAGGCATTGAGGACATGAAAGGCAGCCATTGTATCCCATATTTGAATTAGCTCTGTGTCTGTTGAGATTTCTTGGGAACTTCCAAATTACATGTTTTCAGTAGGAGCCAAAAACTGTAGGAAGGGCTGTATTTCACAATCTCTCCAAATTCAGCAATCGCTTGGGAAAGAGAATGAGGTCCCAGGGGGCAAATTTTATATTTTGAAAGGTGGAAGTATCATGTTTCAATGATTCAGTGAATGAGCACTAATTAACTTCTTCCCCCATCCCCAATCCAAATGGGACATGGAATGCTTTCAAACTGCAAAAGGGAAGTTTTTATGACATGCATTTAATTTCTCCACGTTTCATTCTTGAGGATTTTGGAGATATTCAAAACCTTGAAACCTTTCAAGAGCTGAGAAATACATTTTCCTATCTAGGCTTCAAGGGCATGGGTCCCCATTGGCACCACTTGGGTATTTGTCTCCCTCTTGTGTCTTATTCCATGAGAAAAGATACAATCCTGTTCCACCTGTTTGACAAAGCCACTAGAGCTCCCAGTGAAGTGGAAGAAACTGTGAGTGACCTGTGCTCCTAATTGTCTGCAAACTCGGTGCTGAGAGACAACCTATTGATACTAGCGGTAAAAAGCAGAAGGGAGATCAAGCAGGCTCCACACAGGACACAGGCAGAGTTATTTTCAGCTGAGACTGGCTTCTGTTTACATCTTTCCCAGCTGTAACAAGGAAGGGGTTCCTGAAGTGAAAGCATTCAGACGAAGACAGAAGAAACCAGTGTGTGGATCAGCCTTTTTCATCTCGCAACCACCACCTCGGCCAGCGGCATTTTTCCCCTGCTGAGCACACATTGATGTACCACAGGCTGCAACAGCCAGGAATGGTGAGAAGCAGGAAGCAGAGAAATTCCTTTTGGAGTAACACATAGACCCTCTTCTTTACCTTGGGCAAGCCTGGAGTGGCAAAGGATGCTGTGGTCTCTGAGAGCCCACTCCTTCTGTTTGTCTAGAGAGAAAGGGTTCACCCTTTACTGGAAAAAGAGGTGGAGACCTGAGCTGATTTAATCTCTGAGGCAATATCTCCACTTCTCAGGGATAAATGAGACAAATGTGAGTGAGTTGGTCCACGCCCAGTACAGGAAGACATTTGTTTTTTTCCCAGGCACAGTACTGAGGCTGTTGTGGGATCCAGGTAGGATTTTGGAATGTGAGCAGAAACCCACATGGAGGTAACTGGGGATGTGCCCAAAAGAAGGGCATTGGGTTCAGCGGAGGAGCTCATGCCAGGCACTCTGGTTGGAGGTAGAACCAGGCACAGTCAAAGTCTGAAACTAGTCTGGAAAGAGGAGTTTCTTTAAAAACATGTTTCTTTAATACAATTCTACCTCTTTTCTTCCCATCAAACTTCATGCCATTAAGTTATTTTTCAAAAATAGGTGCTGAAATCTTCTATTGAGGTCATGGCTTTTATTCTCATGGAGGTAGTGCCAGCACCTCCGTAATGCAGCAGCTGAACTTCTCTGCAGAGTTTCTGTGCTGCACAAACTGTTGCTATCAAAATACACAGATCAAATTTCAGGGGAGCAGGAGTACCTTTTAAACAACAAATCTTTGCACAGACAAAGAAAATAGTTGCTTTCTCAAAGAAGATAAATCATACCTTAACTGTTTAGGCTTACATAAAGTCTGTAAAGTAAAGTTAATGTGCAAAAAATTAGGTTCAAATGAGAGAAGCCAAATGGACTTCTCATTTTTTCTTGGTCTTATTTCTTAAATTGTGAAATCAAAGAGAGTTATGTATACAAAGAGAGTTTTGTATCCTTGCAGACTTCTCAACTGATTGGTTTTCATCCATCCATTGTGGGTGGGACAATGAAGAAAATATTCAAAACTTCCCATGCAGAAGTGACTTGGCTAATTCCATCCAGAGAGAGTAGCAGGTGTCCATGCGACGTATCTGTGCACTTTTGGACTTCAGTAGCAAGAATCTCTGATACTGGGCCTTGAGGACAGAGTCCTATTTCACATGCACTTTGTAGACAGCCCTAATTAGTTAAATTAGTTTGTCTGCATCATAAATGTAAAGCAGCGCACATTGGATTTGTCTCTAATTGTGGCATTGCTCTGGTGATGGGTTGCAGACTTTTTTTTTTTTTTAACTTTCTCATTAGTGTTTAGCTTTAGGCATTTGTGAGAAACCACAGCCTCCTAAAGCTCCCACTCCTGTCCTCTTCATTTTGACTCACGAGGTTTTAATGGATGAACAGAAGGCAAAGAAAGCCTTTGGTTCTCATACCATTCAGCAAACCTCCGGCTGGCACTGGCATTGTTTGGGAACCCTTGTGGGGATGAAAGCAAACTCTGTACAGATGTGGCCTCTTCTGAGACTGCCCTTTGAGGCCTGTTGATTCTCAGAACAAAAAGCACGTGAGGAGGGTGACTGGCAGGGGATTTCCATGGAGCGCTCTAAGTGAAATTATTTTGAACTGATCCTGCACCACACAGGGATAATGATAGTCCTTGGTGGAAGGAGTTCCCAAAAGCACAAACGCTGCTCTGATCCTTTGTACAGGGCGAATTTTTCCATAACCTCAGTGGGACACTGTGTGGAGATTCTCTGGGCTGATAGGCTCATGAAGCACATCATGATGCCGGCCCACCAGTTTGGAGCTGGAAAATGTAGGGCTGGATGAATATGGCAAAAAAGCCACATGTAGATGGCCTATGCAGGGACAGTTTGGGTGTTTCCGTTCCCAGACCTTTCTGGGGAGGGAGCTTGGGGTTGGCCTACATGGATCTGGCTGCTGCTGTGTATTTTGGGACCTCGGTCTCCACCTGTGAGAAGTTAATGGAGTGAAGCCATCTGGTTGGGTATCTCTGTGCCTGCTGTGAAGACATGCTCACAGGGCGCTAATGACAAATCCTGTCCTCTCTTCTAAACCCTCACACAGGGAGTTTATGAGGCATGATATGCAAACCCTGCCCCACGGAAGGATTAACCAGCTCTCCGAAACTGGGAGTGGTAAATGGGATCCCTCCTGAAACAAATCCCACTGTGAGCACAACCACTGATTAAATTGAGGCTTTGGATGGTAAAACTGTAACCAGGGCAGGAAATTTGATTGCATCCATCAATCCAGCTGTGTGACTTCATGCGGTTGGTGCTGTCCTGAGCTCATCACTGCGGCAGCACGGCATCGCACGCGTCAGGCTTGGAGGCCCGGCCACACCGAGGGCAGTGGGAGTCAGCTCATTCATTTTGATGAAGCCATGCTTTCTTTTGCAATATCTGGTAAAGAATGTTTATCTCAAATTCCTCTCCTACCCTGAGGTATTTTCACTGTTTTATTGCTCAATGATGTAGCTTTTAAGCAATCCATATGAAGATGGCCTTTCATGCCCAAAGCTGAGGCTGACTGAGAGTAGAGGGACAGCTGAGAGGCTGTGGCCATTCACCCAGCTTATGATGCAAGGTCCCAGGGGAACATGGACCAAAGCTGCCTCCAAGTGTCCCCACAGCAGGGAGAAGCAAGTTTTTTCAGGAATTTGGAGCAGTGCTGGGAAAGCTCAGAGAGAGGGGGAAGCCGCTGACCCCTTCCTCTCTCTCTCATCTCTTCCCACACGTCTGTGAGGTCTCAGATGAGGTCATTAAGGACAGGCTGGGACTCCTCCTTCTAGGGTGGTACATCTCCATGCCACACCAGCACTGGCCTGGGACCACAGACCTCACTTGCCCCAAAGTTTCCAGGTTGCCAAGTAATGCCAGGAGACACAAATTACTTCTATATGTGATTTCATTCTTTTATGCCATAAGCTAATTGTTTCCTTGTACCACAATATGTTCCAGCTGTCGGTCTTTATCTGTTTCTGGGTTTCTTCTGTCACTCTGGAGCATGGGCAATTTAGAAATGGTTCCCACATTTCCTCTTTTACTTCAAAAGAAACAAGAAAACAAAACACTCTCAGGCAAAATCTGCCTGCTCCTAACTGTACTTCTCCATATGAGAGGATCCAAGATCAAATTCTCTAAAATATTACCTATCAAAAGGGTTACTCTGCATTTGTTGATGAAGAGCAGAGCTTCTTTGGTGGTGCTGCACACATAGAAGCTCAGACAGAACCAGGACAAGCTAAGCTGTGTAGTATGTGACAAAGACAGTGTTAATGTTTAACACAGTGAGACTACTTGTCCAAGCTTACAAAGTCTGGCTTGGGAGGGAGAATAAGGACCCTTCATTTGTAAAATTTGGTGTAAACCTTCTGTGTCCCCACCAAAAGATGACATTAATTATATTGAATTCACATCTTTAGATCAGCTGGGCTGGTTGAGAGTTGATTTGGTGGTACGCAGTACTGCATAGAGAGCCAGAGATCAGATTTTCAGAGCTACAAGCAATCCATGTGAGAAAGGGATTAAACAGGTCCTTCTTCTCCAAGCACAGCCTTAAAACATTTCCCAACACCCAAGATTATTTTTAATGTACTTTCAAGATATAAAGTAGTATATCAGTTTTAATATTTTTCAACTGCAAATATGTTATGAAGGGAAGAGAAGATGTATAAGGAGTTGCCCAGAGAGGTGGGTGAATTTGGCAGCGAAATTCAAAGCTGACCTTTTCAAAGTATTAATCACTGGCTAAGCCAACATCTGGCTTGTAACTTCAACAGAAGACAGGATGCTGAGTTTACGGAAAGAGTGAGCGGGAATTTTTCAGTGAATCAGGAGGAAGACAGAAATGGCTGTCTGGAATAGGTGTGAATTGTTAGGGAGCTGCCTAAAAGGGATGAAGCAGAGGCTATTTGCTTTAATTCAGTGTGAGTGTTACAGGAGGCAGATGCCCGTGGGCACCCTGATCCTTGGTTCCTACCACTCCTTTGCTTGCAGCTTATTGATGGGAACCAGCAACATGAAGAATTAAATACCCAGGTGCAAACTGAGCCAGCTCTGAACCTCAGCGACCTCTAATTCAGCTTCAGTAGTTTGGTCTGTCCTGGGAGTGTCAGCTGGTGGCCAGAACTTTTCTCCCAAGCAATAGCCAGCAAGAGAGGTCTGTGTTGTTCATGAGCATGGTGAGTTGCATCATGCAACTTAAAATGCAGTTGGACAAATATATACAGCAATAAGGAGGGTAGATTTAAGCTGTGCAGGAATTTTTTGTAAGGAATGGGGTTTATAGTGACTTCAGATGACATTAAGAATGATTGGTGCTACTGCTATTCCTCACCAGCTCCTCTCTGTAAACATGGCCACAAGAGTCAGCAGAGAATGGATACTTTGGCCCTTTGGGTCATGCCTGAGACAGGGGCTTTGCTTGCCAGGTTGGCTATGGGAAGTGTGTCATTTAGTGGAAATCCACTAAATGTGGATTTGGGGTGTGAGACCAAAGCCCAGCATGTGTTCTGGCAGTAGTGCAGGGCTGGAACTCCTCTTTTTCTGTGAGATAGGTGCCCAAGCCCAGCAAGCCAGGCAGTCAGAGCACTGGCACTCTGAGCTCACATTGTGAACCTCATGTTAGTTGTGCCTCACATTTGCCAAGGATGGTACAATATATGCCAAGTGAAGAAAGGAGTTTCAGTCTGTAGAAGTGTGCCAGCACTGGGACTTTTTGCAGGTGGAAAGATCATAGGGCTGACCCTTTACACTGCTCAGGGAGACACAGGCAGCAAGAAGGGAGGAAGGCCCACAGATACCATGGCCTTTTTTGGAGGTTAGTAGTGACTGCAGATGACAGTGAAATGCAGTCTGTCAGTGCTGTCAGGTGATAAAAGAAAAGCATAATCCCATCATGCATTAGCTCCTGCTCACCCTCTTTACTGCAAATAGAGCCCAAGTTCCCAGATTTGGAGAAATAAGGGCTTAGATCTAGGGTTCAATGGACTCAATCAGCTTGAGAAAATGATTCAGCTAAAGCCAGCACTGACTGAAAACAGAGGGCAGCTCCTCGGGTAACTGATGCTTCAGTGCTGCCAGCTTAGGGCTGAGGTCTTCAATGCACTAGACATTGTACAAAACCAGAATGCAAACATCCAGGCAAAACACAACTAGTGAATAAACAGGAAAGCAGATGAGTGCAGGTGTAGTGGGAAGATGGCCAGCACAAATGAGTATACACCATGTTGTGACAGAAAATTGTCACCGCTCCTAATCACTTACTTGGCTAGTCAGAAGTAGATCCTGGGGAAGCCCAGGAGTAGATCCTCCCAGTGTAATCTATTCTGAGACTGATTATTTGACAGGTGGAGATGTGAGAAAGCACCAGAGTGAAGCAGGTCCTTCAGCCATTCACACGACACTGAATTTTCCCAGGCGTGCTGGCCAAGCGTGCTCAAGCCAGAGTTTCTGTGTTACCTAACCCACAGGCCTGGACCTGATCTGCACTAGCACTTCTGATGAGATGAGATTTCATAAACTCCTTAGCTTAGATGAAGTGAAAGGATGCAATGAAAGAACTAAGCTCTTCTTGAGGTTGAGTTCTTAACTTCCAGAATTAAAGTCAAGGATTTGGAAACCTGAGATCAGCATACTAACACTGATGAAAACTCAGTTTTGAGCATGGTCTGACAGAGCTCTGACATTGCCTGTCTTGGTGTGGTGGAAAGCATTGTTGTTTTCAAATCCATGCATTGGGAAGAACTTGCAGAGGGATTTTTTCTTAGAGACAAGATGACCTATTATCAATATATAGGATTATAAATTAGAGTATATTATGCTGAATACTGCACAAAACACACCCCAATTCAAGCATTTATAGTCAAAACAGAGACAATGAAGGGGAATTATCTTCATTTGGGGAATGAAAAACTGAAGCACTGGGAGAATAAGTGACTTGCCATGAATCAAACAGGCAATCTGTGGCAGAGCCAAGAATAAAATCCAGATCCCACTGTAGCAACCTAACTAGGAACATCCTTCCCATTGAATAGTTTAATTAACATAAAATAAGCAGCAAGTTGACTCAACGTGTTTTTAATTTTACTTGTGTACTTCAGAGAACACAATAATTGCATTTTATAATCTAAAAATAAACAAACACATATGTTTGTTAGAAAAACAACAGGCACACAGGAAAAATAATTCTTCCTTCTATTATATTTGGTGTGGAGTCCTTCATTAGGACTAAAATTGTTATGTGAAGTGAAGGAAGAGAGTAAAGAACTCTCTCCTTCTGTGCTAGTTCATTAGAATTAAAAATAAGCCTTCTTTTAGGTTTGCACTGAGTGCCAGGGCTCTGCGTAAACAGGGAGTCAAAGGATGGATTCTTTAAGCACAGATTCCATCAAATCCACCACATCCTCAGTCATCTCAGCAATCTGCAGAGGCTAAGAGGCAGAACTGAGAATTTGCTAGCACCTTTGCAATTTGAAAGGGTCCAAAGATGGAAAGAGTCTGGAAAGCACCTGAGCCCTCCCGTATCCTGAAAGGGAAGATAAGAACAAAAAGGGATACAATAGCAAATCCCAGTCAAGGGAAAGATGTCTTTTAAACTCAGCAACAAATCTGTCTAGCCTTTGAAGATGGCTACACCAGGCTTCATTCCCAGACAGCAGGGTGAGCATTCCTCTCTAAAATTAAGCCCCTGGCAATTGCTTCCCCCAGGAATAGGCATGTACTGAGTGCAGGAAAGCTACACGTGAGTGACAATAGGATTTAAAGAGCAAGAGAGACAGAAGAACTGATTGAGACCTCATGGGAACACTCACAGAGCCTTTTCTACATGCAAAACACTTGCATTGAATTAAGCTAAATCAATATAAGCCAGCTGGAAAGTGATCAATGGGGATGGCATTCCCAGGCAAACAAGAGATCATTTTGCAGGGGCTGCCTACCAGCCTAGTGCCACGTAGCCCTGGCCAGCAGAGATTCACTGGGGGCGTCAAAAGGCAGCAGCTCTTGTGGTAAGCACTCTTGCAATGCATGACGCAAGCACAGCCCATGTCTGCAGCTACTCCCCTGCCAGGGCACAGCCACACCACCAGCCCTGACAGGGAGCACTGGGCCTGAGGCAGCTGCCCCTGGGGATGGCAGAGGAGCAGCTGCAGCCTGGTGCTGTGCTAGAAGGATGATGTCCCTCCTTGCCAGCCCAGAGCACGTGCCGAGCAACTGCAAGTCTGCCCAACGCATGTTTTGGACGTAGATCAGCCTTCACTAACTTGGGCTCTCTTCTGCAACTCCTTTCCCACACATAAAGTGAAACTAGAAAATTTGGCAGACCTCTGGCTTTTGTCTACGGAGCTGAAAAGGCACAACTCTTTCTTACTGTGACATTGCTGCCACTATGACACAAACCCTGCTTTGATTTTCACTAGGGTGATTTTACATGATTTTTTTTGTCTGTAAGGAATGTCAGGAAAATGTGAGTAATATTTGATGCACCCAGGATTAGGTCTAAGATTACATTTTGAAGCAGAACCTTGGCCAACTGGAACCTGGTGGCTGATTCTTCCAGCCACTGCATCCCTTCCAGGAGAAACTGCCCCTGTTGCACTCTATTTTTCTTCTGTGATCAAAGCTTTAAGACATTTAAAGGTTATAGACAGATCCCTTTCTTGTGCCCAGGTTTGTGTTACTTAAGCTAAAGAGCTGGGAGTAAGAAACTGAATAAAGCAGGTTTCTGTCACACTCCTCCAATCAGTTGTCACCCAACATTAAACACATATGAATCTTATTTTTATATCTGCAGCAGCCAGTCTGGACAACGTTTAATATCAGTAGAGATCAGTTGGAGGTTTCAGAGCCTGGTTTGTCCAAACCATCTGAGATACATACCTCAGGCTGAGAATAGCTGTTCCACAGTAATACCTGTATTCCTCCCCACTGATGACAAAGACAGTGCCAGTGACCAGGTCAAATATATACATTTACAGGATACATGTGTGGATTCAGTTGAATGAAATTGATTTTGACTAATGCTCTGGTGCCCACAGGTAAAAAAAAAAAAAACTAAGAAAATTCTCTGAATGGAAGAAAAATCCTCACCTTTCTGGAGCTAATGCTCTCTGGGCATATCTATGGTAACTTGAAAAATTTAAACAGGGCTTCTTGTCTGCCAGCAGACATTGGAGGCCAAGGAAAAGGAGGAGCCTGGTTTGCTCTAAGATGCTGGGGAGTGGCAACTGGAGTGACTGTGTGTGGAAGTGTGGACACTCTGTGTCCTTGTGGCCTCTCACTGCTCAGTGATTACAGGAAATTATGCTTAGGTGACTCTTCAGGTGAACGCTTCTACATCACTCAGAGGTGGCTTTATTTTTGACAATAGCTGGTTCTGGGTTACTGGATGCTTCTAGTAGTTTTGAATTAAGCATGACATCTGTGGCTCACTAGGATGCTGCAACACAGGAATTTGAAGAGTACTGGCTTCCATGTAAAAATAAAACATGTGAACCATACGTCATTATGCAGTAAGATAACCAGGGGTAAGGACAGCAGAGTTTTGGATTGTCAGAGGTTTGAAAATCCAAACTCCTTGATCTTGAGAAGCTGACTCTTTAGAAATACAGCAAACATGGCTAGAACCTGAGAAAAAGCAGTCAAAATTTATTGGATGAGCCAGAGGTATTATTTAGAAATGTCATTAAAATTTGCCAGCCAAAGGAAATTACCTAATTCAGACTAAAAGCTACACAAGACAGACAGTGCTGTCATGCCACAGAGGATGCCATTACAAGACAGGAGAGTGGCAGCAGAATGGAACATTGAGCATGAAGCTGCCTCACAAAGCTGCACAAACACCACAAGTCAGGACAAGGCCATGTATTTGGAAAAACCTTCAAGGATCACTGTAATTTCTATCTCTGTCCAAGACACTGCCCAGCATGGACAAAGAGGACAACAGCACCATGTTGGCAGGCAACACTTCATGGGAGCAGTGAGCAGTGCTGCATAGGATTAGAGCACTATCTTCTCAAAAGCAAAGGAAATGCCTGTGCCTTGAACATGATGCTGGTGCAAGCTGAAGTGTTGCCAGGAACAGGCATGTTAATATAGAAAGTAAAACTACAGGCAATTGACCATAAATAAATGAAGCTCGGGACTTAGTGTGGTGAGCTAATTCCTATTGGAGTTGTGACTAAACTCATGGGCAATTAGCGAATTGGAAGAAGTACAATTTATAATCACACCAAGAGAAAAAAATTATCCATGAATAAAAACATGCCACTCCCTTAATTTCATTAAAGAGGTAACTCATCAAACAGGCAGAAGATCAAAACAATTGAAAAAGAATTTGAGGATATCTTCCAAGGGAAAGGGAACCTGTTAAGGCTTGTCACAATTACTGAAATCACAGGCCAGTCAAGTGAAAACTCCCATGGCATGGGAACAGCTGGTCAGCTGATGCAGTCTGGCATAAATTCCTTTGTGTTGGAGAAATGAGGTATTTATTTCAGAGGCAGCCTTACTAGATAGCCAGACAGGTGATCATATCCATTTTTGCTAGGTCTACTCACGTGGCGTAGCTAGTTGCCAACACAGCACTGCACTTTTAGCAGAGTCTGTGTCTGTGATGAGACATTATGAGACATTTTATTACTGGTCCAAATTTACACTCAGTACAACAGGTTGGTAAGAAAGCATTATCAAAATGAGAAACTACCCAGTGGAAAAGGGTAAGGATGTGAGGAAGTTAACTGTTACCTGTATTTAGCATTGCTAAATTATAGGATTTTGCAGAAGATGAGTGGTTTGTCAGCTACACATGTCTTCTTCAGCAAAAAATCTGAAGAGGTAAGAATGCCTAAAGTGTTAGAAAGTGATCAAACTAAAGCCTAGCACATCTACAAAGAAACAGATGAGGTAGAACAAACTTTTAAGGACTGAGGTCCTGGAACCATCCACTCCTTCATGAAAGCAAAGCAGACAATCTATAAAAAAAAAAAAAAAGTATCTGGCATTCTATGTTTTTGTTGGTGAAGGTGCACAGGGAGAACTGTATTTTGAAAGCAGCAACTGCTTTGATGACAGGCCCGTGTTATGCACTGATGGACTGAAAATCAGGCCCCAGTGAAATGCATCTCCTTCAGCTATGATAGCTCTAAATAATTTCTGAACAGGCACAGCTCATTCAGGACTACTGTTTACTGCCATTTAGTGAGGAGGTACTGCATTAGCTGGCATTCAGGATAAGCATCTCTTGAAGTCAAAATAATTTTGCAATTACTTAGAAACTTATTGTACTTTCATCACAATACTGATTTGCCAAAAGATCACATATCAGTCCAGTATAACTTGGGAAAAGCAAACTAAAAAGCACTTGAAATGCAAGGTTACAGCAATTCACAATGGCTTATCTTTTTGTGAAAAAATGTCATCAAGACAGTATTTTCTAGTGGAAATGTCAAATGAAAGCAGGAACATTTTAAACACGAGGAGAAGAATACATTTCCCTTAAATGGAGATTTTTTCTTTATGAAAATGCATTAAAACAGTCAATCGACAATACTTTTTATGCAAAGCAGGACCTTTGGGACATGGAAAATCACACAAAACTTGTAATTCTATGATGGTCTATCTGCTATCTTCTGCCAGGCTTAAAGCCTCTGGTGTTATCAGAAAAATGACAAATCAACAACACAGATCTAAGAGAAGCACCTATGAGTGTTCTGGGAATCTAAATGAAGCTAGTTACAACAACTGGAAAATTAATTAGACCGCTGAGGTACTTAGCTGTCTAAGGACCATTTCTGTGGTCTGGGCCTGAATTCTTCTGGAACAGAGGGGCAAAGCACTGCAGCTGTATTGGAAACAGCTGAAACAACCTTTTTTTTTATCACAGCACCATTTCCTAACTTCTAAACCCATTCCCCCCAAAAAACTCCCATAAACTGTGAAATGCCAACAACAAAAATAAAGTAAAACAGAAGGGATGTCCTTAAAATAAAATACAGAATTAAATTTCCTTCTGGACTCCTCATAAGGTTCTCCCATCCCAACAAGGGAATAGTGACATTGGTTCAAGGTGTCATCCCCTGTCTGAGTCATTGAGCTGCACAGAATGGAAGGGAAAGGGAAAGCATTTCCAATGGGTCTCCAGGGCTTTAGCCCACTGAATTCCTCCCCAGCACACAATCTCTGGAAGAAGTGGAGGAACCCCTTGAGCAGGAAGTGATTCAGAAACATACGATGGTCTGTTTGCAGTGACTCACAACACATCAGTAGCAGAATTGTCCAGAGACCTATAGAATGTCAGGACTCTTTTTATACCATTGTGCAAGCACAAGTACCAAGAAACATATGTTTCCTATCACTCAGCCCAGCTTTATGCTAGACTAATACATAACAATCTCTCTTGCTTGAAAACAGCCCTGGGCTTGCATAGATGTGGTCAGCATATTATTATTACTATTAGCATCATCATTAGCATCATCATCATCATCATCACATATGTTTCTGTTGAAGAGTGCATAGATGCAATTACAATTTGTTCCTTGTTTCCATCAGACTGCACTGTGTCAATATATACACTGTGGATGGTATATATGTTTAACACTGTCCTCTACAAGCAGGTTCCATGGAGACACGCCATCACCTGATGTCTCTGTGGCTGAACATAACTTACTATAAGATACTGGTTTACCTTTTGAAAAATTTTTCCTTCTGGTGACCATTCAGGATGGAATATTCCACCCTGAGTGCTTCCCTTAAGAAGACTAGATGGACTATTTCAAGGAAACCAGAAGGCTCAATAGACATAAATTCAGACATACAAACAAAAGAAGAGTTGGTTTGCCCATAGTAAAGAATACCTGTGACTGCTACCTTGTGAATCTGAGAACTTCAGCTATGAAAAGGGTAGCAGTCCCTGAATTTTTTAATAATTATAAAAATTTGGCCAACTTTGGTCAAGTTTCAAACTTCTGGTACCTGCAGTTAGCACCTGCCAAACACAGTCCTGCCAAAGATCTACACCAAGTGTATCAAAACATCTCTCTGTGCTAAGCAGGTTTCTGAAGTACAGAGGTTCACTGAGATCTTCCCCTGAAATTACAGGTGCTACAGGTATTGAACTGAAGCAAAGCAGTCTGTGGGTGTGGAAACATGAACAAACAAATGTAGGGAAGCATATGACTTTGTGTGAACTGATACGTAGCAATTATCCCTGTTCATTCTTACCCTGCACCAAATGGGGTAATTCACAGCAATTTACCTTTCAATAAAGGGCAAATAAACTGCCCTGCATTTACAGCACACTGAGAGTTGTCAGCAAACAGACACCAGTTTGTGGTTATGAGGAGCTGATGGGATGTGCTACTGCATGGTGATGTTTCTGCACCTCTGTCCCTTTCTCTGGGACATGTGGGGCATGCCACAGTCCCTGTGCTGGGCTAACATAGGAGCCACTGGGAGAGCCATGTTTTAAACACAGAAAAAACAAGAATCAGCTCTGGGAAGGAGTGGTTTTGTCCAGGGAACAGTGGAAAGTCAGCTGATGACACTGGGCTTGAGGACTGCTATGAGGGTGGAAACTAGAAGTAAAGTCTGGCCGTGTGAGCATAAGGATGGGAGACAAGAGCAGAGTACATGGGGACCAGTGGGACAAAGAGTCCATGAGGAAACACAGCAGAGATGTGATCTGATGTGCAGTGATGAGGAAGGCAAGGAGTAGCTGGGCAAGGAACTATGGACCAAAGAAGAGCAAGGTGTTGTCAAGGATCTTATGGAAGGCACGTATCTTACAGGGATCAAGGGGCAAACAGAAAACTGGGATGGGCTGGAGAGAGTTGGAAATAAAGTGGTGTACTGTGAATGAACAGATATCTAGGAAGGGAGTCTGAGTGAATAAACAAGCAGGTAGGCAGAGTCAGAGAGGGGAGGGAGCATGGATAGAGCCAGGGATAAAGGCACTGGATGGGTCAGCCAAGGCCAGTGGTGACAAATACTGGGACTTAGTGGGCACCATGTATATGACAGGGAAGAACAGGACAGATATTAAAACCAGCTACATGAGGAGAATAGGGCTTGCCTGAGGAGAATAGGGCTTGCCTAAGGAGCCATGATCAGACAAACCCAGACTGTAGATACAGATGAACTCAAGGGAACGGGGAAGGAAAGCCTGTCTCCAGTGTGACCTTTTCCCTTCAGAGTCCAGAGTGGATTTTAAATGTCCCAATTGTTACCAGTTTTCTCCCAGCAGAAAATATTTGCAAAGATGTCCTTATGGCCACAGGTGATGAGTGCAAACACATGCCTGCTCTTCATGAAGTGCAGGTCAAAGTGCCAACCTTGGTGAGTCATGCATGTACCAATATACAGCTGCCAGAGGGAATTTTTTTTTCCAGTGTGATTTGTGGTAAGCCTAGGGATTGCCATGCCCATATATCACATGAAAAGAACCTTATTAAGGTCAAAAAGTTAAGCACTCAAACTTTAGGAAATACAAACTTCGTTTTCCTTCCTTGTACATAAGCTTTATGAATCAGCATTTAATTACATGACTGTGAACTATTTTTTCCACAGGTCCCCTTCAGAAAAGTCCACCAGGTAGATCTGTTCTGAGGCTAAATCCAGGAAGAAGTTGTTTGCAGGACCCCTGCTTCATTTCTTCCAGGAGTCAGAAAGTGCATAATTATGTGTCAGGGAGTAGCAGATTAAGAAAGGGCAGTCTGATGATTTAGGCAGCTGAAAGACATCTTGGGGAATAGAATTCTGTCCCTATGTGTGCCAAAAAGTCCAAAAGAAATTCTGAGAAAATCCTTTAAATCACAGTTCTCTGTAGAAATTAATGTTCTGTCTCTCAATTTTTGACTTTCTTAGTTTTGGACACAGTAAACTAACTTGAAAATTTTTCAATCCTGCTGTAATGAACTCCAGAGAGTGATATCTTGGACTCATGTTTGTTGTGGAAAGGAAGAACTGACTTCTTAAACTTTTCAAACTTTTTAAAATGTGACTGGAAAACAGGCTATAAATATGTTCCTGAAGAATAAATACCAGATGTAAAAAGAATCTATAATCCAGTGGAGAAAAGTAAAGTAAGCACCTGTATCTGTGAGATGAAGCTAGACAGATTCATATGAGGAATTTGGCATAAAGCTTTAACAGTGAAAGTAATTAATCATCTCTCCAAAATCAACCCAAGAAAATCATCAGCTCTTTATCTCTTTGGGTCTTCAAATTGAGACTAACTGCCTTCCTAGCTACTTGCTTTATTCCTTGGATAATCCTGAAGTATTTGACTAATTACAGGGACAATTTAATTAAATTGTATCTAGGTCTGTAAAACAGAGGAAGTCAGACTCTGTGACCTAACAACCCTTATCTTTACTAATCCGAGTGCCAGGTAGTCATTGTTGCATCTGAAGTCAGTTGAAACTTCTCTATGATTACATAAAATTCTAAATAGTGATACACAGACAAAAACCCCCAGAATCTCAGATATCTCACTTAAGATACTTAAATACAGTACTTTTGAACATAATCCCTTACTAGCTCAAATTTACATCTATATGATGGCTCTGATAATCTCCCCTTAGCTGGAAGGGGTGTTTTGAATGTGCACTGTTTATTATTTATGAAACTTCAGCAATGAGAACCACTGAAATGCCCATGGGTAAAAGAATAGTTCTCTCCTTAGGACAGCATTTGAATAGTGTCAGAAGAGTGGACCAAAACTTATGAGGAGGTAACAGGTCATTCAGTCAGAACTGGGTGTTAAATGATGCAGAAAATTTGTGGAAAAAAAGTCAGGATGTGATCAGTAGTTAAAGACTTATGCACAGATGCATAAGCATAAGGGAAGCAAAGAAGGTTGTTTCAATCAATCCTGATAATGGAATTTTCCAAGATATCTACAGTTTTCAGCCTGATTATGTTCCTTAGTTTATTATCTGACACACAAAATAAAATGAAGTTTCTGGTTTTTCAGAGCCCTGAGCTCACTAATGGCCCGAAGGATCCTGAGACCCCTCACCTGGAGCTCACACCCATGGGCCCAGGAGCTCTATCTAAGCTCAGCCCTGGGCATTCATTGCTTGCTTGTGGAGTGCTGGTCTCCTGTCCAGCCATGGCCCTGCTCCTGTCTGGTTATGAAGCCTGTTGAACTGGATCTAGACCTATGGATTAGCTTCATGGCTTGATTTTTGTCACTGTGGACCTGCCTGGTGGGCACTGGATCTGATCCTTTTCCCTGACTTTGTGGCTTGGCCTCAGAACCTGTCCCATCACCATTATACAGTATTTTGACCTGAATTTTTGGTTGGACCTGGCCATCATCTCTGGGTTTGTCTGGCTCACCTCTGGCAATGTGGGACTGAGATCTGGCTAGTAAGGCTCCCTCTTGGCTCCTGCCTCACCTTCCTTTAAGGAGCAGCCCTGCTCTTGCTGCTCCCTGACAGACATACCCCGGTGTTGGGGTGCTGGCTGCTCCGAGGGAGCAGCTGCCTTGCCATTTGGAGCAAGAAAGCAACGTAACAGAGGGAGGGAGAACTCTCCAGCCAAACAGAACTAATTTAATTTTTTAGCCATAACCAAAGTTTGGTGACTGGTAGCTGTGTGTTATGTGCAACTAAGTGTGTGCACCCAGAGCTCCAGTCTGACTGTAAGATGACATCAGCTTCAGCAGCATGCCAGCAGCCTCTCAGTCATCTCTTTCCTACTGCTTGCCAAGAGCTGTTGATGCTTCCCAAAACATGTGGTAAAAGAAGCCTCATGCGTGTTTACATTCAAGGCAGGATGAAGGCCTGGCCCTGACCAGACTGCCTCAGTGCACTCCAGAGTCTGAGTCAAAACAATGCTGCTTTGACAGGGGCTGGTTTCTGATGGCTCCTCAAGAGCTGGGCGAGGCTGCTTCCCATCGTGTTCCTCTGCCGGGTCTGTTTATCTTCCCTGACATTCCGATATGTGAGAAATCAAGTGTGGGACAAAAACCATCGTCCTGGGAATGACGGAAGTAAGGTCTCATGCTCGAAGCCAGCCTTGGTGAGTGGTTTCCAAAAGCTGGCACAAGCACAGAAGCTGTGTATGAGCTCTGTGAAAAGCTTATCTGTGCGTGTCCTCTGCCTGTTTCCCAGCAAGTAAATATCATGTAATGTAACCGCCCCTGTGACCGTGCATGACAGAGATTTACAGGAAGGCGTTTACTTTGGTTCCTAGCTGTAATACCAACACTGCACAGCTTCTAACTACTGAGGCAGGCTTGCCCTTGTGAGCTGAACAGCTCAAGTTTGAAGGGATGGAGATCCCTCTGCTGAGAAAAATGTGTGGTCTGATGAAGACAGCGTCCCCTCTCACCATCTTGGGAAGCAACAGAAAGGAATTAATGAGTAGACTTGAGTCTGTTCCGTTGGCACTTTAGATTTTACTATGACAGTAATGAAGTTTAAAAAAAAAGTTTCAAATATAACAGGGAGGGATATTATGCCTTCTAATTATGTGCCATAAGCTGGGCAAACCAGTGGTACCTAAACATGCACAGGAAGAGCTTGAACATCCTCATTTCAGGCAATAGCTGTACTTCAGGGAAGTGACAATCCAGTCTAAAGGATGGATTAGAATATGTTGTTTTAAAAAACCCTTTCTTTGGACAGAATGGAGTGAGTCTGTGTGTGTGTCTAAACTGTACATGTTCTTGTTAAAACAAAGGAGTTCCTGATGACCAGAAGTGGCTGTCAAAGTCAGTGCAGGTAGCCAGCTGAAGTGACCTGGAGGAATGGTTAATGGGCTAAGAGGGACAGGTTTTAGTGGCCTGGACTGAAGCAGGGGTCAGGCCTTGCTATCCAGCTGTGACAGTCTAGGGCCCAGGTCAGCAGAAACTGCAATTGTGTCTCTGAAACAGCACTGGCAGCTGCTTCACCAAGAACTGGTAGGGTTTGAAATGATGGCTGTGTTATAGGAAAGGTCTAGCTGATTAATCTAGCCCTTCCACCTCATTGTTCTTACAGTACATTATTTTGTTTATTTTTACTGTCTTCCCTTTACTCAACAATGTGCTGTTTTGGTGAGTTGTTAGGTGCACCATATGGCAGCAGGGAGGCTGAGCCCTCAGATGAGCCCATCAGTTCTTGTTTCCCCATGTTTTGGGGTGGCAGATTCAGCTGATGCTTGTTGAAGCCTCAAAATTGAGCTGTGCCATTCTGCTGCTAGCTTAGGATCATGCAGGAGGATTACACAACCGTAGCTTCTCTCTAAATTTTTTGTTATGAGAATCTGCTTTATTTCTAAACATAACTAAAGAAAGGGCAGAATGGTACTTCCTAGGAATATTTACTTAATGGCTTTCAAAGGTTTCAGGGGAAAAGGTCCTCATCAGCTCATAAGGTGTAGAAGAGTGACCAGCTGGTAGGACCTCAGATTCTGGTAAATTCTGGAAAATTGTAGAAGCCCTGTAATGCTTTTTCAGAGTTCAGCATGCTTGTCCAAAATCTCTGTAAGCCTTTCTCACCATAGTACTGCAAGTCTTAGGAAACTCATTGAGTCCATCACCTCCTACCTCTAATTTTGCAAAACTTCCCCAGGGGCTTCCTCCTTTTCCCCTCAGTCTTTTTGGTTTATAACTACAGGGGCAGAGCCATGTGAATTTGGTAGTAGCACTGCATTCAGAACCGTATGTAATGAAGAGCTGCAATTTGCTGGGCACAATGACCTCTGCTGGGACCTTTCTCTGTGTTGCAGGCAGAGCTAATGCATATGCAGCTGTTTTCCAATCAGTCACGTTATCTTCTGTAGAGGTCAAGGCTCCACTGCATTCTCTGGTTTTGCTGCCCTTTAGTACTGTTGGAGAACTTTCCAGCTCGTGCTGTTTCCCAGAACAGACACTGTCCCACTAACTCCAACCCATGGCTTCCCCCAGTTCAGCATGAAAGATGCCTGCCATGCACAAAGACCATTTGCAATGAGGGTGCACCTGACTGCATTGCTGGACTTTGTGGATGCTGTCTTTTCTTGCTTAGTACTAAACACTCATATGCCTTGTACACAGCATTTACCCTGATTATTGCATTTCTGATAGAAAACCAGAAGCTTTTCTTTGTCAGTATTCTTCTCTCAGCATCTTTGTATCTAATTCTGTAGATATCTATCTTCTCCCTTTGATTCCAGGCACATACATTAGCCTGCCATTGTTTTTGAATTAAATCCCCATTTTGTATTTATATTTGTGCTTTATTCTTCTGGGGGGACAGCTTTTGACATGTCTGTAAGGGTACAGAGCTCTGCTGGTAGAATAAAAAATAAGTTTTAGTTCTAACACCCTGAGATCCATGTGTTTCCATTCTGAGGTCCAAAGAGCCAAGTGAATAAAATGTGACTTGCTTATTCTTGATTTTATTTCTTTAAATCTAGACCTCCTGGTGCCAAGAGAGTTCTTCTGAAAAGAGACAGTAAGACAGAAATAATTATGTCCACATTTGTTTTTGTATTTTCTTGACATTTCAATCAACCTCTGAAAACTTCAGGCTGCGAAGTACCCTAATCAGCAGTAGGTTCAATTTTAAAAACATTTTCTATGTTGAAAGATAGAGGTATCATCCCAGGGAGACATCACTGATAAGCACTTGAATGTTGCAATTTGTAAAGAATATTTCAAAATGTCAAAAATGGAATTCTTGCTTCACATTTGATGATCAAAAAATACTCCAAAACTTTTTAATATAGTACAGGTGATAGAAATACCAGTGGGTATCTATACTATCACTTAAAATGGGTTGGCATGAAATGTAGTGAATATGTCTGTCTATACTGATTTCAAAAGTAATAGTAGCAGCAAGTATTTAACTGAATTAATTAGAAACAGTTACTTTTGAATGTAGTTTCTACTTGCTACATTCACTTGTCTGGGCTGGTTTCTTCAAGGGTATGTTTGTTAGCTTTTGAAGCAAACACCACCAGCCTTTAGGCTGTTTTAGAGATATTTGCAGCTGAAAGCATTTGTTACATCATACATGTTACTCTGTACTTTCCTGGATGTCAGAAACTACAGAAATACTTCACAACTAAAATGGATCAGACATTTAAAAAGCCAAGGGGAGGAAAAAATTTCTAGGCCAGGAACTGAGGATGAGAGATGAAGCAGCCTGCCAAAGTTTACAAAGGAAAATCTATGCTAGACTAGGAACTGGACCCAGACATCCTAAATGTCGGTCCAGCCGTAACCACAAGCCTGCCCCTCTTCTGATTCATAAATACTATTGCAAATTAACTAGCAGCTCTGAGTCCTTGTGATGCATTAGTCATAAACAGTGGAGTAAAAGTATTGCATTCTTTGTAAAAATGCAACACTTTGAGTTTGGGTTTGCCTTGGTACTAGTCAGCCTTTCTAACTAGAGAGTCATTGACTGAAATGTGTGCTGCAGTTACCAGATTTAGACTTTGGCTGTTTGTCATTGCTGTGTCTGTAGCCAGGACTCACTCAGGATGCTACTCTGTGACAAAGAGACTACGTTGGTAAAAAGCATTCACATTTTAGCTGTCACAGCAAGGAATGATTGTTGCCACCTGAATAAGTGCCTTTTCTAGCATAGGTATTGTGTATATATATATCTGGGACATAGGCATGGGCCTTCTGAGTATTTTTACATGACAATAAGTTATTTGAAGCCAATAGACTCTGCTGCGGGATTTTTGTGGCAACATCTCTATTGTGGCTGAATACCCCTGAAAATGTCTTTATAGCTTCTCAGAACAAAAGAGAAAATCCAAAAGGTGTCTCTGACCATCAAGGATGGTCTGAGATTGCTCTCAAAACCTCACCTAAGTGTAAGACTTTAAAATCCCTTGTTACTGCCTGGTGAGGTGCTCACTGGCCAAGGACTGATTAGAGAAGACACTGATTGTGCAGCTGATGCCAATATTACTCCCAAAGAGCATCCATCTCAAACTCAAGTCCTATGTACGTATGATCCGTGACTGACTTGGAGTCAGAATAATAAATGGGAATCATGCTGCTCAGCATGAGCAAATCTAACTATACTGCTGCTCACCATATTTCAGAGGAAAAATAGCTGTCAGGCATGCAATTATCTAAGTCTGCTAGGAAATAACTCTATCTGTACAGTGAACTTTGGGAAATCCCCTTGTCAAATTCACTGACTAGTGACTGTAAAGAATCACAGAACAATAGATATTGTGATTGGAACAGATGTAGAAGTCATCTACTCCACCCAAAGAATTATTCACAGAAGTGCTATTGCCAGCACATCATCTGGTCAGCCCTAACTCTGAATAGCTGCATCCTGAAAACTGCCTAAATTGGATATTCTATGAGCTCTGTGGCCTGTCTGTTCCAATGCTGCACTACCTTTATAGGAATTTCCTCCTTCATGTCCAGCTCCTGTGGCTCCTGTTCGATGTTTATCATCTGATGCTGCTGAGGAAAACGTGGATCTGTTGTGCTTGTAATTACCCTTCAGGCAGTTGCAGGCTGTTTGATTAGCTTTCCTTTCACCTGCCTCAACATGCCTCAGGTACACCCTTGCCAATCATGTGCTCCAGGCCCTGACCACTTCTGGTCAGAGTGTTAGACTTGTGCTGGACACTCTCCAGTTTCCTCCCATCCCTCTGCAATGTTCAGGTTCCAGACTGGATAGTGTGTCCTGTGCAGCCTCATCAGTGTCAGGCACCAGAGAAAAGAACTCTCCTAGATCTGCCAGCCATGCTGCTCCTCATGTAGTGCAGAGCACAGCTGCCTTGTGGTGTTAATGCAGGATCAGCTCACTCAGCCTGAAATCCACTGCAACCTCCAGACTTTCATCCCGACTTTCATCTCAGCCAGTTCCCTCCCAGTGTGTAGGAATCATTCCAGCTCAGGTGAAGAACTTTGAACTTCTCTCTACTGGACCTCATGAGGTTTCTACTGCTACAATCCTTGTATCTTTGAGGTGCCTCTCAGTTGAAGATGTCATTTGATGTGTCAGATGTCATAATTTTTCATCCTCCAGTGATACACTGAGGGTGCATGTGTATGTTATCCAGGTTGTTGGTGAAGCATATGGACCACAGAATCAACCTCATGTGCTCAGCATTTATTACCAGGTGTGATGCTAAGCCTTTGATCATCACTACCTTCTCAGTCTTGTGGTCCAGCTGGTTTTTAACCCACTGAGAAGTCCTTTGTTCCAACCTTGGCATTAAAGAGCTTAGAAGATAGAAGAGTGTTACATTTCTAGGTGTTTCTAAAGCAGTACTGGGGGGTATTGTTTTTATGAAATTAATTCATAAGAGATTCTCCAAAAATACTGTCTGCAACAGTCTGCAAGTCAGGAGGTTGATAAAGGAAAGACCACGTTCAAACTGAAATTAGGCATTTATGGAAGACAATGTGGCTCTGTTGTGCTGGAAGCTCCCAAACTGTTGCTTTCCCATTCTGCTATTGCTTCTTTCCTTACCTACAAAAATTGAAATTTAGCTCGATTGTGCAGTTAAAGGAGAAGGGATGGGGCCTGGGGTAGAGACAGTGAGCTGATACTGCCAGCTAATGCCTACAGACCCAACAAACTGCAGTGAGAAAAGGCCACTTTCATCTTATGTTGCTCAAATGTGTTAACTAAAAACATCTTCTAGGAAAAATTACCTGGCGTTCTGTCATAACACTTAATTACAACAGACTTATTTCCCCACCCCAGATAGACTGAAAGAGTTTCAAAAGGTGAAAAAATTAAATCAATTAATTTTTAATTTTGTTTTGGCTGCAAGCCCTTCTTCCTGGTGTGAAAAGATGGGACTGAAAAAACCCATTCACTGTACCTGACTCTGGGTTTGGATATTTCATATCCAAACTCTCTGCCTGTAGTCCATATTTGTTAGCAGGAGGTCAGGGATTAAGACAACCCCACCCATCCAGGTCAGAGCTGTTATAAGGGGGCCTTTTATTGATTCAGTTGTTCCTTACCCGTCCTCTTTCGCATTCAATTTCTCTTTGGTTCCTGTTTGGTTAAGGGGAACCACACATCCATATGGTTAGGAGAGAATGGATTCCTTCTTCCTCTGTAGACAGTAGGGAAAACTAGAGGAAGCATCAATTTGTAATATAAGATGACCAAAGAAATCCTTAGCAATTATTTCATCACAACTGTCTAATTATGGATATGGTTCCTCTCTACACCTGAGGAACAGCAGGGCTCAGCTGCATCCCAGATGAGTGTGATACAACTGAACAGTGCCAGAGTTAAGTCCTGTTGGAGAAGTTTCTCCTGTTGCTAAGCTGGCTGGGTGACCTACTTGTACTGTCACTGGATACTGAGCATCCTTGTTTGAGCACAAAGTTGGTATTATTGCTGATGCTCAGACTTATTAGCTATTTCTCTCTGCCACCCATGATAGGATTTAATCTCAAGTAATCTGAGATGGCAATGAAACATGATGCAAAGCAACTTGGAAGGCTTTTCACTCCAGACAGGCTTATTCAGTTTGCCCTGTATGGCAGAGTTTATTGAATACCAAGCAAGAAACCTGTTCTCAGGGAAAAGGCTCTCTCCATAAATATGATGACTTGCTGCAGTGAAGGAAGCTGCCCTGACCTTGCTTTTGTTCCTCTCCAAAAGCCAATTCAAAGGCACAAAACCAAACCCCCAACAAAGAGCTGAAGGAGCTGGAGCCCAGAGGCAGTTTCCAGCTGTCTGATATCATTTCTCTCCACTAACATGAGCCTCCTCAGGGAGATGGGTCAGCAAACTGGGTTCCCACCACCCACTTCACATGGCAGGGACTACCTCTGGCCTTGGGGATGAACAGAGGGAAATTTCTCTTCAGCTCAGTCAACTGCTGCAATGAGGTGACTTTGAGTCCTCCATCTTTCAGTTACTTATTTTCTTGGCATTTCAGTGAAAGGCAGAGAATCTGTTTTCCATTTGCTGTACTTTTGCCGGAGACTGTAATTGCTCTTTGAACCTTCAGGAGCAGGAAACCCATTAAGGGCCCAAGAGGACAGGGATTCAGTGCTGGCCAGCACATTCCTTAGCTCCTTTCATCCTGCAAGAGGAGAGTGCTTCTGGCTTCTCCAGAAGGGATATTACTACATTTTGTTCAAATGTAAGGCTGATTTCAAGAGTAATTTTACCACTCACCTTATAGTTATCATAATTCCTGCAATTTGCAGTATTCTCTTTATGGTTATTAACTCAGAAATATCTATGGGGAGGTCATTACAGAAAGCCCAAGTATCAAGCTTGTCTTTCAGTATCTTGCAGACTGTAATGACAGATATAATAACAAGAAAATCTGAGCTGTGGGCATGGCACATCAAACTGTAGAAAACTGTTGGGTCAGAGCTTTTAAGGTACCTCTGGAAAGAGAATGAGAAGGCTGCATTTGTATGGGAAACAAGAGCTGCCTGTTTCAGGTAGGAAAAGTATGAAAAATCTTTCACGCATGACAATACACCTTTAACTATGCAGTTGCCACTCAACAAGATTATTTTTTTGAAGAAGTGACATGGCTCAGAATAAGTGGGATTGGCATTTGCTGGATTATCTTGGTTGTGCACCCCCTCTGTGAACTGCTGATAATCTTCCAGAAAGTGGGAAGTGGTTTGCTGTCCCTTTGCCTCAGTACAGTGTGCCCCACAATGACTTTCTGGTGCATCAGACCCCTAGGGTAGCTAGCTGGCAGTGTCTGGGTCTGTCCCATCGACTCTGGAGTGGGAGAGAAGGAAGCAGCACATCACAAAAAGAAAAGGGTAAGCCTCAGAAGGTACTTTTAAGAAAATAATGGCAGACTGGGGTAGTACTGGGAGCAAGAAGGCACAGATATTCTCAGCCTAAAAACTGAGAATGAGGAGCTTGGATCAGGTGAAATGAAAGAAACAAAAGAGATTATTTTAAGGATGACCCAGCTGAAGTTTGTTTGTTATTCTAGTGAACTTCACAACAGCTAGTCCTGTGCCAGGTTTCAGCCCCTTCAGTAGTTGGCTCTGTGCCATTTTAGTAACACAGATTGTCACTAAAGCTGATACAATGATCTGGGGAAGTAGGGGATAGTGCACAAGAGTGTAAGTGACGTGGCTCACACTGTTGTCCCATCCTTAGCATGCTGAAATGGCAAAAGGAAAGGAAGCAGGAGACATGAAGATGTCCCATGTGCCATGAAGGTGTCAGAAAGGCCTTGAGACTTCTCCAGCTGGTGTCTGGGAGTGGGTCCTGCTGGAGAGGAGCTAGACAGACCATCCTAGTGATGGCAATACTTGCAGAGGAACTGTCACTTATTTTCTGTATTTCTCCTTATGAGAGATCAAAAAAAGGATTTTGCTAGGCAGTGATATGAAGCAAAGCCTGTCATGCATGCTGTGTGTCCAACAGAGGTACGGACATATTTGCAGTGGTCATGGGTCAGGAAGGAGCCTGTGCTGTACATCACAGTAAGCATCTTGCTTCCAGTAAAAAATGGCACTTTGCAAGTGGCAGCTTCTCTGCAAGGGACCAACAGGTAGCTGAGCTCTGCAGTTTACAGCAACAGCCAGGTTCTGAGAGTGGGGAATCATTTCTGGTAATCCCTCCAAATTCATTTATCTCCAAATAATCTAGCATAAAGGGCGAGGACAAAGCATTGGTTCTGGTCCTCAGCATTGTCCTGATACACATCTCCTCCCTTTCTCATTCTTCTTATACTTCAGGTTACTTTAAATAAGGACATATAGAATCAAGGAATTGTTTAGGTGGGGGAAGACCTCTAAGATCAAGTCTAGACTTTAGCCTAACACTGCCAAGTCCATCACTAAACCAAGTCCCTAAGAACAACTTTTACATGTGGTGCATATTGCACACAAAATGTCTGCATAAAATATTTGTAATGGCTGTGGAGTCAACTGCTTTGAAACCTAGGAAATCCAGGATGAAAGTTACCTGGGCAACATTTGAGCATCCCCTGATGTCTACTCATGGCTGTGAAAGCCTCACAGGAGCTCTCTGCAGTACCCCCTGCCTCATGCATCGTGGGACAGAGATGGCAATGGTCAGCAGAGGAAAAGGGACTGCAGAAGCAGCAAGAGTCATCATGGGACAGAAGGGATGGAGAGCTGGCCAGTGCTCCTGTCATCCAGTGTGACACTGGGCAAGCCAGCCAGATTCCCCATGAGTGATTGTGACAAGGCTGTCCAACGCTTTCTGCGTGCCTGCCACAGCCTCCAGCCCCAGACTGTGCTCTGAGGCCAAGCAGGGTTATTTTTATTATTATGAATTGATTCCCTGATCCCTTTTGCAGAACAGGCCCAAAACTGAAAGTGTGTGTGTGTGTGTGTGTGTGTGTGTGTGTGTGTGTGTGTTGTGAGATCCAGTGTAGGGCCAGGGTGGGAAGGAAAGGGCTCTGCTGACCAGCATGGGGGCTACTGAAGCTGGCATTGCAGCCAGAGCCCCTGAGTGGCTGAGCCACAGCTGACTTGCAAAAGGGAATGAACACTTGCAAATGCACCTGGACTTTGTGCTCTGAATATAAAGTGCTGCAGCATGGCAGAAACTGAAAATCCAAGTCCTTGTCATTCTGTATCAAGTATACAAATCTTCTGACTTTGCACTTTCAGCAGGCAGCCTCTCATTTAGAAAATACATAATATTTACTGTCCTGCTGCGAAAACAAATTTGTTGATGTTTCTGAAATGGTTAGATATGATATCTTTCAGCAGAATGCCATGAGCTCAAAAGGGGTTTTAGTCATTCTGCTCTCAGAACTTTGTTTAAACCCTATGAACTAAAGATGCTATAAGTTCATCCTCTGGGCAGAAGGACAATGCTAAATCTGAAATGTTTATTTTTTAATTGCAGAAATCCTGTGACAGGAATCCTGTGAAAGAAATTATCTACATTGCATGGATCAGAGTATGGAAATTAAAACTTCAGTGTAACCCTTGTACAGACACTTCTCGTGGGCTGTTCCAGACTTTGCAACTACAACAGTATTTGAGTGTAGTTTTTGTACTCAGATAATACATTTACAACCATCTTCACTTGTAGCCTACCAGTCCCTGCTGACCTGAAACCTTCTCAACTGCAAATGTTTTGTTTTAACTAATAGTCAGCTACAAGCTCAATTAAGCCAGAGTGAATCTTGTATATAGACAGCTTTTCTTGGAATAAGTGGTTTATTTGATTTGGCTTCCTCTGCTTTGTTTTTTTATTTTATTTTTTTTTTCAAGAAAAAATATGGAACATGTGAACACCTCTCATCATCTTTATAATCTACAAACCCTTCTGGATGGGCTTACCAGCACAGCCCTGGAGAGACAGCAGGTATGTGTGGGAGCTGGAGTATGTCTGAGATGGTGGCTAATGACCTGTTGTCAGATTTTTTTTTCAGAAGCAAAGTTCAGCAATGCTAAAAGGC
Source organism: Urocynchramus pylzowi (assembly GCA_013397555.1). NCBI lineage: Eukaryota > Metazoa > Chordata > Aves > Passeriformes > Fringillidae > Urocynchramus > Urocynchramus pylzowi. Next base: position 971,087 of record VZRH01000841.1, read on the forward strand.
AAGCATGTGGCAGCCTTTTAGTACAAGAAATACAAGAAATTTTTAACATGATTTTTGATTGGAAAATAAAAATAATGTAAGAAAAATAGTATTTTAAAACTTTTTTGTTTTCTCTGCTCTCTTAGCTGTCTGCTCCTTGTTTACAACTTGGAAGCAAAGGAACCAGATTCTTACACCCTGTGAAAGGTTTAAAACAGGTTAAAGCACCAGCTTAGGATTTTTCTTAAGTAATAACCAACAAGCAAAGCTAAATCCTTTTGCAAAATAACAAATTTAATCGGACAGGCAGCTTTGCACCAGCTTCCGCCAATCTGCTGCCCAGCGCAGAGGCACAGGAACCGAGGGGCCACAGCTGCTCTCCAGGGAGGCTGGCAGGGCTCCAGCACCAGCCTGCCCAGCAGATAGAGGTTCCAGCCTGTTGGGAACACGCAGCAAAGTGTGTGACTGTCCCACTGGTACTCAGCGTTGGGAAACTATTGGAGGAATGTGTGGTTCAACAAGCCTCTACACACATGCCTCTGTTTTTTCCCTTGAGATAAGATTTCGTGTTATGAATTCTCAGGGCTTCCCCTGTTTTTCTGGCCAGAGGAATCCTGGCTTAACCCAGCAAATGATGAAAGGGGCCCATAACATGGGACAGAGGCAGGCCTTGTCACCTGAGGCACCTGGCAATACATTAGGAAAGAGTTTTATAAAGCAGGGAGCTGTCGCTCTTGGCTCGGCTGTCCCTGCAGAGAGCAGACAGTAGCTCCTGCAGCCCCATCCATGCACAGTTCAGATGCCCTGAGCTGGGTTTTAGCAGCACTGTGGGCTGCTCAAAGCCCAGTGCAGGCTCCAGCCCTGCAGAGTTCCCAGGGTGAGGATGTTTGCTAACAGCTCCCCGTGAACTCCACAGCTGGGTTATCAGCACACACTCCGGGCAGGTTACAGCCAGTTCGAGCTTGCCTGCGTGACCCAGGGGCTGGCCTCTCATCACAATGTCACTGTATGCTCAGCTCTACACCCCCTCCTGCACTGGCTCCTTTGACAGACCACTTAATACACACAGCACATTTCTGAAAGGAAGAAACAATTCCCCACTCCACTCAGAGGCTAATGGAGAAAAGTCTTGCTCAAATACAAGTGCATGAAATGCTTCAAAGTCATTTTCTTGAAAATGGCTGGGAGTAATTTCCTCCTTCGCCTCAGAACTTTTTCTTACTCTTTCTTTATTTATATAAATACTTGCAACAATGGCTAATTGTCAGAAAAATGTAAGCTATTTTTTAGCAGGATTCTTGTCTGCCCATTTCTACATTCCAAACTTCTGTCTTTATAGCTGAGGTCTTGACTAAATTATATAGCTCAGTACCAAGCTAGGTACTACCTCCCCAGAATGAGCCTGTTGGGACTGACAAGCATTCTTGTTAAAAGCCTGAAATAAAATAATCTGTTCCAAATGACTTATTCTTGCCTCTGGCAACTATTTGTGTGTATTTATGCCCCAAGTCACGTTAATGTGGAAGTAACAGATCACAGAGGGCTGGTAGTGTTGTATATGATACTTACACATTAAGCCTATGGCCATGACATCACTGCCCTTGTTCTGGGCTCCAGTGATGGTGTAGCCAAGAAAAGTGTAACTGAGAACACAACTCATTGTTCCTCTCGCTGCTAAGGCCTATTGACTTTGTGAGTCACGCTCAGCATGCAGAGGTGACACATTCCCCCATTAGTGTTACTAATTCCCTGGTTTGGGAAGGGAATAGTGCCTGCTCTAAGAAAACAGGGAAGGGGTGGAGAAGCATTGGGACTCACAAACTCGCTAGCATGGCTTAGCCTTTCTGAGTTCATTTGTCTGCAGCACGGATATGACACAAGGGTCTAAAGTTGTTATGAATAGAGGATTGTCCTGAGGCTTATATAGGACAACTACTATTCTTTGGTGAATCCTAATCAGAGGCTCAGGCTGACTGCAAGATACAGGGAACTAACGCAGATCCCGTGTTTCCCTTTCTGTTTTGTTGGCTGACCAGCACGGCAGCCCAGAGGGATGGAGAGCGATAGGGACAGAATTGCTCTACTGGCCTCAGTTGGAGAGAAAAGAGCTGAAACAGCCTAGAGGTGGGCCTAATACTGGTCAACATATGCTAGCACATATGGGTGGATTTGTCTAAGAAGACATCAACATCATCATCATCATAAAAATGAGGATAATGAGGATGACCAAGTGTGAAAAGCTGGGACTAGCTGTGCCATAGTAGATCACCACCCTTAGCCTCATGTAATGGTTTGCAGTCTTGGCTGATAAAAATACAGCAAACTAGAGGACCAGAAAAGTCTGTTGAAGAAGTTATCTTTGAGCAACCAAAAGCCAGAACCCAGTGAGGATCAGGAGTGCTTAACAGGAACTGCAGGTGGTGGGAGATGCTTAGCTGGATCCACTGAAGAGGAGCTGCTAAAGGAGTCAGAACAGCTGCAAGAAGCAGCAAGCCAGAGGGACTGGTCAGGGGTTCCTACCCTATCTCAGCTCCAGCTTGAGGAAGCCTTTGGTACCCAGCAGGTGTGTGGCAGTCCCCCTGAACTGTCAGATGTGAGTGGAATGTTTCCAGACCAGGGGAGCAATGCTCTGCTCTAGCAGCTGTGCCAGCAAGCAATGAGAAAGGGCTTTAGCAAGTATCATTTTGGGAGCTGGTGGATGCCTGTTATTTTGTTTATGTTCCTTTGTCCTTCTTTATTTCCAAAACAGTGCCGTTCTGCTAAGCCATTTATGATTTGTGAGCAAGGCAGTAGAACTCTCTGAACACTCAGTTAATTTATTTTTCTCAGGTTGGAAGTTGGAACACAAAATTCTGTTTATTAATGAAATTGAACTGCCCTTGCTGTTGTCAGTCAGACTGGAAGAAAGAGTACATTTATTCCTTCCTTAATTTTTTATCTTTCCCTTGTTGCATACTTGAGGCAAGGGTGAGAAAAGCTGCTTATTGCCTGTGTTTGAGCTCTTTGCAGACTTGATGAATCTCTAGTGAAAGTCTGCATGAGGAGCCATTAGGAAGTGTGTACCACAAAACTGGGCTTTCAGTTTATATGCAGGAAAAAAATAAAGGGCCTGACCCCTTGGCAGCCTGGCAGCTTTTACACCTCTCCTAAGCAGAGCCTGAATTCCTGACTGCACCTGAGACGTGCTCACCATGTGTGGCTGCAGTAGGCAAAGGTGTGTAGAAACTGGATATAAAATAACTCATATAAGTGGTAGCATGGGTCTAAGGTCAAACATGCCCAGACAAAATCCTGGGTAAATGTCCAACAAGTGAAGCACACGCCAGCACTGATGCACAGCACTGCAGTTCCCTGTGCTAGCCAGAGGAAAGAGGGAGGTGTGCCCCCACACTGCCATGTGTCTCCAGGACACTGCCAAGGTATTCTAAGTTTCACCTGGGAGGCCTAGGAGAGGAAATAAGAGCCTTTGGTTATGTCCCCACTGCAAACGGGGCCAGAGGTACGCTCTGATGATGCCACAAGCATTGCACAGAGCCTTTGGGAAGGCTTTTTACAGCTCCTGCTCTCATGGCCATTCTGGCAATTGCACTTTCAGAGCAGTATAAACAGTATCAGCAGTATGAAAATATTTGAAGCCTTTGGGGTCCAAGACTGCTTCTTACTCTTGTGTTGCTCAGAGCAGCCTGGAATGATGTCTAACATACCAGACTGCTCTCAAGCCTGAGAGACTGTTTCAGCAGTAGCCAGGACTGGCAGAAGCCAATTGAATCAGGCAGAGAGAATGCAACAGACTGGCCTGAGGCTGTTCACACAGCCCTGAAGGAGTCAGCTGCAGGGAAAAGATTATTTGGGGAGATAGATCCAGATCTTGTGATACTTTCTCAGTTGCACAGGGTGAGAGGAAGCTGTGAGCAGTCCCCTTGCAGGTAACTGTGCTCACAAAGACACCTTTGTCTGTCCTGCCATCCCCCCCTAGTACTTGTACACAGACCCCAGTGCCATCTGCCCCCTATGAAAGCTGACCCCCACGTGCTGCTTTTTTTTCAGAGGGACTTGATCTGTTCCTGTGTTTCTCTGTCCTTGCTGGAGGAAAGTGTTTCCTCAAGTCTAGCCCAAAAGACTTTCACCATTATGAGCCCTTTCACCTTGATGCTCTTCTTGTATTCCTTTAAATAAGATTAAGAGGTGCTCAACATCTTTTACTTTCTAAATTCACTGTTCAGAAAGGTGTATTCTGCTCATTTCCCACAAAGGGGAAGGCTCCATGCATAAGATGCTGCAGAGAGCCTTTGCCCCCACCCAAAATCTTGTTTTTCAGAGTGACGCACACCCTGCTCTGCTATTACTTAATAAGAAGTGAAGTCACTGCTTTCCTCCCCTTCAAACTGCTCCACCCTCAGTCAGGAGGTCTGCTTCTCCACCCTTTGGCAAAACAGCTGTTTGGGGGTGGAGGTGAGTTTAGGGGTGGTGTTGACCAGCCTCTCATCTGGGGAGAAAAAAAACAACCAGTCTAGCCCTGTCAAAGGGCTGCTTCAGAGCTGGGAACAGCCCTGAAAGCCTTCCCTGCTTCTGTGTTTGTGTGTATTTCATGTGAGCACAAGTTAATAAAATCATTCATGTCAGTCTGTGGATCCAAAGCTACTTTAGGATCCAAAGAAGAGTGTGAGCACAGCAAGCCACCTGGCTATTCTTTATCTGTCTTTTTCCCCACTCCAGAAGAAAGTTTTCAGTGGAACTCCCACCCTCCTACTTTGGCAGGTAGGAAGAGACAGAGAAGTTAGTATGTGGTGTGATGTGGGTCCAAGTTCTCTCTGCTCTGTGCAGACCTTTCTCACAAGCAGTGGGAAGGTAGACAGTCCCTAGGAGCTGGGTGCAGCTGCATGATTTTGCCTTCCCTCTCTCACTGTGAGCTCAAGTAGCCCAGAAGCTGCCCTAAATATACTCCAGCATCCAGCAGTCCCTTAGGGACCATGTGCCAACTAAACATGCCTGGAACACAATGTGGTGCAACCACTCTTCCTTCCCAGCCTTGACATGCCCTTCCCAGCATGCTGGTGGCTGTTCTGGCTGTCTGCTCACTGGACACTTCACTGCAACAGAGAAACCACAGGCAAGGGAGGGATGCCTGGATTACATTCTCTATCCTTGAAAGAAAGAGTGCTGGCATTTGGGGCCTCAACATCAAGGAGAAGGCTTTTAGGGAAGGCATTTGCTCCAAGAGGTGTTATGTCGCTCTAGAACCTCTGTGTTTAAAAGGGGAAGACTGAGAATGTTCATTCAGAAAAGAAATTGTATCCTGCAAGGAATCACAAAACATGTGAAAGAAACTTGTCCCGGCAGGGGAGGCAAATATTTCAACTGGCTCAGGCAGAGGGTGACAACTGGAAGGGACCTCTCCCATGAAAAGGACAAACAGATGGTGAGGGACAGAAGGCAAAAGCAGAAGGTCTGGCAAGTGAGGAGGCAGCTGGTAGGTCCAGTGGTCAGAAGGGCCAGCTGTCCAGTGTTTGAAGGACTGGACCTTCACCTGCTGTAGAGCAAATGCAGTTTTGTTCCAGTTTTGTTGGGACAGTAGAGGAGCTTTCTGTGTATGTACATAACCACTTTTGATATCTCCTGCTTCAGCCAGTCTGTACCAGCTCATGCATTCTGTTCCACTGTGCTACAGCAATTTATACTCCAGTCTCTGTTTTCCCTGCTCCTCAGGCATTTCCTGGCTGAAGCAGCCATTAGCTCTGCTCTGCTCACTCAGATGCTTTATGATTATTTACTCTTAAACAATCAACTCAAAAGCGGCAAAGAAGAAAGTAGGGGGTCCCACAATTTTTTATTTGTTTATATAGAGGTAGCACCTCACTCAAGCATCAACATCCCCATTGAGCCAGGTGCTGCACAAAAATGGAACCAAGTCTGTGTCCCAGAGGGAAAATAATTTTTGTGTTAGCCGAGACAGACGGAGCGCAAAGATGCAATGAGCTAATACTGGTTAATTCCAGCGGTCTAGGACTTGAGCTTTGCATTGTTATAGAGCTCACATTCCTGGGTCAGAGAAACCATATTTTTGGGAAGGTTCAGTGGAAATGGTTTTGGGACTGTACCAAAGCCCTCCCAAGATTCCAGTTTTCTTAGTCTTAGCCTCAAAGGAATTTACAGCTGGCTCGGGCAGAACTGGAAGTCCCCACAGGAAGGATTTTGTTGATATTCAGTCTTTGGAGGACAGTGAGCTTCTCTGTGAAAGGCAACACATATATCTGTCCATGACCACAGCACCACACCCACTGCTCCTCCAAAACAGATAGAGTTTCAAGGGCTCACATGACCACGTCCATCTGTTCAGGGATTATTAGGACAACCTGTGTATGGGGTGTAGTGGAGGGGGAGATTCCCTCCATTCATTCCTCCAGTTTAGGCAGGACTTATCTCTGTCTGAAAGTGAAACAAGCTGCCAACACTTAAAAATTAAGGGACCTTCAGCAACCAGCAGAGCTCCCAGGAAAGCAGCTCACCAGGTCTGTTTTATGTGCAGACTGACTGCTTCCTGCCAGCCAGAACAGGGTGCTACAGGCACTCTAGTCCAAGATACCCTTGTCAGTCTTTTGTTTCTGGTCTAACACAAAACCAGAGGTGTCTGTCTAATTAATAATGTAAATCTGGTCTCTGACAGCTCAAGGAATACTGCTTTTCTATCCTTCAGAGACATAATAACTGCCTTTTCCCGCTCCTAATCAGTTTCTCACGATTCCTCACCTGACTCTAAGACTTTTTAAATCAGTCAACTGAAAATAAGGTTAGTGACCCAATTTCCAGGCCTTGAACTAAATTTTCTTACAGAGCAGAGTCAGCATCTAAGGGCCCATACACCCTTTTATTGTCCACAGTCCTACACATCCATCACTTAGAGCACACAGTTTTCACCTGCAGAGCATCCTTTACATATTGGTTTGTGAAGAGGAGGGGCAATCAGGACAGGGAATCCAGGAGAAATTTAGGGGAAGAAAAAGAGCCACCTGTTGCTCACATTCCTGGGAAACTTTGGTTGAGACAGGAAGAGTCATCCCTGCCCTTTGACCTTTCTTTCACCACAGTACCCTGTGGTAACTTCAGACTCTTCACTATCTGTACAGCAAACCTCATGGTAAATAAAGCATTGACATTGATTCACCACAGAAGGGTAAAGCAGGTAAGACTCAGAGTTCCCTGAATGTGGTATCTGCAGTACAAATGCCACATGCTGCAAGCTCCTTCACTCCTGGCATGGCAGATTTATTGCCACTATGTTCATTTTAAACCCTCTCTAACCTGCACTCAATGCCCTTTGGCAGGGACTCATCCTGCCTGTTATGTATCAGTACAGTGTTTGGGACCATGAGGTTTTGGTTTTTCAAAACATAATAAGACATTATAACATAATGAGACATTAACATAAAGAGCAGTGCCAAAACATAATGAAAGCATATCAGTCATAGCCTGCATAGGAAAGGCAGTGTCCATGGGATGATAACATCTTTTGGTGGTTACCATAAAATTTTAAAGAATTGGTCATTCCCCTCATATACTTTTAAAAAAAACCTCATAAACTTGGTATGCTAAGAACTTCTAATATGAATATATCTCCCTTATTTGGAAAAAAAAGCAAATTATGTTTCCAGTTGCATGATCCCACTTCATTTTTTGATATTTGACCTGCAGATTAGAGGTTTTCACGTCATCTGTCAACCCACAGAAACTATCCCAAGGTTCAGTGTGTGTGAGAGAGATAGGAAAGGAACATTAGGAACAGGCCAACCACAAATAGCTAAAATTAGCTATGAGAACTGGAGTGCTGAGGTCTCTGAGGAACACTAGTCAAAGGAAGAAAATGGTTGTTTGCTAAACTCCCACTTATTCTACTGCCTCTGAGGACTCCTGGCTCACATCCCTGCCCAGACATCCTACATGGCTATTTAAGAGGATTTCCCCCACCCCTTCCCCCTCCATTGGCCATAATTTTCCTTTTTTGTAAGTGCAGTACAGAGTGATCTGGGATTCCTGCTCTGGCAGCAAGATTCTGACTGGAAACAGGAAACGGGGGCTCTGCAGAGCTCGGCCCCTGTGACAACACGACGTCACACCCACGTGCAGACAGGGGTGCTTCTCACATATGGCAATGATCAGCAGCTCCCCTTTTTCCTCCCCTTTTTCCTCCCCTTCCCTCTTCCCCAGAAGGGCTTGCAAAGCCCTAGAGGGGCCATATATCGAGTCAGAAGCAGTCTTTAGGAAGCACGGCTGTGTGAGGCCTCAGTTATGACAGAACATGATTTCTTGCATAATTCTTTCAGATTCTCTGAGGCCAGTAAATCTGAGACTGTAAATCTTCACGTGACCAGAGCATATGGTCTTAGAATAAGACATGGAGTGAATTATAAAGAGACAGCCCATCTTCTTCAGAATCTGATTAAGGGAATCCTCTGAGAACTATCCCTTACATGCAGCCAGAGGCATGGCTTTAAAAGCTTCCCTCCCTCCTTCTTCCCAGAAATGCCTGATGGAATAAATTGGGTTATTTTGGCAGCACCAGGTTCTCCTATTTTCTCCTTCCTATTTTTAAAAGCCTTTTCTCAAAATAAAACCAAATGGCTATGACTGCCTAATCCTTCAGATTATAATTTCAGGGAGAAAAAGAATGAAAAGATTGTTAAAAGTGATTGCATTGATACTTGTAGAAACACCTTAGGGGACTTGGAGACATTGTCTAAGCTAAGGAGGTAGGTTCTGGAGGAGCAGCAGGAGAAGGAAATGCTCTTGCAGTCACTGGGAGTGAGTATGGGTTTCCTCCAGCCAGCTCTCTGGAGTGCTACTGCTTACATCTATACACAGATTATGCTATATTAGCCTCTCTAGGCTAAGATGCCATTATATATGAAGTTCAAAAGTGAAGTTTTATTCTGGATGGGGAAGTCAATTTCAAATGAAGTAAAAGATTCCCTTTCTAGCTTGATCCTTCTTTTTCATGGGGCAGACTGTGCTGTTCTTGATGATCCTGCTTCTTTGGCACAGAAGAGACTTCATGTCTCTTGGGACAGGGGAGAAGGTTTTCTCCAGCAACAGCTCATTCAATCTCAGCACTGGGAGGGAGAATTGAAATGTACACCAACAGCTATCCTGTGAGGAAAGGGAGACCAGATTAGTGCCTTCTATCCTAGCTGCACTAAGGATTTTGTTGTCACCAAGCAGAACTCCACCCCTGCCTTTCCATTCCACTCACTGGTCTTGTGGTGGTTCTACTGAACTTGAACTGAGGGAAAAGGAAGCAAGATTTTGGTTAAAAATGCTGGGATGTAATCTAGGGAACATAAAATAAAGATATAGCTAAAATGAAACCACATAAAATGCTTGTCTATCTACTGTCTTTTGCATTGTCAGGTGCTGGGGAAAGTCTGCTGGAGAATCATATATCTGTTGGTAGAAACTGCTGTTGCTCAGCCCTTTGTTTGTTATTTTCCACTAATTATCCCATGATTAAAACTGTAGATTCCTCCCATGCGTTGCATAACTTTTACTCTGAGAGCACTTTCCTCACTGATCTCAGCTAGGTGTCTAGGGAGAACCCTGCTGCCTCCCTGGCCTGTGTGGTGAGAGCTCAATCTCTTCTTGCAGTTACCTTGGAGAGGAGAGGCAGGCAGAGGCAGAGGGTGAGAAAGAGGAGAGGGAGAAGAGACAATGTGCTGGGCTAAGCTGCTATGGGACACCTGGTATGGCACTGGAAGGGTTCAGTACCTCTCCAACCTCTTAGCACTTGAGATGAGCCTTGATTAGCACTGCTTTGGAGCAGTCCAGGATCCCACTGCAAGGCACTTGGCACAATGCTGGACCCCTTGCCAACACTCTGTGTGAGATTTGGTGGCACAGCTACAAACAGCAAAGCTACAGAGAGGTGTTTGCTTGCTCAGAGCACATGGTCAAGCTTTGGTACCTTCAGAGTTCAACTCCTGGGATGTTATCTGTACATACAGACTACACCTTCCTGGTTCCTGCCAGCCCTGGGTAGTTCTCACTGAAACACCCCTCAGAAAGGCACGGCGAAGGAATAGAGGCTGTCAGAGTAAAGGAAAGGGGAAGAGGGGCTGTGGATTATCTCTCTCTTCAGTGGACAAAGAATACTATTTTTGCACATCTGTGCTAAATCAAACACTGATTTTTTCACTCCTGACATTAATACATTAGGTGTGGAACTCACACTGTTGACCTGAAAAGTTCCTTTGAGGAATGCATTACTCTTCACTTGGGAAGAGCAAGACAATAAACAAGTAAGTGTCCTCACTTTAGACTGCAGATCTACCATCTCCTCATCTTTTGTCTCACACCGAATGCCAAGATTAATGGATAAAAATTCCAAAGGAGTGAGGAAACCGAAGCGCTGCCTTTTGCTCTAGAGAAGAAAGAGATCCGTCCTTGAAATCTCACATCGGAAATTCCCCAGCTTCTCCTGGCTGGGACTGTGAGTCTGAGGGTAGGGCCTGATGTCAGTGAGCAGTCAGCTACTGTTTAGAATACAGCATAGATTTGGGAACACAGGAAGAAAAGCATTGAAAAAGTTTGGATTTATAAGAAAAATCCTATGCTGGAGCAACAATCTCTGTTGGGATTTCCACACAGAGGAACTGTTCCTCACTTTTGGCATCATGTGGTGGCATGCATGACAGGAATCACTGAGTTCATTCCCTGCTGGGACACTCTCCTTGTCATTAGAGACTGTCCTTGTAACTAATGCCTTAATTTGCAGTTTCAGGTGAGAGGCTGGTAACACCTGCACTATGGGGATGAAGAGGCTGGCTTGTTCTTACAGGAAGTTTCTGAAGGATGCGCAGGGAAAAGCAACTCAAGACAGCAAATTTTTCCTGCACTCACACCTGTTCTGCAGGTAAAGAAAAGACCCTTCCTTCCCACCTGACAGCCCAATACCATCTCCAGGCTCTTTAAAGAAATGAAAAGAGGGATGCAAGCCCCGTGGTGCTGCTCTTTCTGCTTTTCACATGTATGGTGATTTTAGGGGATTCCAGCATGCTTTAAAACCAGTGACACATCCTAGGGACTGGCACATGGAGGGGCTGCAGCTCCCATAGCCTCAGGATGGTCTAAGAGATACAGGATTACTGCCTCCTCCTGGGATCTTTCTCCACCTCCCTACACTCACACAGGGTTGTGGAAGCAGCTGTATCCTGACAGTGCCCTCTGATGAGAAGGAGACAAAGATTATGCTGAGAGATGAGGAAGCAGGCTCAGTCCCTGCCTTCAGAAGGCTGGTGAGAGGCAGAGGGATGAGACAAGAAGGGATCTAGCTGTTCAACATGCCAAAAAGGCCATGTCCTCAGGTCAGTCAGCTCTCCCCCCCAAGGGAGGCTGTATTCAGCTCTCCTGCTCCTCTGTGGCCAATCATCACTGTGAAAAGCCAGGCCAGTAGTTGAGAGAAAACTGGGGATGCAGTGGTCAGTCACCTTCAGTAAATATAAAAAATTGGAAAAGTTGAAAATGAAACCCTGGACTGCGCCAGGGGGACCAAAAAGCACCAAGATAATCCCTCACCCCTGCCATGCAGAGCAAACCTCATCACAGGGAGGGCAACCAGCTGTGAGAGACATGCCAGTCTGCCAGGCTTTCTGCTAAACATCAGGGAGCTGCTTGGAACCCCACAAATACACACAGCAACCACAGTGGCCAGGACTCAAATCAAACCCACTCTCACAGATAGAGACATTTTCTATACAGTACCTAGGAGGAGGCACTATGAGATTCTGATGTTAAAGTGAGAGATAATCTGTAAGTGCTGTCCCACACTTGAATTTGAGCAGGACATTAAGTCCTTGCCTTCTCTCTACAGTGAGAGAAGGCAATGAAATCTCTGATGACCACACCAACCTTTAGGCTCTCGTCCCAACAAAAGGAAGACTTGCCCCACAGCTGCTCATGGAGCTGATGCAGGAGCAGATGTTACTGCTTTTCTGTGTCCGTCCCTTCTTCCTCAAACTCCCCTCAAAGGCCTCTACAGAGATATTGTCTTCTTCAAGTTACGTGGATAGAAACGTCAAACCGTGATTGCAGCCATGAATCTGCTCATGAACTCTGCTGGCTGCAATGCCACAGAGCTGCCTTAAAGCTCTCTTAAAAATGTGAGGCATTCCAGTCATTTTAATTACTGTGCATTGCATAAGCCAGAAACCAGTTCATACAAAGGAACAACAGAAAAGTGATTTTCAATTGCTCTCACTCTCTTCTGTATTTAGTGCAGCCTCCAAAGCTCTGGGAACACCAGCTCTTGTTACCATTTGAAGCACTTCATCTATTTGAAATCTCTTTGTTCAGTCACTTTAAGCTATTGATGCAGTTTAGAAGAGTTTAAAATAAAGGAAAAAAACCCCTCAATTTGGAAATGGCTACAGCAGCAGGAAAGCAAAACAAGAGAAATGGAAAGACTTACTATAAACAAAAATGAGAGAAAATTAGTTGCCTGGAATGAGGCATAGGCAGGTAGAACCAAGCAAACCACGTCGTGTCCTTCCCTCCCGGATTCTGTCAGACCATCTAATCACAGCCTCCTGGCTTGAACCCTGCATGGTACTGAGCCCTCTGGCCCGGGTCCAGAAATGCACTTAAGCTTATATTTAACTTTGTGTATGTAAATGGTTCTGTTGACTTCAGCTGAGCATCTTGTGTGCTTAAAGTTGAACATGTGCCTTAGTGTTTTGCTGGATTTGGGCCAAAGAGCACGGTCATGTGCAGGAAACATTTTCAGCTTGATAAGGCTGTTAAAAGATATTTCCTGGTTACTCTTCTGCAGCTGATGCCACACCACCACAGCCTGACTGGAGGATCCCCCCACACTACTGAGAGGGTGATTTCATATTCCACAACCCTTTAGAATGCAATATTCCTGGAAACACATGGTGCCTACAGTCTGCTACCAGGATGGGTGCTCTCAGTGGGCACAGTCTCTAAAGGATCCTTGAAGAGTGAACACTGTATGGAACTGTTAGAGCTGATGAAAATTTAATGGTGTACCTCCAATGAAAAGCTTGGGAATGGGATGAAGTGTTACCTATGTTTGGCTTGCAGACAGAAAGGTGACATAATTCCTTTGCAACCTCAGAGAAAGAGATCAAATGAATTTTTTTGGTATGTATTTATAGAATCAAAGACATTTTTGAAGAAGGAGTATTCTCATTTTAAGTAGCATATAAAGTTCACTGATACAAAGGTGGAATTAATAGGAGTTTTTTCAACTTGTTCCACGCATATAAATCGTAGCAAATGCAAACATTTTAAACAAAAAGTCTTCTCACAGGACAGTGTTAGAAAAGAAACAATTTACTGAACAAGAAGCAGATAATCAAGAAATATGAGAATCTTTTTCTAACACGATGCATGACCATTCTTTACTGCCCTATGGGATGGCAGGAGTGTGCTGTAGAAAGGACATCAGATAGCTCTGAAAACACCTACCCTTCCCCTCATGCTGCATAAAAGCAGAAAAACAATGAGATGCCCTAGAGGGCATGATGCTGAGCTGGTGTAAAAGATATGAAGATCACCAACTTCAAAAAAAGTTTTTAGGACAAGAGGATACTTTTGAGCAACTTGTCAGGTGGACAATTTAGAATGCTAATGGCAAGACTCCACGCTCATGAATCAAGTCGATTTGCTGTCAAAAAATTAAAATAGAAAAGGGCCCTTACTTCAGAAGCTTTTAAAGTTAATATAAGCTTTTAAAGTTAATATATTGTTAAGAAGGTGGCAAGGCTGTTGAACTGTGGCTGAATTCTCCTGATTTCATTTATGCTAAGCTCAGTTTAAGCCAGCTAGGATCTGGTGAGGAAGTGTTACCAACCACTACATGTGACATTTGTCGGGGTATTTTTCTCTGGTGATAGAGGTCTCTCTTTCTCTCTCTGTGCCTGCCTCTCTTTCTCTTTCTCTCAAACCTACTGGTATGTTGTGGGGGTTTTTTTTGGTTTTTCTTTTTTTTTTTTTCCTTGCCAGCAGTTGCTGTAGTTTGATGAAGCCCTTCTGTACTGAAGCAGCCGGCATGCCTCACAATGAAATGTGATCAGAAGGCAAGTGAACATGCCTTTAGTTCGTACCTCAGTCTCTGTCCCTGGTTCCAGGTGGGTCTTGTGGAAGGAAAATGATGTTAACATGCACCTGGTATAAACTAATACGAGTATCTGAAAGCAGAAGGTAATTCTCCTTCCTGAACTTTGAATGAGACACCCAGTTTGAAACGTTTCCTTTTCCGAAGCGGGGGTTCTGTGGGCACGGCGCGGACCTGCCACGGGCGGCGGCGGGAGCCATCCCTTGCAGCGCAGTGCCCCCTAGCACTGCCGCGCTCCGTCCCGCAGGACGCGGGGAGCAGGACTCTGCTCGGGCAGCAGCACCTGCGGGACGCGGCGTTCCCCGGGAAGTTTCAGGCTACCGACCCAGCCCAGTCGTGCTTGGCTTGCGGGATCCGACAGGATCACAGCATGAAGTCGTGTGGCTGCTCGGTAAGGCAGAGAGATCCTTAATTGTGTTCAGCGGTGTGTTCTTGATGGAAGACTGGAATAACATCGATTTCTTTATTTGGTGACTTTAACCAAACGTGAACTCGAATTTTCTCATATGAAGATCAAGGTGTCTATTTTCTCCTTCTTTCAATGCTGCCTTCTTTATGGCCATATAAGGCTTAAAGTTTTATCTGAGCAAAGAAGCGGAATGATAGTTTTTATTTTTTTTTTCCCTTTGCAGTTTTTCCCATGCAGACAGGGCATAGAGGAGGAATTCAGAGATAATTCTCTTTTCAGTTCCTTCATTGACTTTCTCTGTTACTCTGACACCATTATCAATATTTTCTCATATAAATAAACATTCAGAATCCTTGCCTGGCTTTTTCAGAGTTCACTTTGCTGGTAGGTCTTAAAGGGGAGAGGCTAATATTGGCTATCTAATGGATATTATCAGATGATAACATAGAATATCTCTATTTACAGATGATAAAATGAGTGTTCAGGCAGATTAAACTATTTAACAAAGGCCTTGAGCAGGCCACTGGCCAGACTGAACTTTCCTGAGTATGATTTACCTGTACTTTACAAAAATAACACATTCTGGTTTCTCTGTGTGAAGCGTACTCTTCAAGAGGCAAATAAATATTGTCCTAATTGTTCAGTATCCAGTCCTGATTGAAAAAACTGCACCCCTACTACTGTAGAGAAATTAATCTATTTGAAAAAGAATATCCAAGTGTAAAAAAATCAGGTGAATCAGCTACACCCTGACCAAATACAGGTACTACTACTCCAGGCAATGATAATACAAGCGCTAAAAAAATTTCTGGATCATCTCCCAAACAGTGGTGTGGAAGATCGTGGTAAGCCTTGCCCTACTGCCAGCCTGCACCCATCCCTTCCAAAGAGATGTGCCCAGCCCTTGGATCAAGCCATGTCACTCCTTTTCATCTGGTTGCTTTTCTGGATTATATCTGAAAAGTGAGCCAGTTCCTGCAATCAGCACAAACTTGGTGCCATTTTAACTAGCTTGGTCAGCCTCACTGTAAGCAAGCTACTTCCATACCTTGGAGGACCCTGTGGAAGTTCAGTAATTTCTAGGCCCCTTCCTCTCCTATTTCAGAAATCAAGGAGGTGACTAAGGGGTCTGTTTTTCAGCCTCCTCTGAACGTGTCCTGCATCTGTGTATCACAGACTCTCAGCATTTACATAGCACCCAACAGCTTAAAAGCTTATTACAAAGCATTTAGCATGTTAGTCCTCGGAACACACAGGAAAGGTGTTATTACAGGAATGAAGAAACATACTCAGGGGAGTTACTTGGCCAGAGAGCGAAGGGAGGCGGTGCAGGAGCTGTGATTATAATCTAGTTGTGTGTGGGCCAAACTCTCCCTTATTTACACCAGTGTCAGGTTCTGGCAGAATTATTCTGCTTCTCTCGGATATTGATCTGAGACGCTGATAGGCCAGGTGTATCATGATGTTGGTGGATATCAAACTTTTTACAACAACAGAGGAAAAATGAGAGTGCCAGACACACCTCATTCTTCTTCCGTGTTACTCTGCTGAGGTCGGTGGAGTTGTTCCTTGTTTACACCCGGTGAGACTGTAGTGACACCCACCCACCCTGATGGATCCAGCTTCACTTGTGCTGCCTTGGACAGGCAGCCCAAGTGCCTGAAGTATTTTTTGCGTGGGGTTTCTCGTGCTGCAATGTGGGCCCAACGATTCAGACTCTGAGGTGTCCGAATGGAAGGATCTGTTTAATCCCTGTCTCACACAGACTTACAGGACCTGTTTAATCCCTGTCTCACACAGACTTACAGGACCCGTTAGTACCTCAGCACCGCCTGATTTTTCAGTGTGTTCACTAATGCACATTCCTGAGCAGCTCCCAACACTATTATCCCATGACACAGGGATTTGAAGCACAGTGAGGCAAAGCTGCCACACAGGTTGTCTGTGTCACAGCCAGGATAGGAACTTGTGTTTCCCACTGCTGGCATTGCAACCTTGATCCCTACTGACAACACCCATCTTGAAGCTTTTGCCTACCGATGCTCCAGATAAAAGCCTGTGCTTCCATAAGACAGGAGATTTTAATTTTATATGGACAGTATGATTAAAGAAAAGGTGTAGGAAGGCTGTGCTTCACCCAGATGGAGCAGAATTGTAAATCTAAAGACTTAGCTGACTATATAGAAATTTAGGACAGCTGGTCCCTGGCCTTTAATACCAGCATAATTTATAACTAGACGTGCTTAAGTCTTGTAAACCCCGTGGAAAGTACTCTGACATTACATACACTGGTTTGATACTGTGATTAATCACCCCCCAGTCCCTTTTGGAGGATAATAAGAATGTCTGTATCATGCAGCTGGCAATCTCCTTCCTTACAGTCCCAGCTCTTCTATAACATTTACATTTCTACAGCTGATGGAAATTTATGGCTCTGAAAGGGGATAAAGGAAAACAAAACAAACAGGACATTTCCCTAAATTCCACTAAAGCTGCTCTGCTGAAATATACTTTGAGATTAAGTGTTGGGGGTGCCCGGGTAGATACAACTCTGCTTTTTCCAGCTTGGTTTTAGCAGTTTATGACCCTTTCTGACTGAAAGGCCGGAGAGGGGGAATTGCTGGGTGGTGGAGAAGGAGCATCCGAGCGGGATTAAAAACATTCAGGGCAAAATCCTGGTTTACAGTTCAGATAGGTCTTGTCCTTCTTTCCCCCCATCCTCTTTCTGCTGCCTGTTGGGAGAGGAAAAGAAGCAGCACACTGCACTTGTGCCTTATCTGATCGCTGCCTGAAAGCTCTCTGCCATGCCTCCCGTTTAAAGTCAGTTTGCAGGCGGCCCGGTCGGACCGAAGGGAAACAGCGCGACCCTTCCCAGCGAACCGCAAGCCCCGCGCGCGTTTTCCAGGTGTCCTGAGGAGCGGAGCGGGCCGGCCCGGGGGAGGATGGGACGGGCTCGGGCGGACGCTCGCCGGTACGAGACAGCTACCGCTGGTACTGAGCGAGGCTTCCCCCGCCCCGCGGGACCGGGAGCGGATAGGGTCGGGTCGGGTCAGGGTCAGAACTGGGGCAAGAACCGGGGGTCGGGACCAGAACCGGGGGTCGGAGTTGGGGCCAGAACCAGGGGTCGGAGTTGGGGCTAGAACCGGGGGTGGGGGTCGGAGCCA